>JAQPPZ010016960.1:13460000-13815000 GCA_028583015.1 Wollemia nobilis
AGTGCGTAGTGCCCTACAAATAATGAAGAATTCTTTTAGCTACTTTCCAATGACTAAAATGAGGGTTATGAGAGAATTTGGATATGAGCCCAACAACATATGAGATATCTGGGTGAGTATGAGTAAGGTATAACAAACATCAAATAAGTTGAAAGTATAGAGTTGCATCACATAGAGGGGATGAGCAGGAAGTATTGAGATGAATGCTAGATTGAAAAGGGGTAGGAGAAGGTTTGCAATCTATCATTTTAAACTTTTGAAGGAGATCTAGGGTGTACTTTTGTTGACACAAGGTAATTCCTACATTTGTTTGACCTATTTGAATCCCAAGGAAGTAATGAGCTAGACCTAGATCAGCCATTTCAAATTTTTTAGAGAGGGAGTCTTTTATAGTCTGAATGTGAGTGAAGTTACTACTAGTGAGAAGAATATCATCAACATAAAGAACAAGAATGGTGATATTGCCTTTATTTCTCCAAATGTAAATGTGTTATCAGACTCACAATGAGAAAATCCTGCTGAAATAAGGAAGGAGTCCATCTTTTCATACCAAGCTCTAGGGGCTTGTTTGAGGCCATAGAGAGATTTTTTAAGCCTACAAACAAGAGAGGAGTCTTGAGTGAAACCAACGGGTTTTTCCATGAATATTTATTCCTTTAAATATCCATGTAGGAAAGCACTTTTTACATCCATTTTGTTATACTGGCCACTTATGAGAAGCAGCCTGAGTAAGAACCAATCTAACAGAATCCATTTTAGCAACTAGAGAAAAGGTTTCTACATAATCAATACCTTCTATTTGAGAAAAAACCTTTGGCTACAAGATGAGCCTTATGTTTATCTATTTCTCCATTAGGCCCATATTTGGTTTTGAAGATCCATTTACAACGAACTAATTTCCTTCCTTTAGGTAAGGGAACCAAATCCCAAGTCTTGTTTTTGATTAAGGAAGAATATTCGTTTTCCATGGCATCATCCCATTCCTTAATACCTGAGGCTTCTTTGAAGGATTGAGGATTAGAGGAAATAGATTGACATACAAGACCAGTGCCTATGGGGTTGGATGATCTAGTTGAAGGAAGATTTTGGATGTAAGGAGTAGCTTCTTTAAAAATGGTGCGGGCCCATTTTGGCATGGAGGAAGGAGTTGAAGGAGTTGAAAGACATTGAGAAGGAGTTACAGGTTATTCATATTGATTATCAATGACCAAGTTAACTTCAAGAGTTGGCTCTTCATAATCTTGAGGTTCTACTATAGGAGAAGGCTCAATGGAGGAAGAGGGCTTTTGAGGATCTTTTTGAGGGAATGTTTCATCAAATTGGACATTCCTATGAAAGAAAAATTCATGAGTTGAGGGATCAAGAAGCATGTATGCTTTCAATTCTTCACAATAACCGACAAAGATGAGCTTTTTGCTTTTCTTATCAAGAGCCTTCCTTTTCTTCTTTGGGATGTGAGCCCAAGCAGTACACCCAAAAATCTTGAAGTAGGAAACATCTGGTTTTAAGCCAGACCAAGCTTCTTCAGGAGTTAAATGGTCAAGAGCTTTATGAGGTGTGCGATTTTGAATATAATTTGCATAGTTAATAGCTTCAGCCCCAAAAATTTTTGGAAGATCTATTGAATGGAGCATACAATTAGCCATCTCTTTTAATGTTTGACTTTTCCTTTTTGCAATACCATTTTTTTGAGGATTATGGGAGACATAATGTTTATGAATGATGCCATGACTGGATAAAAATATGGAAAACTCATTACTACAATATTATCCCCCATTATCTATGCGAATCTTCTTGATTTTGCAGAAGCCCAATTTCAACCCAGCTTTAAAAAATTAAAGTGGGATAGAACATCACTCTTATATTTCAAGAAGTAGACCCAGGACCTTCTAGAAAAATCATCAATAAAGGTTAGAGCATACTTTGCTCCTTTGAAATATGGTTCATGAAATGTCATTAAGTCACTATGGATTAAATCTAGAGGGAATGAGGTTTTTGGAGAACTACTTGGGTGGAAAGGATCTTGATGATGCTTTCCAAGAGCACATCCAGGGAAAAATCCATAACTGGAAGAGACTTGGGGTAATCTTGTAACCATATCATGGGTGCTCAAATCCTTTAGGTAGTTGTAACTAAGATGACCAAACCTTTCATGCCATATTTGACTTTCAAGATCACCATGAGCCACAAAATAGGAGGCTCCTTATGGATTTTGAAAACCTTTGAAGTGAAAAATATGAGAGTTATGATCAATATTCCCTTTGGCTATAAGATAATGGGGATCTTGAAAATCTCTTATCTCAACTCCTATTGAAGAGAAAAGAACATTTTCCCCATTTCCAAAAGTACAAATTTGATAGACGGATAGGAGATTGGTGGTAATGTCTGGAACATAGAGAACATTGTTTATGGAGCCACCATCAATGGTTATATCCCCTTTTCCTTTGATAGGGATGAAGGAAGAGTCACCCACTTCTATGCTACAAGTAGAGCTAGAGGATATAGAAGAGAAAGACTTATCTGAAGCGGTCATGTGATGAGTAGCTCCAGAATCTAGGACCCAGTAATTAGAGGAAGAATTGGAGGTTTTTCCTTGAACATTAAGGGCTTTTCCTATTTGTTTTTTATTTTCTATATTTTGATCCTTCATAGCTGCCTCTAGTTGTTGTAATATTTTCCAACATTTTTTAGCAGAGTGACCATTCTTTTTATAGTGAGTACAAGTAATGGGAGTCTTTTCCTTCTTTTTGAATTTTTCTTTAGAAGAGGTGGAGGCTACTAAGGCTTTTGAAGAAGAGGAAGAAGAAGAGATTTCATATCTAGAAAGTTTGGTTTCTTCCCTAGTTAATCTATCACAAAATTCTTCTAAAGAGGGCATTTTAAAGGTTGCACCAAGAGCATCTTTGGTAGATATGAAGGTGGTAGCAAAAATTTGAAAAACACCATTTAGATTAGAAAGGATTAGATAAATGCATTCTTCTTCAGTCTTAGTCTTCCCACTGCCTTTGTATTGAGTGAGGACTTCTTTGAACTTAGTGAGGAAGTTAGCAATACTACTAAAATCTTCAGGGGACAAAGAAGTTAGTTCGGCTTCTAGTTGCATTGATCTCAACTGATCTACTTTTCCAAACAAGGTCTTTAGTTTCTCCCAACTTTCATGAGGAGTTTTACAATATGTAATATGAAACCACAAACTTTCATGAACATTAGAGCTAATAATACCCATAGTTTCGTGCATTTTTTCTTTATGAACAAATATTTCATATTCTTTATCAAATTCTAGTTGCTTTTCTTCTAATAAATGAGTAAGACCTTTTTGGGAGATAAGATTTAAAATTTTAGGTTTCCAAGTATGAAAGTTATGAGGGGTGAGAGGTTCAATTGAATTCATCATTTTAACACGAGAAAATTTGAAGTTTTAATTTACCAATATCCCCCCCTTAGAACTTCAATTATTTGATTAATGCAATTTTTATAAGGAAAAAATATGAAGCTTTTCAATATGAGAAAACTCAATATACCCGCCCTAATGAGAGGGAAACTATAAGTATAATGAGGTCTTGATATTGTTTGCTTTAGTTTGCCAAATCCTCTTTATTCTTCACAATACCCACCCTTACTTGAGGGAAACTATAAGTAGAGAGAAGAATTATTAAGGCTTTTGGTTTGAAATGCAGGGAATCAACTAGTTTAATTGGGGTGTCTCAATACTCGCCCTTACGAGAGGGAAAATATTAGTAGAGAGATACCCAAAGAAAATAATGATAGAAAAATACCTGCCAGGCCTTTATACCAAGTGCCTCCAAAAACTCGCCCTTACGTGAGGGAGACTATAAGTTTTTAGTGGTAATGATACGTGGAACGTAGGCAAAAGATATTTTGGGGAAAAAAATTTTTAGGTAGATATTTTAGAAATTTTAAGAAGGAAATTTTTCTATATAATGTAAACCATAAAAAAAATTACATATAGGATTTAAAACACCTTTTTTAGAAAAAAGTTTTTTTAAAAAAGGTATTTATGAAATGTGAATATTATATCTATGAAATAAACAAGGTTATTTTGAACAATTATAACTTTATTTTGAATAGCATAGATGAAAAAGAAAATGCAATATATTTTAAAGATGGGCCTTTAAAAATTTGAATTTAATATTAAATGTTTTGAATATCTATCTAAGAAATATTAAAGTAATATTTAAAGAAATATAACTTTATAGCATAGATTAAGATAGACAAAAAAGGAAAGCAAACTTTTAAAGAGAGGCCTCTAAAAAAAATAAATGCAATTATAAAGTTTTGATGAATTTGAGTTACTCCTCTATGAAATATTAAAGTTATATTTAAATAATTATAACCTTATTAATTTACTTGAAATAAAGTAAAAGCATAGACGAAGATAGACAAAAGAATGCAAACCCTCCTTAAAGTGATGGACCATAAGTGTGCAAAAGTTGCTCGCACACCCCCCCAAAATTTTTTTTATTATAAAAGGTTACAATTTTGTCTCACGAAAGGGAGAGCCTTTTGAGAATAGATTAAAGGCGCGAAGACAAATGAGCTTTCTCGTAATGAAGGAAAGCAAATATAACCTAAAGAAAAGAATATGAGGGGATTTTAAAGAAATTATACAATATGCGACTAAGAAAAAAGGAGATGGTCATAAACACAGAGACGCCTCTTTAGAAGCCTACAAAACAATTATATAAAATCAAAATATCAAAAATGAAATACGATGAAGGTGCTGCGCTTTGAAGACCGTAAGGAGAGGTGCTTGTCGACGATCAGATGCGTTGTGGAGTGGTGAGGCTCTCGACCTCTCTATGCGCTCTCGTTGAAACTTTTGAGTTTCAGGGGCAGGGAAAATGCTATTTCCCAAGATTAGAAAAACGAGGTAACTTGCAGAAGAATAGGAATCCCTATATAAGAAAGGAGGAACCAATGTAAAACCTATCCTAAGGGCTATCACCAAACTTGATTGACTTGCAAAAGGGTGATCATTCAAAAAATAAGGATGATCCTGCAAAAGGATTAACTTGCAAACACGATTGTTAAGATAATATTTGACCTAAAATTAGTTATATAAAAAAATATGTATAACAAAAGCAAGCTTTGTATTGAAAAGAACTTGAATAGAAGGATTGCTTTGGAATGAATGTCTCTGAACTTAGCCACTCAAACTCAGGGCTTGCGCTCTATCAAGCAACGATACTAGAAGGGCGATAATAGAGAGTTTGAAGACTTTTATCAGGTGGAACTGCATCTACCAACAAATGAGGAAGGCGCCAACCAACACTAGTTTGTGTGAACGATCATCTCTATTCTAGACACAGGTTTGAAGCAACTAACTAGTAATTGATTGATATGGAAGGTGCTACAAACCTAAAAAAACCATAGAGACCTGCAACCAGAGACACAATATGCAGAAACTTCTCCAAAAAATAATATAGCAAAGGGCAATCAACTTTCAAGAATCTTGAACTTTTGAGAAAGTAGATGTATAAGCAACAATATATAAATATGGAAAAGGCGATTTACTCTTGGAGCTCCAGAGATTATAACGGGAGGAAAATCGCTATGATTCATGATATCTTTGAACCGTTACAATTAGTGGATATTGTCTCCTAAAGGCGAAGGTCAAGGAGCGCCACAAAAATCACGATTTTTAAGGAAATCACGATTTTAATAAGAAACTCATGTCTATTAATTATAGACTATGAGTCTTATTTTAGGAACGATATCCATGTAATTATTGACGAAGGTAATTCGTAATACCATACAAATGAAGAGATTTTTAGAAATTTCCTAGCGAAGTAAACGTTTAGAGTAATACTCCATGTTAGTGACGACAAATGTTGTCTACTACGAATAGCGTGGAGTAAAAGGATTAAACGTAGATGATTGGGGAAAAAGCCTCTGAAGGAAAAATAGCTATATATTTAAAGCCTCCGTTTAGAGCATGCAGGGATGGATTTTTGGGCCATATGAACTGCATGTATTAGAAGGAGAGATAGAAAATATATGCTTAAGCAGAGGTTTTCTAAAAAAATAACAAGTGAAGCAAAATTTTTGGATGGAAAAAATATATATATCTATGGTAAAAGAATACAGATAAACTGAAATACCATAAACAAATGTTTTCCAAAAAATTGCAACTATTAACATAAAAAAATCTCTTTCCTTTTTAAAAAACAAGAAAAGGAGATTAAGAACCAGCTCAAAAAAACTTTCTTCAAGAGAGAATGCTAGCAGATTCTATCCTGCTCTGGTACCATTTTAGAATTTCACAATAATAGATATACAAAGAATTACACAAGAGATGAAGAGAAGAGAGAACTGATTGATTTATTCCAAGGATCAACTCTATATAAATAGCAAAGTTGATCATTGAGAGCCGTTGGATTACAACAACTCATCAAACCTGATGAAGACACCACTGAGAGTTCTCTTGACACATGGAGGAGTGGAAAATCAAGTGTCTATCCTAGTGGAACTTAGGAGAATATTCACTTATTCTAACAAATATTTCAATGAAACATCATATAAAATTTTTGCATAATTCCCCTCATTCATTGACCATAAAATATATTTATTGATCAATTAAAAATTATCTAATAAGAACTTCTAGGTTGACGATACTTTGGGTAGGTTGATTTTCCTAAATATTTTCATTGCATCAAGAGAACCTATATATTTTTGAAGTAAAATTTTTATCCAATTCTTTCCTTGATCTCTGGATAATCTCTATCTAGTTTTTACCTCTATGGGAAATCTCATAATTCTACAAATATACAAGTTTGTTCCTCCAATATTCTCTCTTTTTAAAACCCCATTCCCATGATATACAAGAAATGTAAATTTTTAATTGCATCCTTTCTAAAGAAAATATATTTTAATTTTATTAGTTTCTGATGCTATAACTATTGATAAAATTTAAACTTGCATCCCATAAATAGATATGGATTATAATTTAGTCTTCAAGAGTTGTATATTTTTCACCATGTTTAAGAATTTTCATTTTAAACCTACAAAAAAAGCTTTCATTCTATCCAATCAAGAGATCCAAAGCTCCTTTTTATTTCCATTATGAGATAAAGGTTGACGGAACACTAAAATATCTGTAGTATTTCATTGTTAATCTAAGACAATGTTAATGAAAATTTCTTGGATTTTTTAGTATTAATAAATTGTCTATAAGCCTTATTATAGCATGATAATATTAATTTAAATTCCATGTCCTCACTGTATGAAGGGTGACCCAAAATAAAAGTATCATCAATAAATTGTAGATGAGATTCATAGGGACCATTTATTTCAACCTAAGTAGGTTTGAGTTTTTTCATTTTTACCTTTGAAAAAACACCTCCTAATGCATCTACAAGAATAATAAATGAGTAAAGAGATAGTGGAGCACCTTGGAAGAGTCAACAAGATGACTTAAAATAACAAACCAAAGAACCATTAATTAAAATAGAATACTTTATAATGCTATCACAAAATTAAATCCATCCACACCAACTATAATCAAAACTAAACATTTTGAGAATATCATATAAAAATATAAAATAAACCATATCATATGCTTTGCTCTTATGTAATTTCAAAAGTGTACCTATTATTTTATAGAATGAATAGAATGTATAGGATCCTATACAATTATTACACCATCAATAATTTGTTTACCATGAAAAAAACCAACTTGTTCCTTTGTGATTACACAATCCATAATGACTTTCAATTTGCTTGCAATAATTTTTGAAATGATATTATAAATCATATTGTAAATTCTTATTAGACAAAAATTATTAAAATATTCTATCTCACCTTTCTTGGAAATCAATTTAACAAAAGTGGTATTGACTTCACTTATTGTGGTCATCATTTTCGTGGTCTCTTCAATCGTAATCAACATATCACTCTTCAATAAATCCTAAAAATATTTGAAGGAAAATTATAATAAATCCATCGAGACTAAGTGCCTTATTAGAATGGAAAGTGAAAACTCCTTCATATAGGTCTTTCAGGGATATATTTTTCATCAAGATTTCATTTTGTCTCTATGTGATAATTGACAAAATATTTTGCAAAAGCTTATCTTGTGTCTCCTTATCTTACCTAATATATTGATAAACTATTTTTGAACTAATTTTCATCACTCCTTATATTATTTTCTTCTTGAATATTTATTTCATATGGAGTTGAAATATTTTTATGAGACTACATGATTTTTTTATTGTGGTACGAATTTGTTTTTGTATGTCTATACCTTTCTTTGAGACATTTCTACCTATATATTTGGAACCAATATAACTTCTCCTTCTTGAATGCATTATGATAATAAGAGAGAAGTTACTTTTCTTTCACATATGAACTCTTGCATATTCCATTGATTTCTGCTATCCCTTATTAATTTTTAGGCTTAGATTCAATTTTATTATTTTATTTAAAAATGTTACTAAAGTATTTTGCATTCCAAATCTTCATTTGATTCTTAAAATATTTTATTTTTTTAACACAATTGTGCATATATAGTCATTAAATATTTTCTTCATTCCATCCTAACATAACCATCTAGAAGAAATCAGGTTCTTGGTTTCACATAGACTAGAAGCAAATGGCTTTAAATGACCATTATTAGGTAAATCACAAGTCAAAAGAATGGGTTTTTGATCTAATCTTGTTCGCAATAAAATATATGAAGAAAATTATATGTTGTATTTGCAAGCATGTGTTGGATAATAATATACTTTCCAATATTTATACTATATGAGTTCTTCTAGTGCATCTATTGTCCCATGTATATTGAAAATTTGAAGAACTACCCAAAGACCAATTAAATTGACAAATGAAGCAAAATATTGCATTGATTTAGACCATCTTGGAGCAATGCCCTTCTTTTCCAAAGGAGATAGAACTATGTTGAAGCCACTGAAAAAAATCCATAGATCATAATTATGAATCATCATTGTATTTGAAAAAATATGGTAAGATCCTTCCAAAATATTTCATAATGGGTAATTATATTTTTATCATATACATTTATTATCCCAACTTTGATGTTTTTATCTTTCTTGCAAAGCCTAGCAACACAATTATTTTTTTGCTTCTAATAATTATCCATATCATTTTAATTTATTCCATATTGTTGCAATATTGTTTGAAAATCCTATATAAAAAACTACTAAACAATCCCCCATCTCCCAAATCTTCTTAAAATCATCCTTACATTCCTCACTACTTAGTTTTATTTCTTTTATTAAATAAAATTGAGACTGTAATAGCTTATTAATTCCTTAATAATATTTTTATATCTCTTATTCATACCCCTAAATATTCCATGATATCATTTTCATCACCACTTTTTATTTTTACTACTGGGTTCAGTCCAACTTCTTGTTAACACTTGTGATATTTTTATTTGGCTTCCCAAATCAATATCCCTTTGCATTTATTTTTATATTTGATTTAGACCATCATGGAATAACATATTTATTTTATAAAGTAGATATAATAGTGCTAAAATCACCTCCAAGAATCCATAGATACCAATAAGGCATATTTTTATTTGAAAAAAAAATATGCTAAGGTCCTTCCAACATCTTTCATGAGAAGCAACTATAGTTGGAGCATAAATATTTATAAACCCAAATTTTATGTTTTCCTCTTTCCTACAAAATATATTTTATAATATTAAAGAATCCTAGGTGTTGTAAGTAAATGAAAAAGTAAATAAGCTAATATTTCTAGATCCTTCTTGAAAAAGGCATACAAAAAAGTCCCATTATATCCTCTTGTTTATAAACTCTCTTGTATTTTTTTCTTTGGAATAGTAATCATAGGAGTGTTGAGGCCTTAGTTATGACCTTCAATGACCATAATTTATTTCAATATAAATCATTAGGAGTAAAAAAATAAATTATTACATTAAATCCTCATATACCAACTTCATTGAATATCTACTATGCTAAATATTATATCAACTTATTCTTTCACAAAAAAAATAGGAAAATACGATCCTTAAATTATCTTTGGATCTTGCCCACTATTATTTGAGTTCCTCTTCTTCAACTATGTTACTAATAGAAATTCATGACCTAAGTTAATGTTCACAACAATCGAATCATTAACCATTAGACCTTTACAAGACACAAATGCCCAAGCTAATATTATTTTTTTGAATGAGAAATAAGGGGATAAATCTTGAACCGAGAATTGGACCAAAAAGTTATAAAATACTCCTTATTTATTGACCATATAAAATATCTTGTGATCGATTGTAATCTATTTGATATTAAATCCCATGTTTACAATGCTATGAATAGGGTTCATCTCCTAAATAATTTTGTTGCAACAAGAGAACCTATATACTTTTTAATTAATATTTTTCCTATCTCTTTCCTTGAACTTTAAATAATATTAGCCATGTTCTTTCCCTAATACAAAAGTTAGAAGTAGATAATTATGTATTATTACCTCTCCAATATTGTTTCCTTTATGAACCCTATCCCATTTTCAAAGAGGAAGCGTAAAATGTTTCTCACATCCTTTCTAAGAAAAATATATCCTTAAATTTATTGAAATTTGAATTCCATGCTTATTGGTGATATTGAAAGTGACATCATATATCTATGGGTGGATTGTAATATAGTCTTTATGAGTTATAGCCTCTTAGTCATGGTTAAGAATTTATCTGTCCAACCTACCAAATTAATTCTATCTAAAATTAAATCCTAGAACTTCTTCTTATTTCCATTATTGGATAAAGGAATACACAACTATGTTGATAAAAAATTGTAACTTTAAGCTTTAAAATATCCACAATAATACATTTTATATCTTAGACAATATTAATGAAAAATACCCTAGATTTTGTAGTTATAACTAACTATTAACAACATTGTCATAACATATTGATCTAGAATCCATAGACTCATCAATGTAGGGATGACTGAGAAGAAAAGTGTCATCAACAAATTTGAGATGAAATTTAGAGGAGCCATTTGCTTCAATTTGAATACCTTTTATTTAAAATTACGGAGTCCATAGGATGATTCAAAATATTTGGTGGAGGATACATTGATCAAAATATAATATTTTAAAATGCTATATTCACATAAATCCTGATCAGAACCAAATTTTCTAAGAATATCATGGGGATGACTATATAAAATCCTATAATATGCTTTATTAATATCTAATTTTATAAGCAAATCTAGTTTTTATGTGGAATAAAGAAACTATATTACCTCTTATTCAATGATTACACCATCAAAATTTTATGTAAAATAAATAAACAATCTCACACCTATGTGATAATTCAATTTAAAATGATTTTAATGTTAGTAATTTTCATAGATTATCTCATGTCCTTTTACCAAGATCATATATTAATCACAATATTAAATAATTCAACATTGAACAATATCAATAAGTCACATTCATAGAAAAACAATATTATTTTTTAATAATCAAACTCACAATAGTATTCATAAATAAAATACACAATCTTTATCATTACAATGCTTGTTATTCATTCAACTTTTGTAATAATTCATGGAGATTTGTTTCCATAATATAACTTTATAATATTCATTCACTTGTATATTTGACACCTAACATCTATGACTCTTGACTTACTAACTTGATACTTTACACTCTCACAACTTACATCTCACACCTTACACTCTTTAGAACTTGCAAATTTTATTATATAATACTTGGAATCTTCTCACACATTGTCACATACATTAAAGAAATATAAATCACATTCACTAATCTAATATTTACAAATCTTCCAAATACTATAATATGTATTACGTTCCATGTATTAAATTATTTATGCATAGATAATCAGTATTTAGTCTTTGATTTTGGTCTTCAACCTTCAACATTATCTATATTTATCTTTAGTTGTGGTATGGTTTCTAGTACTGCATTTTTTGTAATCCTAATTATTTCAAAAGTTGCTTTTGCAATAACCTATTTAAGTATTTCATCCAAAGCCATTAGTAATATTCCTTTCATAGTGCTCCATTCATGAACACCATTTCCTTGGTACCAACATGTTTTGTGGGTATGGTTATGACTCCCATAATTTTGACAATGAATATATTCTTATCTTTATTTTACCTTATATCTATACTTATTACAATGTTTACACTTTTTAGTGTAATTTTATTTTGGATAAACTTTAGTAGGAACATAAAACCCATTTCTTGATTTAGTACCCTTCTTTGATGTTAATGTAGTTTCATAATTCAATTTTGCATTTTCAAAAAAATATTTCATGCATTGCTTTATAATTGAAATAACAACACTTTTAGCCTCATTTTGAATAGATTTAATATGTTACTTTAATTACTTTGTTCCACGACTCTTAGAAGTTTATCCACTTTCTTGAGTATTAATTTTTCTTTGCTTTTTATTCATGATGATGTTTTTACAAACCAATAGTTTTTAAATCCATTCCTTCTATGTAAATACCTTGTCTCCAAATTTTAATAAAATAATTTTAACCTTTAATCAAGTAATCAATTTTAATTCATCTTTAATTTCTAATTTACAATTATATCTTCCAAATTTTCAATCTTCAATCATTAATAAATTCTTTAAAATTTTAGTTCACTCATTTTATCTCCCAATTCACAAATTTCAAATTCAATCTTATATCTCCCAAATTTCAAATTTTAAATTTCTCCAATCATTAATTCAAATCTTTCAACATCATTCATTTCAATTCAATATTTATCTCTTCAATTTAATTCAATTTAGTCTTCTTATTTTTCCCAATTCAATTCATAAATCCTTCTTCAAATTTTAATTTAGTATCATAACATTCATTTCAATATTCAATTTAAAATAATAAATGCTTTGTTTCTGTCTCCCAATCATTAATTCACTCCTCCAATTAAACTCTTTTATCAAAAGAAAAAATGATTTATTTTTTCCTTATGCGTCCAAATACCATTAATTAATTATACTTATCTATCCTTTCATTAATCTTATACTACCAAATATAATTCACTCTTCACTTTATATCTCCAATTATCAACTTCAAAAATACTGAAATGAAGCTCAAATGTCAAAAGGAGTTATTTAACTTGATTATGCTTGGTCAAAATGACTTAATTGGGCATAATAGAGCACTTAGATAACACTCCATGTCAGGATAAACTTACTAGGATTCATCAAGGTGTCTTTAAATTTATTATAAAATTTGCTTTCACATTTTATTTTTCTTCCATTATTTCTCTTCCTCGAGTTCTAAAACCAAATTTCACCTTCTATATTATGCTTACATCATCACTTCTTCACATGGTATATTTCATTTTGGACTTCACATAGGCTCTCAACTCATAGTTGCTTTATTTCTTGCAACACAATCCAAATTTGAAAAACAATCATAGCCTCTTTCCTCCATTTGGTTTTAGTTCTTGACTCCTTGCACATTCATGTCCTCCACAACTCATAGTTCAATTAGCATATGGCTTCACAATAAACATCCTTCCTTTTATTCCAACTCCAGTATTCAAAAAAATAATATTATTTTCACTTGTTGAAGGTTATTTCCTACAAAACCTACTTTAATATTTGGTTTAATTCCTCAACAACATTTAAATTTTTCAAATATCCACTTTCTCGTATGGATTTATCTTCACCATCATGCAAAATTCATCCTTTAGCTTCCAGTAAAATCAACATATACCCAATATTATTTCTCCTCCAACTCATACTTGGATGAAATCCTCCTCATCTTATCCTTCATAGTGCAATATCAGCCATCACTTTAACATATTTTTTAAACCTTTGGGTGCACTTATTAACCCATATTTCTTCTCCCTTTCATAGCAAATTATTCTCTCAATCACTTCTCACTTTGCTAGAGTGCATCTTTGATACCACTATTTAGAATATTCCTATATTATATCATAGGTCCCTTTACTAGTATCAAACATTATTTAAAATATTAAAGCATTCAACTCACTCGTAAATATTAAAAAATTGCATTCATATAATAACAAAAATATTTATCAGTATTTAAACTCACAATATTATTGATAAATCAAATACACAATATTTATCATTACAATGCTTGTTCTTTATTCGAATTTTGTTACAATACATAGAGCTTGACCACTACACCAAATGACCAAAGGAGATGCTAGATCTAAGTTCCAATGGGGAGATACGTATTAAGTGGTATTTGAGAGGTTGAAACACCAATTGTATCTATATTTGATACTTTTTCTACCTAATCTACATCAAATTTTTGAGGTAATAACTAATGCATCAGATTATGCATTGAGAGTTATCCTCATACAATATGGGTATCCAACAACCTATTATAGTGAAACTTTCAATAAAGCACTTTAAAAATACCCTACATATGATAAATATATTTATGCCACTGTCTAAAATTACAAATAGTGGAAGCACTATATCCTGGTCAAGGAAACTATCATCCATATAGATCAAACCTCTAAAGTTCATTTAATAATAGAAAAAAACAAGAAAATGAAAGATATAAAAAATGGTTCATATATTTGTAGTAGTTTCATTTGATCATAAATCATAATAAAGGGAGAACCAACTTAGAAAACTCCAATTAAAACAATTGCCACCATTATTAATTCTTATGGGTTTGATACTTTTAATTGGTCAACCTTGTATGAAGTAAATTCTAATTTTGTAGATACATACCAAGATATTCATGTGGGTAAGCACATTTATAATTTTAGTTTATAATATTAATCCCTCTATCAAATAGAAGATAGTTTAATACCAATTAGTGAGCACTCATAGATTATTTGGGAAGCACACTTAAGTAAAGTAGCAGGTCATTTTGGGGTAGAAAAAAGTACTTTTAGTTATTCAAAAAATGGATAAGGCTGAAGGAATTTCAATCAAGCCATATTTTTCAAGCAAGTCATCACTTTCATCATTGGTCATGCCCTCATTGACTCATATCTTGAGGGGGTAGTCATAATAACAAATTCATAATCAAAATCAACACTCAAATACTCAAAAGTGCAACTTGCATACATTCAAAAGAATCATTGTCAAATACAAATTTCAAGCCCATGTTGGGGCATATAATTTAATACCAATTCAAGAAAACAAAGTCTTTGCATCCTTTAATTCTTGGTTCATGTATAAAAAAAAATGCTTATAAGCCAAATAAGGAACCAAGACCAGGTATACCATAAGCCCCAAATACTACCATTACAGTGTAGCTGAAAGGTATACCAAAATCAAATTCTTTAATTATATCAAAAGAAAGGATTCCAAGAATGTATGCTTCTTCAATTATGAAGGTATCTAAATTTGGTTAGGTTATTTAATAACATTAATCAATTGATATTCTAGTCATCTATTTTTTCTTTGCACTCTGTTTCACACAACACAACTAAAAAAGGGGCATATGTAGACACTAAAATCATGTCAATCTGATTAGAATGTGATGGCACCTCTTATAAACACCATATGGATCCATTAGGAAACCCTCAAGGGTTAAAAAGTGATCCTAAACACTTTTGGGAAGGTTTACCACCCTTTTGGGAAGTTTTGGGCCATGTAGCCATGGTTGTCCCACCCTAGGATGACCATAGTTCATGGTTGTCCCACCCAGGGACGATCACCAACAACCATATTTGGGTGGGGAAATCATGGTATAGACCCCTCAAAATGTTAAGGGTGGGACAAATAGCAATCAAATTTTACCATTTATCCTACCCAATGATCTATGACAAATTGAGGGCCTATCAAAACCATCACAACCTACAAATTGGAGGCCTCTTTCGCCCAACGCTTTGCAAGGATTTTGAGAAGTGGTGGGACATGCCTTGCATGCCCCAACTTGCCCATTTAACCCTATTGTAATATTGGGCTATAAATTAGAGTCACTCCACCCAATTTTAGAGAGTGGTCTTTGCAATATTTGCAATGAATTGCTACTGAGATTCACCCTCTCCTTTTACTGTGTATTTTCCCTTGAAATCTTCATCAACCAAAGGAGGTTTCCAAGACATCCCAAAATATGCAAATAGATTTTAAAACCACCAATTTTTTTGAATTAGATCACCACATTTTATGATAAAACACCTAGGAGTAGTTTGAACCAGATCCTAGAGGAATTGGTGGCAAAAACCACCAGGTTTGGTGGTCGTCCCCACCTAATATGGTTAACAGTACTTATTGGAACACCTAGATATGACCATGAATATGCACACAATTATGGGTCAATTTTAGTATATACAATTTCTAAATTAGTTTATAGACATCATAGTTGAATTTAGTGCATTTTGGAGTAGTTTTGGACTATTAATTAGGTTTTTCATGATGACAGTCCCAATTGGAACACCTAGGGATGACCATTTATTTTGCATATTATCTCATTTCAATTTTTGCATAGATCATTCCTAAAGTAAATAATATGAATTATACTAAGTTTTGGTACAATTTGGATAGTTCTGCACTATCTATTTCACCTTTTGTATTCAATATTACATACATTTTATTGATTTAATCTTAATTTGCACATGATATTAATCAATTTTAGTTTATTGTGTGTAGATATAGGTATTCCAATGCACGAGGAAGGAGCTACAAGTTTGAATATGGATAGATCATCGCAACAGTAGCAAAATCCTGCTCTTCAATTCATGAGTGTGAGGAAGACACTAAAAATGCACCCTAAGTTTTTGAAAGGATTAGATCCTTTGAACTTCTATAATGGATTGTATCAATTAAGAGCCCTCAATGGGATATTTTGTAATCGTGAAATTGAAAACTAAATTAATTTAAATATAACCGCCAATTCTTTCACTTATTTGTCATTTATGCTTACATTAATGTCACTTTTGAATGCTTAAATAGAAAAATAGATGCATTTCATTTCTATTTCTAGGTGTACCATTTTTTTATCTACATACCCCTATTATGTAACTTGAAGCATCACAATGTATATGGAATGGTAATTCCCAATTTTGTCCTCTTAGGATTGGAGAAGTATTTAATTTATATTTTATAACTTCAAAGGCTTCTTGATAGGATTCGGTCCAATTAAATTCACTTTCTTTGGTTAAGAGCTTAGGAATGGGAGCAAAAATTTTATTTAAGTCCTTAATGAATCTACAACAATATCATACATGTCCTAGAAAACTTCTTACCTTTGTTGTGTTTTTGGAGGTTGAAGAGATTGAATAGCTTGTATTTTTGCAAGATCTACTTTAACACCTTCTTTTGATATATGATGTCCTAAAACAATACCTCCTCTCATCATCATGAAACACTTTTCATGACTCAAATAGAGGTTATTTGTAAGCTTGATAAATTTTCTTCAAAGGTATTATCATAGACTGTAAAGTCATCCATATAGACTTCTATGCATTCATTTATTAAATCAATAAAGATAGCTAAAACGACTCTTTGAAAAGTAGCAGGTGCAATGCATAATCTAAATGGTAAAAATTTATAAGCATAGGTGCCTACTTGACATGTGAATGATGTATTTTCTTGATATTTTTTAGCTATGGAAACTTTATTATAGCCACTAAAACCATCCAAAAAGTAGAAATATTTCTTTCCAGCCAAGGTATTAAGAACTTGATTAATGAATGACAAGGGAAAATAGTATTCCTTTGTTACTAATTTCATTCCCTATAATCCACACAAATCCTCCATTTACCATTTTTTTAGGAACTATCACAAGTGGTGACACCCATTGGTTATCAAAAATTGGATATATAAATCCTACCTTCAAGATTTTAATGATTTCTTCTTGAACCACATCTTTCATAGCTAGATTCAATATTCTTTGCGATTTTCTTACTCGATAACAACCTTATTGGATAAATATGTGATGGGTACAAATATTTAGATGTATACCTCTCATGTCCTCATAGTTCCTTGCAAACATTTATTGATGCTTCTAAAGCACATCTACTAATTGTGATTCTTGTATGCTTGCGAGCTCATTACTAATATTCAGAGTTCTTCCTGGTGTGATATCTATTTGCTTACATTTTTCATTGTTTGCATCTATCCCCATTATCTTATATTTAATAATATTTAAGTGATAGTCATATGGTACCACTTGTTGAGACTAACTTGTGCATGCTTCATCAATGGCCATGATAGATTTAGATAAACAACCATTATCTTGACCTTGATATTAATTTTAATTTCCTAATAATAATGGTATTGGTCCCTCTATTTCTTGTTTAATATGTTCACTCAAAACATTGATTAATAAGGTTTGGATATCATCCAAATCATGAGGGAAATCATACCATAGTTTCTTTAGAAAATATTTTTCTATTATTGATTCAAGAAATAGGCTAAGGTCCTTAGCATTCTTACGATAAAAAATGGTCATGTTTCTAGATCTACACCTAATATAAGCATCAATTGTTTTAAGCCATGGGCATCCTTGAATTAAGGGATGTCCTAATTTTTTATTGGTTTGTAAGACTATAAAGTCTATACGGTATTCCCATTAACTTATAGAGACTATAACATCTTCTAGTTTTCCTTCTGGCTTAACAATAGACCTATCTGCAAGTTGAAGTACTATAGAAGTTTATTGTAATTTATGTACCCCTAAATATTCCACTATTTCTTTAGTCATGACATTAATATTAGCTCCTAAATTGAACAAAACATTTAACAAGGTCATGTCACCAATGTGTATCATAAGTATAGTTATTCTAGGATCTATGTATTTTGGCAATAACCTACCTCTCGTTATTATCTTAGATAATTGTGAAATGACTTGAAAAGTTTGAGCTTCATTCTTTGTTTTCCTTCCTAAATTTATGCACATGTTCTTGATAATCTTGGAATAGATAGGAATATCCTTGATAGCTTGTAATAAAGGAATTTTAATATTAAAATTTTCTAATTCTTTAACAAAGTTAAAAGTTGGCTTAGATGGTTCTTTTGGTATTGCCAGTCTTTGAGGAAATGGTATCTCTATTTACTTTCTTTTAGGAATTTGGATATCTTGTTGTTTTATTGGAAAGTTTTTTGTTGAATTTTATATTTCCTTCTCATTGTTATCCTCATTTTCAAACAAGTCTACAATGGGATTATCAAGTTAAATGATAGTTACATTATTTTCCAATACGTTTCCAGATCTCAATTGAATCCATTGACAAGGTACCACATATGTAAAACATGTCTGACTTATTTCATAGAATTGTTGAACATTCTTGTTGTTTTTAGGATTAGGGATTGGTTGAGCTAGTAGAGGGGGCTATTTAGGAGAATTATTATTATTAACTGAAGGTGGAAAAAGTTTATTTTAAGGCTGGTTTTGAGGGGCTTGTCCCCTAAATTTATTTTAAAAGTTCTACTATTGTGAAAGATTTTCAGACCAACCAGGTCCTACCTGATTATATTGGCCATTAGTATTCCAACTAGGAATATTTTGACTTAGCATTTCTTGACTTCATAGAGGTGAAATTTCATAGGTATTGGCCATAAAGTGGGCCCAGGGGTATATTCTAGTCTTGATTATTCGAATATAAGTTCCAATTTGCTTATTTTGGTGCAATGCATCACTGATTAGGCATTTGTGGGTTGAAATAATTAGGTTTTGACCAATTAGGTGGTCTGTTAAATGGACCATTCCATATTTGAGCTACAAAATAAACATCTTCTACCTCTTCAACTTTAGGTGCTTTTATGATAGCTTTAACAACTGATATGTACTTGCAATTTTCAATCTTGTGATTCTTGTCACAGATTTGACAACACAACAATATTGGAAATGTTTGTAATGTTGAGAGGACATTCTCTCAGGTTGTGCTTTTTCCTACATATGTGATATTAAATTTCTTCATTGTTATATTCTCTTGGTTTCCTATCTATTAGATCTAAATATGTAGTCAAGGTACTTAAAAAATCAGTTTTTAAACCTTCCAACATGTTTCTAATTTTTTCCCTTGTAAATCCTCCACTTACTGATGTAAACTTATTACTTCTTAGAGGTTTATTTCTTGATTATTTTCTGCAAAGATTTACAATCTCATAAAATATCATAAGATGAATATCTCCTTTTGCCATAAGGTTTATAACCTCAAGGACATCTTATTTCACTCCTTTTGAAAAAATTTCTTTTAAGATTTCTTCATCAAGTTCTATTTTTACTCTAGACCCAACGAATTGAAATCTCTCAAGGTAATTCTCCAAATATCATTTTTTTTATTCATACAAAATAGCTCAACTTTCTTATCCCTAACTCTATAGTAATTTTGATACCATTCAAGGAACATTTATTTTGATCCATTTTCTCCATCCCATAGATTACGAACACTTTATCCTAGACCCATGAACCATATTAAAGCTACATATTTAATAGTAGAGAGAAACAATCTTAGATTTTGTTAATTGGTGGTGTAAAAGTAGGCTTGACACACCACTTCAAATTCAAATAGAAAAGCATGAGTATCTTCATGTGATTTCCCATGGAAGGTGGGCAATACAAAAACAAAGATTGACTCAGGTTCTCTTGTCCCATATGTATGTAAGATTAGGAAGGCAAATGCATTTCTTTGTGCATTCCTTCTTCGGTCTCCATTTTGTCTTTTTTTATCCTCCCTTTCATTCTCTTCTACTTCTCGATGTTCACTTTGTTGATCAACCATGACTAAATATAGAATTTCAAGAATCAAGATAGGTATAGGGTCGATGAATATAGAAGAAGGATCTATGTGATTATCAAATTTTGGTTCAGGTAATAAATATGAGTTGGGATCTTGTTCTAGGATTTCATCTTGGTTAGTTGATGTTGTAGTTTTAATTTCTTTTGGCTTATAAATTCTAGGCTTCATGTTAAAGTATATTTTAAAATTTCCTTCTGATTTACTAATCTTTATAAAACTTCCTTTATATTCTCTAGGTTTGCTCATGAACTTTTCAAATTCTCTAGCTTTTGCAACAACATTTTGCCTTCCTATTTTTCATTGAATAGTCTATGAATATCGTTGATTTGATCAAGTTGTTCAGGTGTTATGTAATGTTCCTATTCACTAATTGGATCAATAGAACAAGGAAATATTCTATTGGAATGAGGTTGGGATTTCTAAATTATAGCTCATATCATAATTCTTGACATAGTTCTCTAAAGCGCACAACTCTAGGTATCTTGTGATATTTCTTGCTATAATCTAGAGCTACTTCTCTCTTTTCTATATCTGCAAGAAAGTTGTGAATGATCAGAGAGTCCTCAAAATATTGATTCCTAGAATGAATTGTTGGATTTACTATTGTTCTTCTATCCTAAAACCAACACTTAGAACTCATTCAATATCTAGATAAGATGAATAATAGTTTGACCCTAGAGTTTTTTCTATGTCAATTATTTTGATTTTCTTCAACTCCCACACTTTACTAGATGTTTTGTGTTGTTTTTAAAAAAGAATATTAACTTCTTGTTCAATTAGTAATTTTCTGAGGTCTATAAGTGGAGACTATTGCAGACTCTTTTCCACCATCTAGCAATCTTTTCTTTTATTCCTCTTTTCTCTATCTTTGGTTTTGGTTTTGTTTGGGTTCTGATTTTATTTTTTGTTTTAATATTACTATTATCAAGTTTAGATATAAGTCACAATAAATGAATTTATAACTATCCTTAACATAGTAGGAAAGATAAAATATATATATTTTTTGAGCAATCCTTCTATAACTAAAACTAGGTGTGACTCACGGTTTATGAATCCCCACAACCAATTTTAGTATAATAGGAAAATAAAATTTCTAAAAAATCATAATTTTTACTAGAATTAGGTGCGACTCATGGCCTGTGAATTCATACAACCAATTTTAGCACACTAGGAGTAAAAGGAAATATTTCTTGAAAAGTAAAATTTGTTGGAAATGAAATTACTAAAAGTAACAGGTTATTTTTTTATCACTTCTATGATTATGTAAGAAATTATCTTTTAGTATGGTTGTGCGGTTATGTATAGTGGAGAATATTCACAAATTGGGTGAATATTACGATTCAAAAATTGAAAATTGGCGAATATGAGGACCCTTGACGTCAGCCCATTCACCTAAAATTTCTAGGACCAATGTATGTTTAGGGTCAATTCACCACGACATATATCCAAACATAGGCATATTTGTACTCATTGGAAATATATTTTAAAGCTTGATCTAATGGTGGTGGTTTTATGAAGTTATAAGGTGATTTAATAGATCAAAATTTACCCCAAATATGACCTTACATTTTAGGTCTTCAAATGCCCAAAATTTTGGCATGAAGATGATTGATATGATTTGCTTAAGATTTACCTTTATTTTGATTAGGATTCACATTTTTTGACATGAACATTTTGAGTCCAACCCCTTATGCATAGCCTTGGTGCCACTCAATAATACCTACTTCATTTTCCTACAAGATAACCTAGACCAAAGCAAATGAATAACAATCACCCAAAGATTAGAAATTACTGGAAATAAAATAGATGAAATAAAAGGTTAAACTATTATTGCTTCTTTAATTATTTAGGAATGTTTCACTATCATTGTCACTCAATCATATCTACTTCCTATTCCTATAGGTCCTAAGTCAAATTTAGAAATGTTTCACTATGTCTATGGCACTCAATCATACCTAATTCCTATTTTCTATAGGTCCTAAACCAAATTAAGCAATAATAATCACCCAAAGCTTGATAATTACTATAAATAAAATTGCTAAAATAAAATATTAAACTATTATTGATTCTTTGATTATTTAGGAATGTTTCACTGTGATTGTGTCACTCAATCATACCTACTTCTTGTTCCTACAGGTCCTAAGCCAAATTTAGGAATGTTTCACTATGACTGTGCTACTCGGTCATACCTACTTCCTATTTTCTACAGGATCTAAAAAAAATTAAGAAATAATAATCACCCAAATCTTGAAAATTTTGCTAAAAATAAAATTTTATAGGAAATGAAATTTTGCAGGAAATAAAATTTTGCAGGAAGTAAAATTCTAACTATGAAAGCAGTAAAATGATTCCTCAAGAGAAAAGAACCTGGCAACATCGAACAAAGGGGCTTGTTGAGTCCGTCTCATTCTACTCTGAATCATTTGAATGCCAAGGAATCATATTTATCTCTTTCCACATACAAGTAAGCCTCTCTTATTGCATAGCTAAATAGTTTTTTCGATTAACCTCGATGATGCTACTCTCCTCGATAATAGTTCCAAAATGATCGAATTTAATAGCTTACATTTAATTTTTATCAATCCAGAGTAATCAAGGTTATATTTAAAGAGTAGAAATCTAGTATAGATTATACTATGAGTTTTAATTCTTAATCTTAATTCAAATCTCTTTTAGTCTCAGGTTTTGCAAAAAAATAATAATTGCAGTAAACAGAAATTATGTAGAAATTGAAATAATATACAATAAATTATATTATATTTACCTTACAATGAATTTACCTATTTGTTCATTTACCTAATAATGATGATTTTACCTATTTATGAGGATCCTTGTGCAAACAGTTAGCCTTTATTATCTATTTTTACTTTTTGTTCTATGATAATGTAATTTAATTTATTTTATATTCTAAGGTTAATTTTATCTACTAACTATTCCTAATCTATTGTAGGAGTGAGAGAATAAGAACTAACTATAGGAGTGGGCTCTGCTTCCTAGAGGACAGTGTATGTATTTCTCCCATAAACTATTTTATTTTAATAACTAATATGCATAACTACTATTAACATTATTCTATTCTATGGATGTAGAGAAAATATAATTACAATTACATAAAGGAAATCAAGCAGTAAATAACATAATAAATGATATAGTTACTATGAAAGTGTTGATTTATTATTAGAATTTAGGTGTACATAATTGCACATTTATTTAGAAATTGTATAGACATTAGGTAAACAATTAAGCATTAAAACATTGGATATTTCTTCATTAGACCTTTTCAAAGGTCTCCCTATGTAATATGTAATATGACTTGGATAATTTTGAATATAACTCTTCCACATATTTTTCCATGTGGCATTGTGGACTTGATAATATGACAACTATGTACTTAACATAAATAATATAAACTGACATAATTCCCTAACCTACTTGGACTCGATAAATAACCTAAGTAGTCCAAGTGGCACTTTATGAATTAAAATAACAAAATAATGCTAAAACAAATATTTTGCAAGATATATCATAACTATGTGCCCCTTTATTCACAATAAGGACATAACAATATTGTGTCAGAATCTAGACAACCTAACAATATTCTAATTTCATGACTTTATAAAGTAACTTTACAACAACTTCATTAATCACAATATCCTCGTGAATAATATTTGATAAGTCAACCAACTATGTTGACTATAATTATTTGTTGTTGTGTAAGAGCACTATGCTATCACTAATGTGGCATGCAACCTTGGTAAATTATCTTGATTAAATTTATTTTGTAACTTTTGATGAAAGATATCTTTGGTAATAGTCTTCAGAAGCTACCTTCTATGACATACTTTAGTAACTATCTTCTGTAACAGTCTTCAACCAATGTATTCTATAATAGTCTTCAACCACTGTGTTCTGTAATCATGTCTATAGCCTTCTTGATATGTCATTCTTATGTCCATATTCTTCCATATCTAGGGTATGATCTAAATCTAGTGTTGCTGCATTGTACACCTATGAAATGTTTTTTAGCATTTTCCTATCAATCATACACATCTTGCACGTATTTCGTGTAAAATATATACATTTATCAAATTAACCATATCCATAATTTTAGCTAATAAATCACATAAATAAATAGAAATAAACTTTTAAAATACATTGCTTCCATTATTTATAAATATAAATTACACAATATATCACAAATAATACATGCTAAATAAATACTCATCAATGCATTCTACCATTGCCCTCTTGTTTAAATAAGAGCTTCAAAAGCTATTAGATGTGGGTTTCATTGTACCCATTTACTATATTGAATGGCTCTCAGACATGGTTCCCATTCGAAAGACTAATGGGATGATACATGTTTGCACAAACTTTTGAGATCTTAACAAAGTGTGTCCTAAGGATGATTTTTCTCTCCAAAATATTGATACTTTTGTTGACACTTGCACTGGTCATGAAATTATTTATCTCATGGATGTTTTTTTAGGACACAACCAAATACGAATAAATATTGATGACCAACACAAAACAACATTCACTACACCTTAGGGAAATTTTTGTTATAAGGTGATGCCATTTGGTTTTAAAAATGTAGATGCCACTTATTAATGTGCCATGACATACATATTCCATGACTATATGTATAAGACCATCAAATACTATGTGTATGATCTCTTAGAAAAATCCAAAACTTGACAAGAGAAAATTGGTGTATTGGAGAAAGTTTTTGACCAACTTCTAGAGCATAATGTAAGGTTGAACCCCAATAAATGTGTCTTTGGTGTTACCTCTAGCAAACTACTAGGGTTTATTATATCTAAAAGAGGCATTGAGATGGACATAAACAAGGTCAATGATATCATGGAGATACCTCCCCCAGTAAATTTAAAGGAACTACGTAGTTTACAAGGAAAGAGATAATAGATCCGTCATTTCATTGTGCAAATTTTTTATAAATTCAAGTCATTAAAACACCTACTATAAAAGGGGGTGTCATTCTCTTGGACAGATGAGTGTCATAAAGCCTTTGATGATATTAAGAAATATCTAGCTTCTCCACCAATATTAGCTCCTCCTCATCCGAGGTTCCCCTTCTATATTTATGTTTTAGCAATAGAATTTGCATTAGGGACAATGCTTGCACAAAATAATGAATAAAATTGAGAGCAAGTTGTTTATTACATTATTCAAACATTAGTAAGTTATAAGACCAAATATGCTTATGTATAATAAATAATGCTTTGCAATGGTTTTTGCCACTAATAAACTTTGACATTACATGCTTAGCCACACAAAATATGTCATAGCTAGATAAAATACTCTATGTTATATGATGTTTTACACTTACAATAACACCCACACTGCTAAATGAATAATACTTATTATTGAATTTGACCTTGAGTTCATTATACAAAAATCCATTAAAGGGCAGGTTATAGTCTATCAAATTACGAGAGCTCCACTACATAGTGATCACCACTTTATTATTGAGCTCCTAGATGATTTGGTATTTGTTGTCACAAAACAAGAGAAATATGTCATTCCTAAGGAAGATGTCAATATCACACTATTATTTGATGGATCTAAGTGCAATAAAGTTCAAGTTGACGGAGTCATGTTTCATACACCCCAGGGGGTACCTATCCCCTTATTATTCAAAATTAACTTCTAATGCAAAAACAACATTGTAGAGTATGAAGCCTTAATATTATACCTTCAATGAACTATAGCTATGGGCATAAAGCATATTAGGATATTTGGTGATTCTCAACTTGTTTTCAAGCAAATAAACAAAGAATACCAATGCAAATAACCTACCATTAAACTTTATCATGAAGTAGCAATAAAATTGTTCTCTAAATTCAAATGGTATAAAATTGATAGTTTGTCACATTCGACTAATAGATTTGCATATGCGATGGCATATCTTGGATCATTGATTCCAAAAGACTCCTTAGGAGAGGTATAGCCTTAAATTATCACAAAAATATCTAAATTTGTAATTTTGTGTACTAAATATAAGGATGAAAATGATGTTTAATTTATCCAATCGTATCAATATGAGCCTTGGAAAATCCAAATAGTACCCTTTCTCAAGTTTGTAACACTCTCATATGACATATCTCAAAATTCTAAACGCATTATCAAGCAAAAAGGAGCTCATTTGTTTCTCTTGGATGACGTGTTGTATAAACATGGTTATGATGGAATCCTCCTTCAATGTCTCAATGCTGATGAGGCACAAAGAGCCATAGCTAAAGCTCATAATGGTACTTGTGGTGGTCATTTTAGTGGTATGGCTATCAAAAAGCATATCCTATTTATGGGTTATTATTGGCCCACCATGGAACGATACTATTGCATTTATGTCAAAAATTGTAAGTAATGTCAAGAGCATGCTAAATTAACTCATGTACCATCACAAGAATTACAACCAATTCAAATCCTTTGGCCCTTTTCACAATGGGATCTTGATTTGATTGATAAAATATTACCTCCTTCCTTGAGAATACATACATTCATCATCATAGCCACACAATACTTCACATAATGGGTTGGTAAAATTACTGTAACTAGTATGACAAGATCTAGAATTATGGAGTTTATACTTCACCATATCATTTGCCATTTTGGTATTCCTTCAAAAATCATATCTAACAATGATAAGTCTTTCAAGAACAAGGATGTTTGAGTACTTGGCTAGAAATATAACATCCAACATAGTTTATCGACTCCTTATTACCCATAAGTAAATGGGTAAGTTGAGGCTACCAACAAGACCTTAATTGCTATTTTCAAGAAATGCATTAATGAGAATCATAGAGATTGACATTATAAAATTCCCTTGGCATTATGGGCTTATCTAATAAGCATCCACATGCCTACTGGGGCAAAACCATTTTTATTGGTCTACAAGCACATCTTGAGCTTAAGATCCCCAAGAATACATAGATGATGACTCTGGTATACAAGCACATATTGACCAACTCACACTCCTTAATGAGAGGTGAGTCAATGCTTTAGAGCATTTACGAGTTTCTCAAGACCACCTAAAGTGTGCTTACAATTCCAAAGTTCATCTACATGAATTCCAAGTAGGAGATCTTGTCCTTAAAGAGAATCAATAAAACACCAATGTATTGTTGCATTTTTATGATAAACTCGTGGTTAATTGGTTGGGTCCATACATTATCACTCAAAAAGTGGGTAAAGGTATTTATAGGCTTGCCAGTCTAGAGGGGGAGGAAGAACCTGAACCACTCAATGTTATACACTTGAGAGCATTATATGCATAATGTGATTTCTATATATGTGTATATACATGACTATACACAAAATCATTTTACATTTCATTAGCATCATTTTATTAAAAACATTGCTTTTCATTTTGCACATATTTTATTTAAAAACAATTGCATGCATACACTCCATTTCATAAAATTACATCTCATACATTCCATCCATATTTCACATCTCATGTTAGGGATCATTTATTTAGTGCAGGGGATTAATTGGTCCAATAAAGTCATGATGCCTTAATCAGGAGCACCTTCCCAACACCATTTACACCATTCCACCAGGTCAAATTGTCATTTGTAAAATCACATATCCATAATTCCTAGGTGTTTTTGGTCACTCAGCCAATCCTAGTGTTTTAATCAAACTCCAAATACATGTCAAGTTATTTTTAGGACCATTACAAATATTCACTAAGAAAAGTTGATCTGCTTGATTAAACCCATATGGTTGTTTAATGTAAACTTCTTCTTCTAAATGACCATTCAGAAAAGCTGATTTGACATCCATCTTATATACTTTGAAATTTCTATAGCTTGAAAGTGCCAAAAAAATCCGTATAGCTTCCAATATTGCAACTGGTCCAAAGGTCTCATCAAAATCAATTCCTTCTACTTGTGCATATCCTTTACACACCAATATTGCCTTTTTTTTTATGACTTGAACATCTTCATTTAGTTTATTCCTGTAGACCCATTTAGTACCAATTATATTTTTTCTTTTTGGTCTTGGAACTAATTCCCAAGTCTTATTTTTTTCAATATGATCAGTTCTTCCTTCATTGCCTTAATCCATCATTCATCATTTTTTGCCTCTCTTAAATCCTTTGGTTTTATTTTGGATAATAGTGAAACATCTACTTGTTCTTTTGAGTCTATGATTCCTCTTCTTATTCATCTTACATCAGGGCTACAAGTCCTCTGGATGATTTTTTTGAATATATCTTGATGTAGTTTTGGAAGGTATATTCTTCAAATCTTCTTCATCTGAATCTTCACCCATTTATTCCTGATAGCTTTCTTCTTCTTCAAGAATATATTCTTCAATAATAGCATTTGTAGGCCTTAATTTTTATAGAGTATCCAATAAAAATACCTTCATCACATCTAGGATCAAACTTTCCCAAGTCCTTATCCTCTATTTTGATATAACATTTACTTCTAAGAATTCTGAAGTAGTTTACCATGGGAATTATTCCTTTACAAAAATCATATGGAGTCTTATGTTTCTTTGTTCTAACTTGAGCTCTATTCATAACATAGATTATTGTACTGATTGCTTCCTTCCAAAACCCATCTAAGATTTTTTATTCATTTAGCATTGCTCTAGCCATGTTCTCAATATTTTTATTCTTTCTTTATACTACTCCATTTTGCTGAGGATTCCTGGCTGCTGAATATTCTTTTCTAATTCCATGTTCTACATAAAACTCAATGAATTTTGTAGATATGAAGTCCCCTCCTCTATCTGATTGCAAACACTTGATATTCTTTCCTATTTCATTTTCTACCATTTCTTTGAATACTTTGAAATTCTCAAATGCTTCTGATTTCTCTTTCATATAAACAACCCAAGTCATTCAAGAATAATCATATATGAATAGCATGAAGTAGCTTTCACCTTGTAGACTTTTAGTTCTCATAGGCCCACATAAATTAGTATGAATCAATTCTAATACCTTGTAATAGGAATATTCTTTTGCCTTGAAACTTGATCTTGTTTGCTTTCCATACTAACACTGTGCATAAATTGTATTTGAAGGTCTTTTTATATTTGGTAGATCTTTGAAAATTTGTTTGTTGCTTATCCTTACTATGATATCAAAGTTCAAGTGACACAAATTTTTATGCCATAACCAACTCTCTTCTTCTTGATATATAAGACATTTTTTATTTTTTATTTTACTGAACATGTAGAGATTGTTATTGGTTCTTTCTACAGTTGCAACAAGCTTCCCTATTTTTGTTTCCCTAATTTTGCATCCTGTAGAGGAAAAAGTAACTGTGTACCCTTGATCACAAAGTTGACTTAAACTCAGTAGGTTGTGTTTTAGACCCTCAACATAGATTACACCTTGTGTAGTTGCCTTTCCATCATCCAAACTTAAAGTTCCTCTCCCTCTGATTTTAACTGAAGTATTATCACCAAATATCATAGATCCATTGTTGTTCCCTTTTAAAGAAATAAACTTATCCTTACACCCAGTCATATGACTAGAGCACCCACTGCCAATATACAATTTTTCCATCCTGTAACCCAGTAGAATTTGCCCTCAAGCTGCTAGCCTTTTTGAAGGAACTTGCTATGATACCAATTGAAGAACACAAGCTTATACTGAGAGGGGGGTGAATAGTATACCACCCACTTTTTAATTTATTTTCAAACCAATATCAATTAATGTCCTTAATTGAAATAACCAAATATAGTAGTGTGCATTAATAACTCAGATATCAATAGTAAGAAAGAGCATAAGTCACCACACATAATTGTGACATAATATTTAATGTAGTTCCACCAATGTGGGGTACTCCACAAGATAATATCCTTATAATATTTCACACAAAAATAAGGATCGTTATCTAATACAATGATTAATTTGATCTGCTCAAAGCTAGGCAATACATTGATCTTCTTAGGTAGGCAATCCACTGATCTGCTTAGCTAGGCAACAAACTAATCTACTCAGGTAGGTAATCCACTGATATGATCAGCTAGGCAACACATTGATCTGCTAAGGTAGGCAATCCACTAATCTACTCAGCTAGGCAACACACTGATCTGCTCATGTAGGTAATACACTGATCTGCTCAGCTAGGCAACACACTAATGTACTCATGTAGGAAATCCACCTATCTGCTCAGCTAGACAACACACTAATCTTCTCAAGTAGATAATCCATAGATTTTCTCAGGTAGGAAATCCACTGATATACTCAACAAGCTCACACAAAACTTGTCCAAAACTGTCCCAAATCTATCCACAAAATTTTTCCCAAAATCCTTCTCAAGGCTCAATCAGTCATGCATAAAAACTTCCACAATTTTGTCCAAAAATCTATCCCAAAAGCCTTCTCAATGGCTCAACCAATCATGCTCAAGTAACACTCAAATATCATTCATAAATCTACAAAGGTAAGGCTCAATTATGAACTCAAAAAAGAATAGTAATGCACTCTACAACAATGATCCAGAATAATCTCAACTCAACTCAAGTCAATCTCAACTCAAGTCAATATTAACTCAACTCAAATCTTGTATAAGCATAAAGATAATTGTTAGAAACTCAATATGTTCTAGTCTCAATATCAACTCAAATCAGAATTATAGAGTAGTTTGTTTCATGGAACTTGAATAATCACTTCACATAATCACTTAACTAGGCTCAATCAAGTCAACCCGACCAATCACCACAAGGGACAACTCTTTCTCATAAAACCCTTGTCCAAGCATGTATCAACCAACTCAAATGTTTTCAATAATTCTCAACTACAAATCTCACATAACAATGATACTCATGTTCTTTTCTAACTCAAGTTCTTTGCATAACCAATGGGCTTCAACAACTATGCTTATAAAAAAAGGTTTAAACACAACTCACAAACCAAAAAACCTTGAAGCATTCAACCAACCACTTTCAAAAAGGAAACCACAATCAATCCTTTTCTCTCCAATGATATTTTAGAAATCAACCACCATAAAAAATTAATAGGATAATGTGCCCATACCTTTTATGAAGTGAAGAAACCCCTTTGGAAATCTACCACACTCAATAAACTTTGAAAAAGAACAAAGCACCCTTCAATTTTGAAACCCTTTGCATAAATTAGAATATATCTTTACATACACATTATTTCTTCCTCTAAATAAGTTAATCAAATAGCCCTTGAAATAAGCTTTCCAACGATATACAACATGATATATATTTCCAAAAGGAATAACACCAAAAACTTCTCTTTTTTCTAAAAGTGGATCACAACCCTTATTCCTCCTAAAAATTAACAGCAAGCTTACAAACCTTATAACTCCCTATCTCTAAAAAAATATTTTCCAAACACCCATAAACATTCACAACATCAACTATGCAAGGCGCTTCTCATAAATACCTTTAATTACGAAATCGTGACCTTAACCTTTGAAAACGTTTGCCAAAATTGATAAGCGCCTTCACATCTATGGCAGTCAAACTTTGTTCCTCATTTCTAGCGTCGTGATATTCTAACCATGTGGATGCAAGCACAAATTGGGAATAAATCCCAACAGCTTACCCTATCAACTATGCTCATTGTCTTTTTAAAACAAAAAACATTTTTCCACCAAAACTTCTGCCCCTGTGGGATTTGAATCACAGAACTCCTTTGTGCCAAGACTATCTTCTACCAACTGCACTACACTTTCCAACGTGACGTCAAGTCCAAACATCCTCGATTTATTTTAAACCTTGAAAATGATTTCTTTTACTTTTTTTCCTTTCGCTTCCTCCACTCATGAAAAATCTTCAAATTTCTCAACCTTGACATTTTTATTTGGAAATGTTTTTAACCATTATATATATGCACATTATAGTGCTTCGAAATATGTCAACGAAGTATAACCAAACTTTCATTATTTTGGACCTCAGTGATAATCAAATATTAAATTTAATTTTAATTTTAAATTTTAAATAATTTAAAATTTAAACTTAAATATTTAAAATTAAATATCTTCTTCATCGGGGCACCTTTTTTGACGAAACAAAAAGCCAACCTGGGTTTTAAGAAAAACCCATTTAGAATATGCCATCCATAATTTTAAATAAAACAATTTATTTTGCCTACCTTGGTTTCCATAAAAACCTGTATTTATCCATGCTCTCCAAACTATCATTTGGCCACAAAAACTCAATGTGATCCATGTGACATCAATGACAACTTAAAATAACTCAAATTGCCAACATAATGATGATCCTATTTTTGTATCTTAAATGATTTGAGTAGTCTCTAAATTAGTATGCCAATTTTCTCAAAGTTGAGAAAGCCATTATGGACAAGGACTAGATATGGCATTGGTAGCTAAATCATATGCATATTTGTAAGATAAAGCTTCAACCACCACATTTTATTTAACCTTTCTTATATTCAATGAAAAAATCATAACCTAAGAGTTTAGTCATCCATTTATTTTGTTTAGGACATGAAATATGTTGTTATAATAAATGCTTCAAACTATTATGGTTAGTCCTAACGATGAAATGAGTACTCAATAATAATACCTCTATTTCTTTAAGGCATGTAAAATGCCTAGCATTTCCTTCTCATTAGTGGATGTTCTATATTTGTACCTAAACATTTATTACTTCAAAATGCCAATGTGTGATCATCTTGCATTAAAACAACTCTAGCACATTTTCTATATGGATTACACTCAATAACAAAAGTCTTACTAAAATTAGGAGTGGTCAAAACTAGAGTGGAACACATAGCTTATTTGAGGGCTTGGAAGTCCTGGGAAGTAACTCTAATCCAAAAAAAAAAATCCCTTTTTATGAGGGCAGTGAGAAGCACATCAATATTTACATAGTTGCAAATAAATTTTATATAATAACTTGTGAGTCCTAGAAATCCATGGATTTTTTAAAGGTATTTCGGTAAGGGCAAATATTGAATAGATCTGATTTTACTAGGATCTATATTGAAGTGTTCTATATGTCCTAGATATTCTATACATCTTAAATATTCTACCTATTGGACCCCAAAGGCACATTTAGATCTTTTGGCAAAGAGATTTCCTTTTGTAATGGATAGACTTTGTCAATATAGAATAGATGATCCTACTAAGATTTATTGTAAATTAAATATCATCAAAGAAAACTAAGAATAAATTCTAGAAAAAAAGGATGAAAAGCATTATTCATGAGACTTTGAAAAATGGAACGATCATTAGTGAGTCCAAAAGGTTTGATTAGGAACTTATAACGACCCTAATGTATATAGAAAGTAGTCTTAGGGATATTCTCTTGTCTAAACCTAATTTGGTAAAAACCAAAATGCAAGTCTAGTTTAGTGAAGTATCTAGCACCATGTAATTCATCCAACAAATCATCTATAATAGGGATAGAAAACTTATCTTTAATAGTGATCTTGTTAAGAGGATGAAAATCAAGATACATGCACCATGAGTTATCCTTGCATCATACCATCATGGACTAATGCTTGGATAGATTATTTCATGCTCTAATATTTCTTGGGCTATCTTCTTGATATTTGAACTTTGGATTTTTGGTAGCAATAAGGATATACATTAGGAGGTTGACTTATTGGAATTAGATGGATGACGTGATCATGTGTGTGCTTAGAAGGTATATCCCTTGGATCACTAAATATCACATCATAATGATCCATAATACTTTGGATATCTAATGGAAGTGTAGATAGAAAATCCTATCCACTTGTCATTCATCTAGGTCTTCCCACTATTTTTATCCATTATTTACATAAATTATATATTTGTTTAATATATTTAAATATTAATATTTTATATTATATTTTTATATATATTTAATAAATGTGTATATATGTGTAAATTAATCTCATCCATCCACCTTAATCCATGTCACCTACCCAAAATTAATCTCCATCCTCCGTCACATTTTAATATCGACTGTACAAATTGTGTCATTGAAATCCTAATGTGCCCTAGGGAATATTATAAATAAGAGTCATTTTTATGGCTTAACCTCGAAACCCTGAATCCTAAGTTTTTCTATAGTCTAAATCTAAGCAACATGAATCCTAAGTTTTTACATTCCCTGGATCCTCCAAGTAATTCATGATATGAGCTTTTAGAAGTCCTTGAATTTCTTTTATCCATCGTTGCCCTCACCCTTGCATTCATTTCTGCATCCATCATCGTAGTCCTAACCTAAAACATATCTTCTTTTATAGACTTTGCTTCCACCCTTGAACACCCATGTACTACTCCTAATCGCCCATCCACTACTATTGAATGTCTACCTACTATTTTTGAGTGTCTCTGGGAACTTTCTACCATCCTCGAGTGTCCACATGTGTTCTATGCTACCGTTGAGCACTTTCAGGTGTTTTAGACCAGATTTATACAACCCTACTAATCATGAGGTGTCACTAGAGCATCTATTCACCATATTCCTACAAAAATGACTACATATCATAAAATTTCAACCTCACTAGGTAAATATTTTGTTGTTATACTAATTTCATTATTTTTATATTTTTGGCATTTAGGATTTTTATTGATTTTTGAGGGTCTCACATAGTGGAGTCCTCATAGTTACTACTAATCCTCTTTCATCATTTTTTATGTGTAGGTCTAGAGATATACATGCATTGAGTAGCTATTTAAGTTGGAGTGGTCTAGCCAAAGGATATTTGAAGCCCACTCACTTCTATTGGGATCGATTGAGCATGAAGACACCACTCTGATTTTTTGGCTAGGGTTTCGAAGAACCCTAGCATATTGAGATTATTGTATTGACAAATAAAGCTTTGTAAAAACCTAAAGCTAGGGAATATTTGGTTGTAATATCATGAATCCATTTGGCAATAAAAATCAAATTTATTTTTGTACAATCATATGTGTTTATCTTGCTTTAATTTTTCATTTATTTAAGTTTAGTTATTTGGTTTTCTTTGATTTGCATCTAGAAATGGTGATCATAGTGGGAAACCCTAAGGGTTTCTCATTTTTATTTACTTGGTTGACTAAATTTCTATGATGAGGATACTTAAGGTTATTTATTTAACCTAAGTATTTATTACTTATTATTATTGTTATTATGCATTATTACATGATTTGGCATTGTCTGCCCACGTAGTTTGCATTGTTTAGATTTGTTAGTTGCACTTTGTCTTCTAATAGTTATTAAACTAATACAAATAACTATTAGAAGACAAAGTGCAACTAACAGATCTAAACAATGCAAACTACGTGGGCAGACAATGCCAAATCACGTAATAATGCATAATAACTACAATAATAAGTAATAAATACTTAGGTTAAATAAATAACCTTAAGCATCCTCATCATGCTATTTTTTATCTTATCCTCCAGGGTTTTTAGAAGAATATATCATGTAATGTTTTTTGTATTAGGGTTTTTTAAGGTTTGCCGAAAGTTGTAGAAGGTGCACGAATGCCCTGCGGTCCTCGAGGGGCATCCAAAAATACCTAGGACCATTTTGGAAGCACCTAGAGGTTTTTTACAGAGAGTTAAAAAAAAAATGTAGAATTATTTATAATTTTAGTTTCAAACCATAACCTCTCTCTTTTTACATATTCTAGTATTTTATGTTTTTTTTTTTCAGTTTTCTAGATTAAATTGAACATCACTAATAACTCTAGTAAAAACAATCATTCTAGTTTGCAACCTAGGCATTAGAATAGTCATTGCATTTATTCACTCATTTCCATTTTGTATTTAAAGTTTCTAGTTTTCTGGTGTATTGCAATTGAAAAATCATGTATTTTGGTTGCCTATGAATTATTATATTGCATAAATAAGACTGCATTGTAGGGTTAGAAATTCCTCCTTTTGTTGATCTAACTAGGAATATCATTAGTGTGTTAAAAGTATCCCCACATTGGGTGATCCTAGGCAAATGTGAGGATGAACCCACCACTATTTAGAGAGGGATTTAAGCAATGTACTTGACATCCTTTAAATAAATTTATACTCTTAATGTTGGATTCTGATTAGACTAGTGAAATCAATTGTTTCTAATATTGTATGTGCACAATAAAAAAAATAGAACCTTAAAAGGAATTTTGCACACACATCATGTTTTATGTTAAACATTAGTGGTTGGATTTCATCACCAATCACTGTTTGAGATCTGGTGATGGTGGCTTTCATCTCCATCCACCAATCTCTGCCCTAGACACCTTATATTACCCTTGAGAAAACTTGTTGGATTTCATCACCAGTAAGAATCTCATTACCCCAACCTAACCGTAGTCTTCACCCATTTCTAATTCATATTAGCACATTGAAACTTACAAAATAAAAATGCAAAAAAAATAAACTCACACTAAAACAAGATAATAAATGAATGAGGTAAGCCACATGTTGAACAAACTTACAATTGATTGTTTATTTTGATTCTTGTGAATTTTCAATTTTGCATTTCATTTTATTGCATAATTTGTATATTTATTTAGTAGCTTATGGTCTTAAAAAGAAATCAAAATAAATCATTAAACCAAAATAATACATCTATGGACTATTCATCTCCATTTCCTACCACTTTTGTGATAAATACTGTCAGTGTGATTCAAACATATTGCACATATTTGTCTGCAGTTCCATCACACACTGTGTAGGCTAATGATGTCCTACATGGATACACCTCTATATATCTTTGACAAATTGAATCATCCTCACCTAAAATTTACCACAATATTACCCACATAAATATGGTCCAAGTAGAGACTTTCTACAAATCAGCTAATTATGTCTTACAATCCATCTTTGAAGAACACAAGCTTATATTGAGAGGAGGGGTGAACAATATAAGACCACTTTTTACTTTTCTTCTCAAAAAAATATTATGCAGTGTATATATAGCAATATCAATAGCAGTAATGCACAAAACTCCACACACAATAGAGACACATATTTAACGTGGTTCACCCAATGTTAGCTATGTCCAAAAAAATATTTCTTCTAAATATTTCTCAAATAATCTCTTGGGAATCCTTCCCAATTAAAATGTTTATGGACCTCTGTCCAAAGGAGATGTTGATCCCCTAAATATCAAGTTTGTGGATCTCTCCCATAGGAGAACTCTTTCCCCTTCTACTCTAGCTAGTGATCTTCTAGAAGACTTTGTCTCTCTACTGCATTGACTTGTGGATCTCTCTCCACTTGAAGACTCCTCACTCAGATATGTATTCAATTGTCCTAGCTACTAGATCTCTATCTGTTGATACTCTTTCCTCTATACTCTGTCACCTCCAAAGCTTTATCTCAATACTGTACCAAACATAATTTAGTTAGTCTAGCACATTTTTGCTCAATTTATTGCACTAAACACAGTACAATCGATCTAGTATATTTTTTCTCAATAGGTTCACTCGAAAACTACTCAAATATACTCAATAGGCTCACTCTGAACCTACTCAAATCTGCTCAATAGGCTCACTCATAACTTGCTCAAATCTGCTAAATAAGTCCTCTCTAAGACTTGCTCAAATATGCTCAATAGGCTCACTTAGAACCTTCTCAAATCTACTCAATAGGCTCACTCAGATTCTACTCAAATCTTCTCAATAAGTCCTCTCTAGGACTTGCTCAAATCTGCTCAATAGGCTCAATTAGAACATGCTCAAATATGCATAGCAAGCCTTCACAAAATCTTAACTCAAAACAGTCCACAAGCCTTCTCAAAAACTTGTCTCAAATATGCTCAACAAGCTCATATAGAACTTATTCAATCACATAGAATCATAAAGATAATTGTTAGAGACTCAATATGTTCTAAGCTCAATGTACAATCAATATCTCAAATCAATCTCATAGAAGCATAAAGAGAATTGTTAGAGACTCTAACATGTTCTATACTCAAATCTCAATCTCAACTCAAATCAATCTCATAGAAGAATAAAGAGAATTTTTAGAGACTCTTATATGTTCTATACTCAAATACCAATCTCAACTCAATAGAAGCATAAAGATAATTGTTACAGACTCTATATGTTCTATACTCAAATATCAATCTCAAATCAATAGAAGAATAAAGAGAATTGTTAGAGACTCAATATGTCCTATTCTTAAACTCAAATCAGAATATAGAATAGTTTTTTTCTAGGAACTTGAACAACCACATGCATCCCCTTGACTAGGCTCAATCAACTCAACTCAACCAATCACCTCAAGGAACAACTCTTTCTCACAAACCCTAGTCCAAGCATGTATCATCCAACTCAAAATGTTTCCAATAATTCTCAACAACTCTCACATAACAATGATACTCATGTTCTTTTCTAACTCAAGTTCAAGTTCATTTCATCATCAATGGGCTTCAACAACAATGCTAATAAAACAAGGTTTAAATACAACTCACAAACCAGGAAACATTGAAGCATTCAACCAATCATTTTCTCAAAGGAGACCACAATCAATCCTTTTCTCTCCAATGATATTTCATAAATCAACCACCATAAACAATCAAATGGAGAATGTGCCCATACCTTTTTAATGCCAATAAGTTTTCCACAAAACATTCCACACTTAAAACACAACTTTTCTTTCCAATCTAAACAAGGGTTGGACTTAAAATAATCACAAAATAAAGCATTACTCAAATTACACCCTTTTTACTACAATTTAATAAACACATCCACCAAATTCCCTTTTATTAAAACCCTTATAAAGAATAAGAAACCTCTCAAAAATTGCTTTAAAAACAACTTGTTATTTCTCCTAAAATTAATTCTCCATACCCATCAAATAAATCATAAACCAATTATGCCTTCCATTAATAATCACAACCCTAATAAAAAACTTTAATTTCCATTAACTACCTTATAACTCCAAACTTTAGGGCTAATAAAAATTATTTAAATGCAAAACATAATTACATCATCAAGGGGATTTGAACCCCCGACTTACCACACCGTGAGCATCTTAACCACGAATAAGATTCCACAAGAGTTAGGCGCTCATTGAAAAGGCAAAGCCCCAAAGTGCCTTAAATCTTCCTCCACCTTTTGAAAAATAAAAAGCATAAAAGTGCTTTCCACACGTCTTCCAAAACGTCGTCCAAGGGATTCAATCCCTAGTGTTTGCACTGCCTTGTCCCTTAGCCAAAATAATTTGCCAATGCGCCAGGCGTCCCACCACATTTTGACATTCCAAGGGTTTTTATTTTCTTTGCTGCTTCTCTTCTCAAAATTCGCACAAGCTCATAGACTTATTCGAATGCCAAACATTTATCACATGGGCAAGGATAATATTTTTATTTATATACCACCCCTTTATATAGTGTTTGAAACACTTCGAAGACATCGGTGGAAATATAAATTTATGTTTGCTTGATGACGTCGGCGGGAAAAATTGCATTTTAAATTTAAATTTTAAATAATTAAAATTTAAACCAAATATTAAAAATAAAATAACTCCATCATCAGGGCACATTTTTTGATGAAACAAAATCCCAACTTGGGTTTTAACAAAAACACATATCAAATCTGCTGTCTATGGTTTTAAACAAAATCTTTTATTTTAACTATCAAATATTAAAACCTAAATATCTGCATCACTAGGGCACCTTTTTCGATAAAGCGAAAGCCTAAATTTGGTTTTAAGAAAAACCTAGATCAAATCTATTGTCCATGGTTTAAAAAAAAACCTTTTATTTTTCCTACCTTGGTTTTCACAAAAACCCTTCATAGATCCTTTTGACATCAATTACAACATTTTAGCTTAGGGACTCAAAATATCCAACAATATCCCCCATTTTCATTTATGGCAATCCAAATCCTTTTACTGAAATCTAACCTTCTATTCTACTCCCCCTGGGACTTTGCTCCCCCTGGCTCAATGGTTTCTCAGATATAAAATCTTTCCTCATATCAAAAAAATCTCCCCATAATACACAAATCTCTTCCACTTTAACATCAATGGCAAAGTATCACCTTTGGGGCTCGTGGCTAAGAGTTAAGTCTCTTAGCTTAGCCCCCCCCCCACCTCCACATGAGGTGGTTAATTTTGGGGTGGGAGTATTTCTACTTCCCAAAAGCACTGTTCTCTACCTTTGTCTTTTCCTCTTTCTTTTTGTTGAATCCTCTCATTGTTTCTTTCCAAGTCATCATCCCTGTTCTTGTACTTGTTCTCATCCTTGTTATTGTTCTTGTACCTATTCTTGTTCTCATTATTCTTTGAGTCTCTTTTATTTTTTGAGTCTCTATTCCTATTCATCTCATTATTTCTGTTCATGTTCTTGTTCCTATTCTTGTTCATATTCCTGTTCTTGTTCATGTTCATGTTCCTGTTCCTATTCATGCCTATTTTTGGAATATTTGCTCTACACCATATTGCTATGTGACCATCATTATTGCACTTATAACACTTAATGTTATTATTCCTTGGATGTGCAATAGTATTAGGATTTCTCCTAGTGAAGCCATATCCTCTTCTGTCATGAATTCTGCAATTCATTGCCTTGTGACCAAACTCATTACATGAATAGCAATATCCTTGGAAAAGTTGTTCTCTTCCATATACCTGTCTTTCATGTGATCTAAACTGTGAAGCTATACACCCAAACCTGTGATATGATAAGCATCTCCCATTAAAGCTTCCTTGCCTAGACCTCATTGGTCTCATGTTCTGATTGTTGTTCCATATGTATCTTCTTTGTACATTGTCCCTGTTGGACTCACTGCAATCTGACTCATCCTTAGAAGTTTCACTTTCACTTACATCTGAGAATCCCTCTTCTAGAGTATCTTCTTCTGATGTTGTTTCTTCTTCAATACTTGAAGTAGATTATTTTTCTTGTTTCTTTCCAAAGCCTAGACCTATTGAACATGATGTTCTCTACTATCCACAAATGAACTTATCCAAGTTCTTAGAGCTATTTGTGAAACTCTTCATCTTGATCTTGGAGTCCTATAAATCTTTCTTTAGAGTAGCCACTTCTTGTGCTAACTTATCACATTCTAAAAATTTTGCTTCTAACTTATCCTTGAACTTACTTGCCTTAGCCTTTGACTTCTCTAATTCCTCTATGAGCAATAATCTTTCTTCATCACATTCTTAAAACTAACTTTCAAGCTTAGAGTGTTGCTTTCTTACCTTATTTATTGTGTCAAGGGCATGGATAAGTTCTCCCTTGAGATCATAACCATTCTCTATTGATTAGTCCTCTATTTTTTTGTCTTTATCCATATCATTTCTTTATTTTGACTTGCTTTCTATAGGATCACTCAATTATTCATCTTCTAAAGCCATTAGAAGATTCTCATTTGATCTATCAAGTGCATATTCAAAATCATAATCACTAAAACTATAACCATATCTTGTGCAATCATCTTCAAGATGTCCAAATTTACCACATCTAAAAAACTTAAGAATAACTAGAGTCTTTTTTTTAGTTTGATCTTTTTCTTCAACCATGAACAAGACGTCATCTCTATCATTGTCTGAAAAACTAGCATCACTATCAAATGAGTACTTACTTGCATTATCCGCATAGTAGATTTTCTTTTTCCTTTGGAAAAACTTATTTCCTTGTTTGTTCTGTCCATCCTTGCCTTTCTTCTAGTACTCGTGTCTTTATGATTTCCTGTACTTGTGATTCTATTTTTCTTCATCACTATTGTACTTTAGATTTTTGCACTATGTTGCATAATTTCCAAACTTTCCACAATTAAAGCACTTAACTGATCTCATATCTATTAGTATTTTTAACCCTTTATCTCTTCTACCATAGTTAGCTTCTTCATCACTAGATGACTCACTGCTTGATTCTATTTGCTTTCCCTTTTTATTTTTTCCACTTTTAAAGTAGCTTATTTCGAAGGAATAGGATCTTTTGTTCTTATCTAAAAAGTAGTAAGCATACCAAGAAAATAATTCTTTATCAAAGAATCACTATCAATTGATGTTTCTATAGCACCTTTTTGGAAGAGTTCTCAATATCTTATCACAAGCATTTGATTCATCAACCTTCATTCCAAGACCTCTCATCTCATGTACAAGTTCATCAATCTTACTGATATAATCACAAATATTTTCATCATATCTCATTCTTACGTTCTCAAATTCTCCTTTGATATTTTTGATCTTAGCTTTCCTAACACCTTTATCACCCTCATATATATCATGTAGTAGATCCCACATATCTTTTATTGTTTTACAATCAATAACCTTCATATATTTTGATCTACCAAATCCTTTTATAATTGCATTCATAGCTCTTGAATATGCATGCATTAGAAGCTTACCTTCCTTATTTGTTGAAGGATTGACTATAGAATCATATCCAAGTTTCACTGCATCCCAAAATTTATTTCCAAGTGCCATCAGGTAAAATCTCATCAGCATACACCAATACAAGAAGTCAATTCCATCAAATAATAGTATTACATTATTAAAGGACCCATACTTTTGATCTTTGTGATCCATTGTGTTCTTAGACCGCTTTGCCTTCAAGCTGTCAAACTCTTATAAATGAACCTGCTCTAATACGAATTAAAGAACACAAGATTATAATAAGAGGGGGGGCGAATAGTATAATACCACTTTTTACTTTTCTTCTCATAACAATATTATGCAGTTTATAGATAGCAGTATCAATAGTAGTAATGTATAAAACTCCACACACAATAGAGACATAAATTTAACGTGGTTCACCCAATGTGGGCTATGTCCACAAAAAATATTTCTTCTAAATATTTCTCAAATAATCTCTTTGGAATCCTTCCCAATTACAATGTTTATGGAACTCTATCCAAAGGAGATTTTGATCCCCTAAATATCAAGTTCGTGGATCTCTTATATAAGAGAACTCTTTCCCCTTCTACTCTGGCTAGTGATATTCCAAAGAATCTATCTCTCTACTGCACTAACTTGTGGATCTCTCTCCACTTGAAGACTCCTCACTCAGATTTATCTTCAATTGTCCTGTCTATTGGATCTCTATCCATTGAGACTCTGTCCTCTATACTTGATCACCTCCAAAGCTCTATCTCAATACTGTACCAAACATAGTTCATGTTGGCAATTTTGGGTACTTTGGGTACATTGCATTTGCTCAAGTGAATAAGTTGTCATTGATGTTAAGAAGCTTTCGAAGGAATTTTATTTGATGTAAAATGATTTGCTTTGATGAAGGTTTTGGCATGACAGGTTCGAAAAAAAGCAAGTTAGAAAAGTGTCGTGATATCGCGACATGTCACAGTTTCATGACTCAAAGAGGAGAGAGAATGTACGGAGTCAGAAATGTCACGATTTCATGACATATTGCAAGGAAGGTTGTTTGGATGAAAAAGTGTCGTGATTTTGTGACATAATGCAGGAGAGAGAGTCCAAAAGAAAAAAATTCACGATTTCGTGACATAATGCAGGAGAGAGAGTTCAAAAGAAAAAATATCACGATTTCGTGACGTGCTACAAAAAAGCTAGAGTCCAGTGTGAACTGTCACGATTTCACGACGAGTTCGAGAAGAGAGAAAGCAAAATGAAAAGTTTTATGATTTTGCGACATGCAACAAAGGAAAGTGTTCCAAGTAAGAACTGTCACGATTTCACGACATGTAGCAAAGGAAAGTGTTTCAAGTGAGAACTATCAAGATTTCACGACATGTAGCAAAGGGAAGAGTCTGAAATGAGAACTATCATGATTTCATGATAGGTTGCAAAGAAAGCGTACGGAAATTTGATAGCATCAAGATTTCGCGACAGGGTGAAGAAAAAGCTTGTAGATGCAGAAAGTGTCACGATTTCATGACAGGTTGTAGAGAAAGCTTACGAATGCAAAAAGTGTCACGATTTTGCGACAGATTGAGATGGAATAATTCGGTTGGAGAAAGTGTCACGATTTCACAACAAAAATAGAAAATAGGTCTTCAACAGTTGAAGAGTCACGATTTCATGACAGAAGAAAAATGAAAGAGCATGGAAGAAGAAGCGTCGCGATTTTGCAACAAATTCAAGAAGGAAGAGCTCAAAGGCAAAAGCGTCGTTATTTCATGACATGTTCCAGTTTCATGAGCGTAAGGCAGATAAAAGCATGAGGCAGCAAAAGCGTCATGATTTTGCGACATGTTCCAGTTTCGCGAGCGTAAGGTAGAGAAAGGCACAAGGCAACGAAAGTGTCACGATTTCGTGACATGTTCCATTTTCTCTAGTGCAAGAAAAAATCCAAAAGGAAGTGTACGGTTGCAAAAGTGTCATGATATCATGACATGTTGTAGTTTCACAGCAGAAGATATAGAAGAGTTACAGAGGCAGTGAAGCGACAAAGTTAAAAATGACTCGACGATCTTTAGGATTTGCAGTCGACGTAATTCAAGGTTGTGTAGTCGACTAAGATCAAATTTTTTGATCTTGAAAGTGTTAGTATAAAAGGAGGGTTGTTTGGAGAGTTGAGCGATGTGTCGAATGCGCTGTTGAAGTGCGAAGTTTGCAGATAGTGCGTAGAGAAATAAGTTCGATCACCATGAGCAGAGTGTGAAATTCGATCATAGTGTGCAGAGTGCATTTTGTCGAATCACTCTAAGTGTGAAATATTGGAAGCAGAGTGTGCGAAGATGGTGCTGCTATGATTGCGTAGAGGTGCAAAGGTTTATGTTCGATCAAGTGTAGCTATAATTATGCAAAGAAAGCAGAAGTCATAGATAGACCAAAGGACTGTGTTTAGTATAGATTCGAGGATAGATTTTAGTGCAGATTCGAGGACAGAGTTTGGTGCAAATTTGAGGATAGGTTTGTGCCAGACCAAAGATAGAGATCGAGGAAATTTGTGCTAGACCGAAGGACTGTTTTTAGTGCAAATTTGAGGACCAGCTTTGCAGGTGATAGAGTTGAGTACAGAGGTCTCCATCCAGAGCAGGGAGGACAGATGTCTTCTGTGGATAAAGTTCCATTCTGTGGATAAATTTCCATTCGCTAAGGGCAGCGGAGGCAAAGGTCTTCTAGAGGATCATAAGCCAGAGCAGATCTAGGGGATTGGTGTCTCCTTTGGGTTGGTACCCATAAACATTGTAATTGAGAAGGTTTCCTAAAGAACTTTGAGATAACTTTTAGAGAAAAACTTTGTGGATAATTTTGTGCATTGTTTTGATATTGCTATGGGCATTTTGCTTTACTATTTTGAAGTATAAAGGAAAAAGTAAAAAGTGGTCTTATACTGTTCACCCCCCCTCTCAGTATAAGCTTGTGTTCTTCAATTGGTATCAGGGTCGGTGCCTTCAGAAATTTTAATAGCTTGAAGAAAAAGCTAGTTAAGAAGACAATGGATTATTCAAGTGGCAATGCAGCACCTATTCTTGATGGGTCATATTTTGGTCTTTGGAGTGCAAGGATGAAGATTCATCTAATGGATTTTGGTAATGAGGTATGGGAAGTAATTGAAGATGAGCACACTATTCCTATACATGGTCCAAATACTAAAGAAGAAAGGCTCCTACATCACAACAATTCAAAAGCAATGAATGCAATCCTAAAAGGCTTACATAAAGCAGATCTCACCAAAGTAATTCACTGCAAGACAACTAGTGAAATGTGGAAACAGTTGCAGGTGGTTCATACAGGTGATACAAATGCTAGAAATGCCAAGCTGAGACACTTCAAAGGTATGTTTGAACAACTCAAGATGAATTATGATGAAAATATTAGTGACTATATGCTTCGTATGGATGAGGTAGTTAACTCCATGAAAAACTTAGGTCTTGAACTTGCTGAAAATGATGTTTGTGATAAGATTTTAAGATCTCTTCCTAATAGATTTAGTGAAAATATTTCTGCTATTGAGTAAGCTAAAGATTTGGATAAGCTAAAAAAGGATGAGCTTCATAGCATTCTTGCAGCATTTGAGTTGAGAACTCAGGTGAAGGTTGACGTCAAGAAAGAGGCAGCTTTCAAAGCTACCAAGAAATCCAATGGTAAACAACTTCAAGAGAGTGATGAGTCTTCTAGTGATGAAGAGGCTTATTACAAAGAAGAAAGGCAAGTTCTCTAGAAAGCACAAAAGCATGAAAAATATAAGATGTTTCAATTGTGGAAAGTTTGGTCATTATGCTACTGACTGTACTATTCCCAAGAAATCCAAGAGTAAACAACTTCAAGAAAGTGATGAGTCTTCTAGTGATGAAGAGAAACAGGACTCTAAGAGCAAGGATTCTGAAAAGCATAAGCATCACAGAAAGAACAAAGATGAGCACAACAATCAAGGAAAGAAGTATTCTCACAAACACAAGAAGAGTTTCTACCTAGACAAAGCAAGTAAGTGTTCAAGTAGTGATAGTGAAAGTTCTTCGAGTGATGATGAAAATGACATGTTCATTTCAGAAAAAGAGGAAGAACTGAAACATAGATTCATTATCATGAAATGTCTTAGATGCAAAAATTTTGGTCACCTTGAGGATGATTGTTCAAATAATGATTTGGTTTCCAGTATGTATGAGGATGCTTCAGAAAACTATAAGGAAAATGCATGTATGGTTTTTGAAAAAGGTAGCACCTCTAGTGATAAGAAATCTGAAAAAGGCTTTGATGATTCAGAAAGCAAAAAAATAAAGGATCTTGAAAGTGAACTTATTAATGCTCTTAGTGTTTTGAAAAAGGAAAGAAAGAAGAATGCTAGACTCAAGGATAAGTTATATGAATGTTTTATGGAGAGAGATGATCTTGTAGAGAGTCTTGACGTCTCTATGGCTAAGACACAAGAACTCAAGGATGAGTTAGAGTCTAAGGTTCTTGAGTATAGTGAGTTAGAACAGAAAATGGCTTCTTTTAAAGAAGAAACTAAAGAGTACAAGGATAAGCTTTACAGGTTTCAAGATAGCTCCAAAAAGGTTAAGTCACTCATCAAAGGTCAAAGAAAACCAACAGATAAAACAGGCCTGGGTTTTGTTAAGCCACACAAGGAACAAGTTGGAGAGTCTAGTAAGAGACTCCAAAAGGAAGAGAGTTCTGATGAGGAAGATATTTCAGATCATGAGTCCTTGAATGATAGATGCGCAGAAATAGAAAATAGAATTCAGAATGAGAAGAAGAAGTTTTCGGGACCCAAGAGGTCAAATAAAAGAAAATTTCAAGGCAGATGTTTTGAGTGTCACAGGTTTGGTCACATGGCTGCACATTGCATGGCTCCAGTGAAGAAGGTAAACGACAATTTCAGAAGTGCTAGTTTCTTTCAAGGGTATTGCTACTTTTGTCAACAGTTCAAGCACAAGGCAGTCTATTACGAGGTAAATAACAGGAATAGGTTTGATCAAAACAGGTTTGGCCAAAATAGGTTTGGTCAAAATAGGTTTTGGCAGAATAGGTGGAATCAAAGAATAGGTATGCCTCAAATGAATAACATTATTACTTGTTATAAGTGCAAAAATGAAGGCCACACAACTAGACAGTGTAGAGCTAAACTTCCAAGGTACAGAAACAGGAACAGTGGTATGAACAGGTCCAAGGATCAAAGCATGGATAAGAACAAGAATGATAATAGGAACAGGAACAGTGACAGGAACAGGAATAGGAATATGGAAAAAGAGTTCAAGAGAAGGCCCGACAAAGAATTTATAGACGTTGATGATGATCAGTTCCTAATGGGAGTTTTACTCCCACACCATAATTAATCACCTCATCAGGAGGTGGGGGAGGGACTAAGCTAAGAGGCTCATTCTTAGTCTCGAGCCCCAAAGGTGACCCTTTGCCATTGATGACAAAGGGGGAGAGATATGAGTAAGGGGGAGAGATTCATAGTGAGGAGGAAAGCTTCAAGTCAGGGGGAGAAAAACTTCAAAGGAAGATTCTCAATTGTGGGCACATTTTCTTAGCTGTTAGCACAGTTGGTTTCAGTTTTTGCTCTCGAGACGTGTTTTTAGTAAAGGTTTGCCATCAATGACAAAGTGGGAGATTGTTGGTAATTTTGGGTAATTTGGGTACATTGCATTTGCTCAAGTGAATAAGTTGTCATTGATGTCAAGAAGCTTTCAAAGGAATTTGATTTGATGGAAAATAATTTGCTTTGATGAAGGTTTTGGCATGACAGGTTCGAAAAAAAGCAAGTTAGAAAAGTGTCGCGATATCGCGACATGTCACAGTTTCGCGACTCAAAGAGGAGAGAGAATGTATGGAGTCAGAAATGTCATGATTTCGTGACATATTGCAAGGAAGGTTGTTCAGACAAAAAAGTGTCATGATTTCATGACATAATGCAAGAGAGAGAGTCCAAAAGAAAAAATGTCACAATTTCATGACATAATGCAGGAGAGAGAGTCCGAAAGAAAAAATGTTATGATTTCGTGACGTGCTGCAGAAAATCTAGAGTCCAGTGTGAACTATCGTGATTTCATGACGAGTTCAAGGAGAGAGAAAGCAAAATGAAAAGTGTCATGATTTCATGACATGCTACAAATGAATGTGTTCCAAGTGAGAACTGTCACGATTTCGTGACATGCAGCAAAGGAAAGTGTTCCAAGTGAGAACTGTTGTGATTTCGTGACATGCAGCAAAGGGAAGAGTCTAAAATGAGAACTATCATGATTTCATGATAGGTTGCAAAGAAAGCGTACGAAAAGTTGATAGCGTCGTGATTTCGCAACAGGGTGAAGAAAAATCTTGCAGATGTAGAAAGTGTCGCGATTTCATGACAGGTTGTAGAGAAAGCTTACGAATGTAGAAAGTGTCACGATTTCATGATAGATTGATATGGAAGCATTTGGTTGGAGAAAGTGTCGTGATTTCATGACAGAAATAGAAAATAGGTCTTCAATAGTTGAAGAGTCACAATTTCATGACAGAAGCAAATTGAAAGAGCATGGAAGAAGAAGCATCACGATTTCGTGACAAATTCAAGAAGGAAGAGCTCAAAGGCAAAAGCGTCGCAATTTCATGACATGTTCCAGTTTTGTGAGCGTAAGGCAAAGAAAAGCACGAGGTAGAAAAAGTGTCAAGATTTTACGACATGTTTTGGTTTCACGGGCGTAAGGTAGAGAAAGGCACAAGGCAGTGAAAGTGTCACGATTTTGTGACATGTTTCATTTTCGCTAGTGCAAGGAAGTGTAAGTGTCATGATTTCACAACAAAATCCAAAAGGAAGTGTATGGTTGCAAAAGTGTCACGATATCGCGACATGTTGTAGTTTCACGGAAGAAGCTACAGAAGAGTTACAGAGGCAGTGAAGCGACAAATTTAAAAATGAGTCGACAATGTTTAGGATTTGTAGCCGACGTAATTCAGGGTTGTGCAGTCGACTAAGATAAAAGTTTTTGATCTTGAAAGTGTTAGTATAAAAGGAGGGCTGTTTGGAGAGTTGAGCGGTGTGTCGAATGCGTTGTTGAAGTGTGAAGTTCTCAGATAGTGTGCAGAGCAAGAAGTTTGATCGTCGTGAGCAGAGTGCGAAATTCAATCATAGTGTGCAGAGTGCATTTCATCGAATCACTATAAGTGTGAAATATTGCAAAGGAAGTGGAGTGTGTGAAGATGGTGCTGCTGTGATTACGCAGAGGTGCAAAGGTTGATGTTCAATCAAGTGCGGCTGTAATTGTGCAAAGAAAGCAGAAGGCATAGATAGACCAAAGGACTGTGTTTAGTACAGATTCGAGGACAGAGTTTAGTGCAGATTCGAGGATAGATTTTGGTGCAAATTTGAGTATAGGTTTGTGCCAGACCAGAGATAGAGATCGAGGACATTTGTGCTAGATCGAAGGACTGTGTTTAGTGCAAATTTGAGGACCAGCTTTGTAGGTGATAGATTTGAGGACAAAGGTCTCTAGCCAGAGCAGGGAGGATTGGTGTCTTCTATGGATAAAGTTCCATTTGCTAAGGGCAGTGAAGGCAGAGGTCTTCTATAGGATCACCAACCAGAGCAGATCTAGGGGATTGGTGTCTCCTTTGGGTTGGTACCCATAAAAATTGTAATTGGGAAGGTTTCCCAAAGAACTTTGAGATAACTTTTAGAGAAAAGCTTTGTGGATAATTTTGTGCATTATTTTGATATTTCTATGGGTATTTTGCTTTATTATTTTGAATTATAAAGGAAAAAGTAAAAAGTGGTCTTATATTGTTCACCCCCCTCTCATTATAAGCTTGTGTTCTTCAGTTCAGTCGGTATAGCACAGTTATGCTCAATCTATTGCACTAAACACAATATAGACGGTCTAGTACAATTTTACTCAATAGGTTCACTCAGAACCTACTCAAATCTGCTCAATAGGCTCACTCAAAACCTGCTCAAATTTTCTCAATAGGGTCACTCAAAACCTACTCAAATATGCTTAATAATTCCTCTCTAGGACTTGCTCAAATTTTGTCAATAGGCTCACTCAGAACCTGCTCAAATCTACTCAATAGGCTCACTCAGAACGTGCTCAAATATGCTCAATAAGTCCACTCTAGGACTTGTTCAAATATGCTCAATAGGCTCACTTAGAACCTACTCAAATATACATAGCATGATTTCACAAAATCTTAACTCAAAACAGTCCACAAGCCTTCTCAAAGACTTGTCTCAATTCTACTCAACAAGTTCATACAGAACTTCTTCAATCACATAGAATCATAAAGAGAATTGTTAGAGACTCAATATGTTCTAAGCTCAATGTACAATAAATATCTCAAATCAATCTCATAGAGGCATAAAGAGAATTGTTAGAGACTCTTATATGTTCTATACTCAAATCCCAATCTCAACTCAAATCAATCTCATAGAAGCATAAAGAGATTTGATAGAGACTCTATATGTTCTATACTCAAATCTCAACCTCAAATCAATAGAAGCATAAAGATAATTGTTAGAGACTCAACATGTCCTATTCTTAAAACTCAATCTCAACTCAAATCAATCTCAATATCAACTCAAATCAGAATATATAATAGTTTGTTTCTAGGAACCTAAACAACCACATGCATCCACTTGACTAGGCTCAAACCACTCAACTCAACCAATCACCTCAAGGAACAACTCTTTCTCACAAACCCTAGTCCAAGCATGTATCATCCAACTCAAAATGTTTCCAACAATGCTTAACAACAACTCTCACATAACAATGATACTCATGTTCTTTTCTAATTCAAGTTCAAGTTCATTTCATCATCAGTGGGATTCAACAACAATGCTAATAAAACAAGGTTTAAATACAACTCACAAACCAGAAAACCTTGAAGCATTCAACCAATCATTTTATCAAAGGAAACCACAATCAATACTTTTCTCTCCGATGATATTTCAGAAATCAAACACCATAAACAATCAAATGGAGAATGTGTCCATATCTTTTTGATGCCAATAAGTTGTCCACAAAATCTTCCACACTTAAAATACAACTTTTCTTTCCAATCTAAACAAGGGTTAATGGACTTCAAATAATCACAAAATAAAGCATTACTCAAATTACACCCTTTTTACTCCAATTTAATAAACACATCCACCAAAGTCCCTTTTATTAAAACCCTTATCAAAAATAATAAACCTCTCAAAAATTTCTTTAAAAACAACTCCTTATTTATCCTAAAATTAATTCTCCATACCCATAAAATAAATCATAAACCAATTATGCCTTGCAATAATAATCACAGCCCTAATACAAAATTTTAATTTCCATTAAATACATTATAACTCCAAACTTTAGGGCTAATAAAAATTATTTAAATGCAAAATGTAATTACCTCCTCAAGGGGATTCGAACCCTGACTTGCCACACCGCGAGCATCTTAGCCGCAGCTAATATTCCACATGAGCTAGGAGCTCATTGAAAAGGCAAAGGCCCAAAGTGCCTTAAACCTTCCTCCACCTTTCACAAAATACAAAGCACAAAAGTGCTTTCCACACGTCTTTCGAAACAACATCCAAGGGATTCGATCCCTAGTTTTTGCGTTGCCTTGTACCTTAGCCAAAATGATTTGCCAATGTTCCAGGATTCCCACCACATTTTGACATTCCAAGCGATGTCATTTTATTTTCTGCTTCTCTTCTCAAAATTTGCACGAGCTCATAGACTTATTCGAATGCCAAACATTTATGACACGAGCAAGGATAAGATTTTGATTTATTTAAGACCTCTTTACATAGTGTTTGAAACACTTCGAAGACGTCGACAAAAATATGAATTTATGTTTTTTTGATGACGTCGGTGGGAAAATTTGCATTTTAAATTTAAATTTGAATTTAAATTTTAAATAATTAAAATTTAAACCAAATATTAAAACTCAAATAACTCCATCATCGAGGCACATTTTTCAATAAAACGAAAGCCCAACTTGGGTTTTAAGAAAAACCCAGATAAAATTTGCTATCCATGGTTTTAAACAAAACCTTTTATTTTTCCTATAAAATATTAAAACCTAAATATCTCCATCATTGGGGCACCTTTTTTGATGAAGCTAAAACCCAACTTGGGTTTTAATAAAAACCTAGTTCAAATCTGTTGTCCATGGTTTTATACAAAACCTTTTATTTTCCTACCTTGGTTTTCACAAAAACCCTTCATAGATACTTTTGACATCAATGACAATATTTTAGCTTAGGGACTCAAAATGTCCAACAATCCATAATGTCCCAGATTAAGATCCTTCTTTACAATAGGAACTTGTTCCTTCCAAGCGATCCAGATTCACCTAGGTGTACACTAACCCTATTTTTGAGGAATTGGTTGCACCTTCATCCCATGTCTCCATTTTCCAACCATCATGTGCTCCTAGCACTTTATATGCATCCACCTATACCAATCCTTTGTATTAAAACCAAGTCAATGTTGCTTTACAAGTGCCTATTTCATCCAATCAAGTTGCAATTCCCATTGCCACTTGTCCCCCAATGACAACATCTATTCAATTTTCATCCATACCTTCCAATGATTATATTGAAATTAATGAAGCATAGGAACATTTGAACAAATAACTTAAGAAGTGACATAGCTCAACAACAAGTTCAAGTGAAACCTAGGCCTCAACCAATTTCCACTCAACCCACCTTCATCACACAAATTCAATCATGGGCACCACAATATTTGGTGGTTTTCATCCCTATACCTACATCCACACATAACCATTCTATTACCATAGTCAAACCTAGCCATAGTCCTCATGCATTGTCCCATTTTAAAAAATCACCATCATTTCTCAATCAATATCATCAACCTCAATTTCAATCCACTCCGCCTATTCATCATCATCTTGTCACTCTATGATATATTTCCATAATATCATAGAATCATCAAGTTATTCAAGGCTTTCACATTCTTGGAGAAGACCCTAGAATCAAGGCTATACAAAAATAGATTGATAGTTTTATACAACATACTCCTGGTTACAATAACTAGAAGCCAACCTTACATCAATTAATCAATTAATCAATTCAGTATTTGTTACCATTACCACCACATCCAATAGAATTCATGATACCAAGGTTTGAAATTTTTAAAGGAAGTAAAGACCCTAATGAGCATTTTAGCACATTCATACACTCATGTTTCAGAATTCAAAATGATAATGCTCTCATGATCCACATATTTCCTCATATATTAGGAGGATATGCCATTAAGTGGTATAACAAATTTCCCAATCATAGTATTTATACTTTTTAACAATTAGTTGACAAATTATTTGAATAATTTACTCTTAATGTAAGAAAGAAAGTCTCATTGTCTGATATCTATGGTTTAAGATAGCATGATGATGAGTCTATCTATGATTTTTACAACCATTGGAGGGCCATCATAACCAAAATGCATTTCACCCTACCAATGGAATAACTTTTTAAGTTATTCACTAAGAGCTACGTTGAACCCATTTCTTGGATGCTTAAATTGTAAACTATCACCCATTTGAGGAAGCTCTTACCCAAGCTAGTGTCATTGAGGAGATAAAAATACAAGAAGGTATAATTAATCTAAGAAAAAAGGAATGGCAAAACAAGTGCCAATACAAAACTAATTATTCTAGCCAAACCAAATCAACACAGGCCAATGTAGCGAATCACATTAATCAAGTGGTCATGAACCAATCAGCAATGGTTCAACAACAATCAATGTAACAACCATCACAAAAAATTTCCTATCATGTCATACTCTTAGTAACCCATTATTTGAAAACCACAGTACCAACTATGGAGAATCACCAAAGTCAATAATCTATTTGATAAAATTATCAATACACCCCTCTATATGAATCTTATGCTTCCATATTTTGAATGTTGTATGATACAAATAAACTTGCTTTGCCTAAGTTCAAACTAGATGATCCCAACATACATGGTAAAAACTATAGGGAATATTTGTTTCACTTTTATCATAGGTAAAATGGGCATGACATAAATAACTACCATGTGTTTAAGGATATATTACAAGACCTCATTGATTTTGGGCCCATCAATATTGACAACCCCCAAGCTCAACAAAACCAAAATATTGGTATCTTTCAAATACCACTTTCTCATCATGAGGAGGTACAATCCACAACAGGAGGGTCTAACATCAAGACCCACCCCAATCAAGTTAACCATGTTTAACAGTACCAAGGTTTTATATGTTCCATTCATGTGGTGACTTGAGGTCAACAATGACAAAACAATAAAAAATATGCATGACAACAACCCATTCAACAACCTACGAACTCACAAGCAAGGGAGTCTCAACATGTTTCATCACCACCCATCAAAATTTCCTCAAATATTTCTCCACCAATCCACATTCCCAATAATTCTAGTCCATCAAGTCATCCCATCAACCATACCAAAAGGCTAATAAGTTCTCTAAATAGCCGGTTAACAAAAATTTTAAAAATAGCTTTATCAAATCTGTCTATTTATGATCTAATTCAACAATATCCCCAACATCACGAGGCATTAATGGATATTCTAAAATCCATCAAAATCCAATCTCAGTAGTCCAATGTCTTTAATAAATTTATAGGGAGTATTCAAACATGCTTAGAGCCTTTCATCGCATTTTATGACTTTGATATTAAACCAATCTCATCAAAATTGGAGGACCCCCATTGCATATAATGGATAAAATTGATAGAAATCCCTTCAAAATAGTCTTAATTGATACTGGTTCATCTATTAATATCATCACTACATCTACCCTCCATAATATCAATATTCCTCCATCTCATATAACCAAATAAATCTTCACATTAAAAGCATTTAATGTTGTTCTCTGCTCTATAGTTGGAACTTTTGTTTTACCCATTAAAGTAGGGGTAAAAAAATTGCAGACCTTGTTCCACATATTAGAAGGATCCATGGCATACAATGTACTCCTTGGAATACCTTGGATGAGGAAAATGAGATTTGTCCCTTCCATATTACATCAATATTTGAAATACGTACACAAAGGGAAAGTACATTACATACAAATGGATGTTGATTTGTTTAAGTATTCAATTTCATATTGAATCCTTATGAATCCATGCTTCCTTATACCCACTATTTTCTCACATAATCCACCACATTATCAATCACCCCATACAATCCTTCATCAAAGGCTCCTATTCTTGAGGATCTTCCCATCATAAATTCCAAACAAGAATCCACTTCACACATTCATTATCATCATCATTGACTACATGTATGTGTGGTCAAACCCAATCCATGCCATCCACATCATCATACACTTATTTTGCCATAATAATTCCTTCACAACCAAATTCACCTTCATCAGCTAATGTTTCACAAGTTGAATTATGAAATTGTGAGATGCCCACATATTTCCCATCATTCAAGCCATTAAACAACCATGACCCTCACATGTCCACTTCCCCCTCATCATCCCAAGTTGAGGTTCACCTCACCAACCATTGTATTGGTGAATATGTGATCAAATATATCACAATCACACTGCTCAATATCTCAACTACCAAGGATTTCTATCACCCATGTGACCCACATTCATATATAGAAGTGGTATACAATATGGGTTCAGTGCATAATAGCATAAATTTTGTGTATGAGGGAACAAAATATTTGTCTAATCCTACTCCCCTAGAAGAACCTAAACAACCACCACCTACCAATATCCAACAAATGACATGTTTTCTATCTCACTATGTTTGCAGAAATTATTTGCAAAGACATGGCTTAGGCCGATATGAACATGGAGTACCTCAACTTATTGATGTCTCATATCAAGAAGTGCACAACTGTTTAGTTCTATGTTATCATCCATTTCTCACCATATCTTCTTTTAAACAAGCCTTCCAAAGTATTAATCTAAATTTATAAGAAGTCCTCCATCATAATGACTCTGATGAGAAAATATACAAAGAATTTGACCTCATGTTAATAGCTTCTGATGAATCCAATGATGAATCAGAGCCCATCATTCCCCACATTGAACAAGATGAGTTCTATCTTAGAATTTTTCCCATCCATGATCCCATATTTGGCTTGCTTCTTACATAAGAGTAAGTCAAACCTATCGGTGAACCACCACCTCCATATCATTAATCCATCTCATCAGCCAAAATTGTAACATATGCATATAATGCAAAAAAGAAAAAAAATATAAAAAAATAAAAACATTTTCTAATTTTGTATTTCATGTATATAAAATTTAGTTAAATGCATTTATTTGTGTTGCTTGTTGTTGTGTAGTTTTACCAAGGTCCTAGTATTGATTCTTAGGCTCTATCCATCTCATCCATTTCACCTCATCCATTTTTCCTATAAGTTAACATGAATCCTTCTAACTTATTCAACCCCTTCGTAATCCATATAATGTGGCAAAGCCAATTTATATTTACATGAGCCTTCTTGATATGGATTAAATTTCCTCACCACCATTATTTTCTAAATTTTTCCTATCTAAGGAAATGTTAAAGGCTTCAGTCAACTACATTCCTCCATCCCCTCCACCTTCACTTTCACCTTCACCTTCGAACCTCAAGATTTTCTAGGTAGACTTAGATGAGGATAAGTCAAAAGTGTCTGATTACATCTTATATGACATTCATCTAGTACCAAATCCCCATAAATCTAAGGAAGGTTCTCACATGCCCATTGAAGATACCATCGATGTGAACCTTAGTTCAGACACTAACAATAACCCAAATTGTCAAGCTTGGCAAAAGCTTATCAAAAGATGAACAAAAGCAACTAATTGCTCCCCTCAAGAGGAAGAAGGGAATTTTTGCATGTTCCTACAAAGACATGCTCGATATTAACCCTAATAGATCTAAAAATAATGACTCCTACAATTGTTTGATTGAAGGTTACCTATAACAGTATCATATAAGAGAAATAAATTTAGTAGTAAATGCACAACATCTAATCATTAGCAGATAAAAAAAATTGTTTGTAGATTTTCAAAGAACTGATCCCTGCAAGAGAGAAATATTATAATAATTTTTGGTATAAAAATGAGTACTCAAAATTATTTCATTGCGATAACCTGCCAAGCTGCAATCATAAAACATCAAGCACTGCATACATAAACAATTTCAAATGTAAAAACTATCTATAATATTGTTGTTAGAGATATATACATGTTATAGAAAGAGAATATATCTAAGAACATGACATAAAAATATATAAACATCGAATACAAAATCTTAAAATAATAGAAATGTATTATCAATTTTCATTTCATCTGGCTTATGATCATTGGGAAGAAATCCTTGATGATGGAGGTTGTGTTGATGGTAATTTTAATTCATATTTCACCTTCTACACTTGTGTCTTAGCCTTCTACTAATCAACCGAAGTTTCAACCATAACTGTTTTGAAGTGCTTTATCTCAATGGATCCCTCTCTCTGCATTATGTCCTGCATCTTGGAAGGTGGAGGTTGTTCAACTGATGTAACCACATTGTTAATGACCACATCAATATATGGAGTCATCCTAAAATTCAGGGCTAAATTTCTTGATATGGTTTTGGTTTTAGTGGAGGGTCCCGATTCTTGATATTGATTTTGTTGCAGTACATTGGAAAGAGGCAATAAACTTTCTTTTTCAAAAATCTTGAAAAATTCAATGGTCTTGATATAGTTAGTTTTGCTAAAATTGATGGATTTATTTTATTTTCTACCAATTGTGGAACTCTTATTAGGATAGGCATCGATAGGTGGTGGTTGGTTGATTGGTTTAGTAGGTTTCATCACCCCATCCACTATGATTTGTTTGAGCATATCTATATAGAGAGTTAAGGCACGTTGAACTCACTTTGAATGATCTTCAAAATCTTCCTAGAGTCTAACAATTTTGATTTTTAGAATAGTGTTATGCACCCAAATATGTGATAGAAACTTAGTGGCTAGCTCAAGTGTGGGTAAGTTGGACTCATATCTAGACATATTTCCTCTTTCATGAGTTTTAGAAAGATGTATTTAACATTGGGTTTTATGTACAACTTGGAACAGTTTAGTAGATGTAGTTTGGGTTCGACATTTATGTTTTGGAATTTTAGGCTCCTCTTCGTAACTCTCTGATTTAGGATCCTTCACATATGGAGTATTTTTTTGAGACTCACTAGCATTAGAATCAAAATGATCTAAAAATTTAGAATCTTCTACGATTGTTTCCCAAGGTACTTTAACTTAATTTGCTTTTTATAAAACCAATAATTTTATAAGCCCATAATGTGCAATTAAATGAAACTTAGGGCTATCACCAAGATTTTTAAGTTGTATGTAAATAACTATAGATTTCAAGGATTAAAACAAGAAATATGGCAAATTGATGATACAATATTTCTATCTTGGTAACTTCAGGTTTATCAATATCTTAATGTGATATGCTGCATAACTAGATATTTTTCCTTCTAGTGTAAGAAATTTAATGATTAAAACAACTTATTGCTACTTAAGAGGGAGTGTAGAAGTAGAAACTCCATTTATCCATACTTCATTGTCATGAATGATGCTACACTCCTCTCCAAAGTTTTTTACCAATTGGATAATGCTCTTGGAAGAATTTTTATAATAGGGCAGTCCTACCTTAGGTAAACTTAGGACTGCAGAGATAATATTAGGTTTCAGAGCAATTTGGATCTCCCCAATGTGGGTGACCATAGTTGTAGGATTGCAATTCATGACAAACTACTTTGCAACCCCATGGTCATGCCATTGAAAATTCATGAGGGCATCTCACCACCTATATTATTGAAACAATTTCTTTACAAAATCGTTGGGGTTCTATGTTTCAACGAACAAGGGTTTATTCCTCTTTTGGAACATGGAACATGACATGGTTTAGGGTAGACAAGAATTTTAATAGGGTAGTTTCAAAACTTGTTTTTAGCAGCTGAAAGACCTACAAAAATTATTCCATTTACAAAAACCATTTTACATTTTGAATAATAGAAAAAAAAATCATTTTAGAAAAGAGTTATGCAAAAACATAAAATATAGAAGTAGTTTTATATTTTTGTAGTGGTTTCTTTTGTTAGAAAAAAAATTATAATTTTAATCTACCATTTTGCGTAAACTACTAAAATGTATACATTTATATATATATATATATGTGGTAGAATGATTAGGGTGTAAAGTATCTATGACTATCCATAACTAAAAATAAAATTGAAATAATTAAAATGTTACCTTTCGTTGCTTTTGTTCTGCCAAATTTTTTTGTCACCCCACAATAGTGCTTTCAGAATTATCTTTTACCTATGTTTCCATTAACAATTCTATCCTTCTACGGTAATTTACCTTTCCATGTATGGTTCAAGTCTTTAATTTTGTTTCATTTAAAAATTCTAAAGGGTTTCAGCTTTGTTCAAAAGTTGCAGAGCATTTTTATCACATTTACAAGGCCTTTTACGAAAGGAAAAATGAATTTTCAGGGTTTTGTTTTCCTTTTCATGGATTTTTAGCCATGCAAAGCATCTAGACCATAATTTAATGTTAATATATGGTGGTGAATGTTATTCATGGTTTGGTGAATCATGACCCTTAGTTTTATTTCAATCGATGATCTAAAGCTTGGATCTGCATCACTACCATGTGATTGGATGGTAAATACTATGTGTCGATGATATTTATTAGTCATAAATAGCATGGAAAATTTTATAGATTGAGCATAAATTTTCATTCCATTAATCATAGCATTTCATTTTAAATTTGATCGACAACTTACATTTTCCATCCATAGTGTTTCTTGCTATTGGTGCATGGGTCTACTTATCACTCATCGATGATAGTTTTGGGATGGTTAATGTTTCCTCTAGCATTAGTTGTTATTGAATCTGTAAAGCCACATGAAATTCATTATTGTTGTTGAGGTGTTCATAATTATTTTTGGCATGATACTTCTCACCAACTTGCATGGGAAGGATAGTCTTTGGCACCAATTATAATATATATTTATTTATTTTTATACCTTTTATTCGGTTGATTACCATGACGGTCGATAAATTTCTTTTTAAACTATTGTGCTTACACATTTATGTCATGTAACCAATTCCTTCTACATATCACTATATTTGATGTCCACATCAATTTCATCACACTACTAATGTTGATACACATGTTGTATTCTATCCATGTTGTACTCCATCGTATTATATTCTATATGATTAATATGCATATGGCATTTGTAGTCGACGCCTATGCCTTATGGTCAATGTTCATACTTTCCATGTGGGTTTCCATGTTGGATACTTGTATGTTGTATATTTTTCTACTGTGTCATTATTTGGATTAGTACACAACCATGTTTATTTGTATTTATATGCAACATGTACCTAGTAGTCAATGACTTCCATGATTTTCAAGGGGAGGCATCCACGTACAATTATTTCATAATTCGTAGATTATGCTATGTGGCACCATCATGATCATACACATCAGTAAAATACCTTTTTATCTTAAGCATTCATGATTTAATTTTTAATTGAGCATTTTAAGTTTAATTTCAACCCCGTACCTTAGTAAAGATGTCAAATTTTGTGGATTTTTAGAGTGGTAAGAAATGTTTTTTTATACATTTTCATGTTATTTTGCCTTTCTCTTCCATTTAAGCCTTGATAAATATCATTACTACATTTTTTTTATAATCTACATTGACACAACTTATCATATTCTACATTAACACATCTTGTCGTATCTTCAATTACCATGTGTTGTTTTTACTTAAGGCTAGCTTTTAAATTTCGATACTTAGTGAAGTTTCAAAAAATGTGCTCCAGATGGTGCTTATAGAGGATTACTATAGAATATTATTATAGAAGCTATCTACAAAATATCTATAGAATAATTCTATAGAAAACATCTACAGAAAACACCTATAAAAAATCATCTACAAAACACATCTATAGAAAATATCTACGAAATATGTCTACGAAAACTGTCTACAAAAGACATCTATGGAAGTTGTTTATATAAATTATCTACAAAAACTATAGTTTTTAGAGTTAAGAATATATTTTGCCTGATTCTTCCCCCAAAACTATATTATGAACTCTAGATGTCTTTATTTACCCCCTCTCCAAACTGCATTTTTGGCTATATAGCCAAAACAAAATGAAGGGTGTGTTTTTTTTATATTATGGTGGATGATATACTAATGAGTTTTATTTATGGGGGATTATTATGATTATATTTGTGATTGTGATTCTTGAATTTCATTAAGGATTTTCCAAGTGAGAAAAAATTAATGATTATAAAGCTTGATATCAGTCATCAATATATGAAAAAGTAGATTTTTAGCAAAGGTATGGAAATTTCAATATATAGAACAAGTGGAATAGATATTATGATATCATCTTGATGCCTTTTGCTAAAGGGTCCAAATTTTTGTGAGATACAAGCCATATTTTTGTACGATAAAATGAACTATGGTAGCTTCATAGAAACTTGCTTTAGAAATTTTCTTGCTTATGACATTCCAGAGTTGTTTCACAAAGACTCAAACATCCTAGTGATTTAAAACAAATTCATCTACTCATTTCACAAATCGATATAATGTTAAAATTATACTAATATTTTCAAGCTTATAAAGGACCAACTATGTGTGCAGTGAATATTCATTCTCCATTATGAGTAAGTATTGAGTAAAATAATGGTCACTTGTGCCAGCAACCTAGCTTATTTGTGAGCATCCATAGGTCTTATCCAGACCTAGCGCTACTATGTAAGGAAACTTATTGCCAGGCAGGTTTCATTCAACCCATAGTTGTAATGAGGATCACCTTATGGTTTTTGATATACTAATAATTCTAGGGATTCAAGCTCTTTTACCCTTATTTGACTTTGTCTTAGGATACTTGCTCATTTTGAGAGGGAAAAAGTGATTTTTATTGCTTTTTGGGAATCTTGCTTAATTTTAGAGAAGCAAGTAGATATTTTTGGTATACTTGCTTGATTAGATGAATATATATATATATATATATATATATATATATATATATATATATATATATATATATTAAAGGAGTAAGAACTTTGGGCAATCGAATTCCCAACCACTCTATCAAAGTTCTGATGGAAATTTTATCATATCCTTACTATTCTTATCCTTTTTCCAATGCATTAGTAATTTAGGCCATTTGCATAAATTCATAAGTAGGGGAAACCATTCACTTTATGGAAATAGTAAATCATGAATTAATATTTCCAAATATCATAATTTTTTTATGTGTTATAATGTGCGTAGTCTAAGAGAAAACTTGATTGACTAGGAATAACTTACAACACCAAAAGATTACTTGACTTTCAATGAATATTTGATCAAAACACTAATTGTGGTTTGAGTAATTGAAAACACCTAAATTTTATTTAGCAAACAACGTATTATGCAACATATGGTATTCATTTTCCTACAAGCTCTTAAAGAAATATCCTCTTGGGCTATTTTTGAAATATTGAGACTAAATATTGATGAAAATAAGATAGAAATATTGCAAATATAGAAAATCTATGATGAAATAAAAAAAGCATAATTTTTTTTATGAAAGAGAAGTTATTATTCAATAGTTGCTTATTTTAGTTTATAAATACACTACAAATTAGCCTATTTCTTAAGGTGGTGTATGAATTATTCCTTAGATAATGGCTTCTTGTAAAGTTTAAGCCTATGCCCATTACTAGTAGTTTTCTTGTTGAATCATCTATAGGCTTAATTTTGATTGTACCATTCTTGAATATCTCTTAAATTTCATAGGGTCTTAGCCATATTATCCTTAATTTACCTTGAAATTATTGGTAATGAGAGTCAAACAACAAAGCCTAATCTCTTGATTGAAATGTTCATGGTATACTGTGTTTATTATACAATTTATTTCTTTTTTGTTGGGTTATTTCAGTCCTATGTAATGCTTCTAGTCTTATTTCATCTAGAATGTTTAACTTTTCCAATCTAGATTTCTACATTTGGTCCAAATTCATGTCAATTTGTACCATTGCACAAAGAGTTTCTATCTTAGATTTGATGGGCATGATAGCTTGTTTGAAATAGACCATTTCATAAGGTGATAATCCTATGGTAGTTTTACAAGTTATATTATATGCCCATACAACTTATTTTAATCTCTAATCCCAATCACCCCTATTAACAGTTATGGTTTTAGTAATGATATTTTCAAGTTCTCTATTCGTAACTTCTACCTATCCATTGGCTTGAGGGTGATATGGTAAGGTTTTCCTATGTTTTATTTTATAGATGTTAGATGTAATTAAAATGTGCAATTACCATGGAGATAAATTGGGTTCCATGGTCTAAAACAAGCTCTGTAGGTGCTCCAAAGCGTTGCATAATGCTTAATAAATGGAATTAACTATTTATTCAACTTGTGCTCATGGTAAAGATTTAACTTTAGCCCACTTAGTAACATAGTTTATACACACAAGTATGTGTTTATTACATAAAATTTGTACACACAATTATGTGTTTATTACCTACACTTGGAGGGTCTATTGGTCCAAAAAATTCAATTTCCCATTTCTTGAATGGTTCAAACACTACTTGTGGAACCAAAGGCATTTCTATTGAAGGTGTAGGCTTACTAGATATTTGACAAGAATCACATCTATCAAAAAATTTATAGACATATTTATTCATGGTAGGTCAAAAGTAACTAGATCGAATTATTTTACTAAATATCCTTTGGGTGGCATAATGTCCTCCATAGGGTTCCTAATGTGTCACCCGAATAATGTCATATACATCTTCTTCTTGCACACATCTCCTAATTACTTGGTCAGGACATATTTTAAACAAGACTCCATGAATCCACATATAAGGTATGCTCTAACATATTAGTTTTATACACTCATACAACGTATATTTTTGAGGCATTTTTCTTATTACTAAGTAATTTACAATATTAGCATACCAATGACTGAAAATAGAAAGAGCAAAAAAATGTTCATCTAGGAAATTATCAGGAATTAACTCATCGTCATCAAATATTTTCATACGAGATAGGTGATGTGTAATGACATTATCTTTTCCTACTTTATCTATGATTGTAACATTAAACTCATATAACCGAAAAAGCCATCTAACCACTCTACCTCCTACTATAGATTTATTCATTAAATATTTAATGGTAGAGTGATCAGTGTGAACAAATACTTCATACCCTGTTATGTAATGTTTAAATTTATTAATAGTTTTGAATGTAACTAAAAATCATTTTTTAGTAATAGTGTAATTAATCTTAGCTCCATGCAAGTTTCTACTTACATAATAGATAGCATAAGGTATTTTTATCTCTATCTATTGCAATACTACCCTATAGATACTAAACTCATGTCAATATGATTAGACTACGATGATGCCACTCTTTTCAACACCATATGACCCCATTGGGCAACCCTCAAGAGTTAAATAGTGGTCCTAACCACTTTTGGGAAGCTTTACCCCACTTTTGGGAATTTTGGGGCCATGCAGCCATGGTTGTCCCATCCTAGGATGACCACAGTTCATGGTTGTCCCACCCAAGAATGGCCACCAAAAACCATCCCTAGATGGGATGACCATGGTCTAGGCCCCTCAAAAATTCAAGTGTAGGACAAATGGCAATCAAATTCTACTATTTATCCCATCCAATGATCTATGACAGATTGAGGTCCTATCAAAACCATCACAACCTACAAATTGAAGGCCCAAACTGGAGGTCTCTTCCACCCAATACATGGCAAGGGTTTTGAAAAATGGTGGCACCTTCTATAAATGCCCCAACTTGCTCGTTTGACCTTGCAGCCTGATTTAGCTATAAATAGGAGTCATTACACCCCATTTTAGAGAGATATTTGCAATATTTACAATGAAGTGTTGCTGAGATTCATTCTCCCCTTTTACCCATGTATTTGCCCTTGGCATATTCATCAATCTAAGGAGGTTTCCAAGACATCTCAAAATACGTAAATCCATTCTAAAACACACCCAATTCTATGAATTAGATTACCAAATTTGATGACAATACACCTAGGATTATTTTGAACTATATCCTAGACAAATTGGTGCCAAAAACCACCAGGTTTGGTGGCCATCCCCACCTGGTATGGTTAATAGTTCCAATTAGAACACCTAGGGATGGCCATGAATCTGCACATAATTCTAGTTAAATTTTAGTGTAGATCATTTCTAAATTAGTTTATAGATATAATACTATAATTTGGTTTATTTTGGAGTAGTTTTGGACCATCAATTAGGTTTTTCATGATGATAGTCCCAATTGGAACATTGAGGGATGGCCATAGATGCTACATATAATCTCATTTCAATTTTTGCATAGATAATTCCTAAATTAGATAATATTCATTATGCTAAGTTTTGGTACAATTTTGAATAATTTTTCACCATCTATTTTATGTTTTGTATTCAATATTGCATGCATTTTATTGATTTCATCTTAATCCACACATGATATTAATCAATTTTAGTTTCTTTTGTGTAGATCTAGGTATTCCAGTGCACAAGGAATAAGCTACAAGTTTTAACATGGATAGATCATTGCAATGGTAGCAAAATATGCTCTTCAATTTGTGAGTGCGAGGAAGATATTGAAAGCGCACCCTGAATTTCTAAAAGGATTAGATACTTTGAAAATTTGCAATGAATTATATCAATTAAAAGCCCTCAAGGGGATATTTTGTAACCGTGAAATTGAAAAATAAATTAATATAAAGAGAACCCCCCATTTATTTCACTTATTTGTCATTTACGCTTAAATTAATGTCACTTTTAAATGCTTAAATATAACAATAGATGCATTTCATTCCCTTTGCTAGGTATGCTATTTTTTCCACTCTATAGTGGTGATCATTGTGGGACCCCTATCACATTTCATTTTTCTAAGTTTTGACCCTATTTTTGTCTTTGAAATGTTGTAGGTTTTGGTTGTTCAGGCTTGAAACAACCCTTGATTTCCTAATTGGAAAACCTAGGGATGGCTACAGTAGTCATCCCACCTAGGGATGGTCCCAAAATTTGCAATTGTTCCACCTTGTGATGGCCACAAAATAGAGGGTTTGTAGCTCAAATTGATAGAAACAATAGCATCCTAGGCTTTCAAGATAAGTATCTAAACCTTTACTTTGCATGATTACTATTTAGAAAAGTTTAAATTTAGTTGTTTTATATATTTTTCTTGTTTTTTGAAGAGTATATTTTGCTTTTGATTAAAAATAAATAAAATAAAATGAAAACATAAAAATAACAACTTCAGTATGCATTTGTGTCGTTTTATTACTTGCGACCTACCTAATGGTTAGGTTGCCATATAGGGTAAACATTTTTATAGGTTCCATGATTCATGTAATACTTTTAAAAGTGAAACAATATTTTACATTTAGTGAAGCATCATTGAGTGCTATTTATTTTATTTTCTTTAAGTATAAAAGGAACCACACACACCACATCATATTTTAAAATTAGTGAGTTGGAACTTCTTCTCCAACCACTAAAAGAGACCAACGACGGTGGGCTTCATCTTCATACATTGGATCGTATGATACAAACCCTATTTTTTGGCCGAATATAGCTCCAAGAACCACCTTAGTCATGTAAAATAGTACGCATTCCTCTTCAGAGGGTGTATCACTACCCACGGTCAATATGGATGAGGACTGATAGGACTTGTGCTCCATGATTGGGTATGAGCTTCATATCCATACTTTGGTTGGTTTACATGATCAAAATTTCATTACTAGTTGTCGAGTTATGAGTATATAGGTGAAATTATTTAAAAAATTTGAGAATTACATAAAAAATATTCAAACACATGAAAAGAGATCTCTTTACAAAACAACAAATAAAAAACACACCAAACAGTTTTAGAAACATACAAAAAATATTTAAAAGAAATAAACACTTGTATTATTTTGTGTTTTTATTTTTGTATTTTGCATCATTAAAATTTGTAAATAAGATAATCACATAGGGTTTAGAACAAAGTAATTATTGTTTGCACCCATATCCAAGACCATTCAAATGTTGATGCTATGGAGTGTAGGCAATGAGATGTAGACCATATTTGTTTTGACCCCAAGGATATGATTATACCTCCTTGGTGGCCTCCTACTCACCCAAATTATAAAACATCAAATAATGAATCTACCCTACAAGGGACCCTTACACTGGATACCCCTATAGTTTTGGTCCTAATTAGAGAACTTACTTTCCAGATATAGACACTTCACACACCTTATTTCAAGAACAAAAACCATGCATTGAGGCAAAAATAAATAGAGCAATACCACACATTTGCATGCTTTCTTGGGCTACCTTGTACACCTACATGCAATATCAAGATTACACACCATGGGTAGGGCCAAATGATCAAAATATGCCCTTAAATCACCCTAATAGGTCTTAGCAATATAAGTACCAATATGAGTATGATACTCATCACCCTAGGTGAGAAAATTTAGTCCTTCCCTTTCTCATTGATGAAGGAAGACATAAGGAGAGTCTTTATTATCCTCAGTTTAATTATTCCATGCAAGCATGTATGATTTTTCACCAGCTGAGTGTACAAAACATCTATTTAGGTTAGAGCCTCGAGTGAACGTGACCTCTTTGAATCAAGGGAAGGTTGTAGTCAATATTTTATATCCTCCTAAACAATATAGGCATCATGGAAATAGTGGTAGGGATAATAGACCTTTCAAAGTTGATCATATAAACTAAGTTGTCAAAATATATGTTGACTGCCAAGCTCAATTAAACTAGCTTAAGCTAGTTATACAACACTTGGATCACCAACATCAGTTAAAGGATTGAACAACAAACCTATGAGTTTTTCCAAGAGATATTATGCAACGGGATCCCTATCCCAAGTACTCATAAACATGGGGTTCATCAGAGGTAACCTACTTTTAATAAAAATAGACTTCCTAGGCCTAACCAAAATTTGCCTCCTTGACCTCCTAGGCCTAATCGGGACTTGACTCCTAGGATAAAAATATATCGCCTTCTATAGGCATTGGTTCCTCCTTTTAGGAAACTTTAGAAAACACCTTACAGTGCCTATGATGATATAGAACCAAAAGAGGAATACCTAGAAGTACCTTATGTAGGCATGGCTAATGATAATAAACTATCACACCGTATGCTTGATATTTCGCACCCTCCCCTACAGGACAAAAGCAAAGAAGAGGAGATTAAATCCTTTGATGCATATAAAGTATTGCTTAAGGAAATGGAAACCATAAAAAGCAATACCTCTGGATCCAAGCTTCAAAAGCTCACTTTGTGCTAGCTTCGTAATCAACCGCTTCACCCATCAATACCTTCCTCTCTATACCTAGAGAATTTTAAAATGCCCTAGTTGGATAGATTCAAAGAAGAGGAATATGCATAGGAGCATATCACTAGGTTCATGAACCAATTCTTTAGTATCTAGGATAACGATGACTTACTTATAACAATATTTTTTATTACACTCTTTGACCTGACTATAGAGTGGTACAATCAACTCCCAAGGCACAACATCCATAGCTTTGAATAATTTGTAGATGGAATCTTGGAATGTTTCACCTTTAATACTAAGCAAAAGGAGACTTTAACAGACCTCACAAAGTTGAAGCAATATGAAGATGAGTCAATCACAAACTATGGTAACAGGTGGAGAACACTTCTTACTAAGCTACCATACCTACTAATAGTTTCTGAGTTGACTCACATTTTTTCCAAGAGTTTTTTAAAGCCAATTTCATTATTGCTACAAATCCAACAATACCAAACTATTTAAGATGCTCTAGCATAAGCTAGAACAATTGAAGAAATAAAAATTTAAGAGAGGTAAATTACAAAATACCATAAAAAGGAGTGGAACAAGAACACAAAAGGTAATTCGACACAACCAAAGTCGATAGTAGTTAATCAAGTTGCCATTAGCAATCCAAGGCCTGTAAACCAACACCACCTCATAAGGTAAACTATTAGGCCCAACCTCCTCCCGCAAGTTATAATAACAACACTTAGGTGAATCAAGGGAAAAACCAACAATGTCATGCTAAGCAAAAATTTACACCTTTAATTGAGTCTATGGATTCCCTATTCTATCATCTATGTGTGGCCAAAGCAATTACTCTATCTGAGATCTAGCCTATAGATATGAGTACAAGTAAACCAAAGTCTATGGGATATCATGAAGACCTATATTTTAGGTACCATAGGTAGAATGGGCATGACTTACAAATGTGCTATGGGTTCAAAAACCTAGTACAAGACATGATTAGGAGGAATGATCTTCAATTTGATAACCCTCTTGTGACAAACAATCAATAAATGGGTGTCTCTAAAGACCCATTTCCCACTCATGAGATGTAGGTAAATAAAGGAAAGTAGGTAAATAAGGTCCATATGACACCCCCTCAACAAGGTTCATTAGTATTTTTAGCATCATGATAAGGAAATGGCATTATCCAAATCAAGTTGCACCACCTACAACTTCAAACTATATTCTCTTAATGTCACAATGCCCACCACATCTAGTGCAAAGCCTTCCACCTCATCTAGTGGTCACCATAACAAGTAAGCTTGCTCAAATCTTGTGAACAACATAGGACAGACTCTCTTTCTATGAGCTTATACAATAGCCTCCACCTCATTGAGAAGATCTTTGAAAATCCTTAAGTAAATTGAACTGTAGCCCTAGGAGTCTAACTCATTTATCAATTTTGTGGGGTATGTTTATTAGTGTAAGGACCCAGTAATCACATTTCATGAACATGAACTCAAACCAATATCAAATGATGTACTTGATCCTCCCTTACATATCATTGCATGTGTAAATGGAACACATTACAAAAGAGTTCTAATTGACATTGGTTCTTCAAGCAATATCGTTACCACAAATGCTCTCCAACATATAGGTCTTCCAACATCCCACATTGTTGCATTCATTCAACGATACTATATGCTCAATTATTGGCACTATAGTCTTACCTATTAAGGTGGGACACAAAACCATACCAATGTTGTATCATGTTCTAGAGGGCACAATGACGTATAATATCTTACTGGATAGACCATGGATTAGAGACATGAAGTGCATGCTAGCCATAGCTCAATAATGTTTGAAGTACACTCACAAAGGGCAAGTACATGTTGAATCTATAGAACTTGAGCCCTTGAAATACTACAACTTGGTGGAACATATCCCTGAGTAAACCTTACCATCAACTCATGTGGAATTCCAACCAAATACATCCATTCAAATTTTGAATCCTTCGCCATCATCTTCCATAAAGGAACATGTCAAAGAGGCCTATTAACCATCCTCATCAATTGCACCTTCAAATATACCTTCACCATCATCGAATCCTCCATAAAGGAACATGTCAAAGAGGCCTATTAAAGATATCCCTCCAATCATCTCTACCATTTCCATGAAAGAGATCCCTACTCTAGCAGACGAGGAATCACCTCATGAGGTAAGCATTGAGACATCTCAAGCCTCGCTTCCATACCATCAATCCTTGCCATCCTAGGTCATATTCCATTTGGATACCATAGGCTTAGGAGAATACCTAGTGAGGAATATTACAATAGTTCCAACCATTTAGAGAATACAAAATATGGGACAATATCGTATTCCCATAGGTACCATTGTACCTCTAGGTATACCTCCCATTCAAAGAAATTTTGTATATGGGGGTATTAAATATGTCATAGAACCATATCCTCAATAAGAAGTGGATGAAAAACCTTTTTTTGAGGACATCAATAATATGTCCAATCCCAACTATGTCATGGGATATCTCCATCACTGCCATTGGCATGGATATGGTTTGATGTTGTATGAATAAGGTACTTGCATTCCTTTCTAGCCACAATATCAATTACCATATGATAAATATGGCTTAGGACACAACAAGCCTATGCCTCTCGATGTCCTCATAGAAAGTTTAGAGTGCCTAGGTTTGAACTATAGGGATGAGATTGCATGTGATCCTTACACTAATCCTAATAATGTCCACTCTTTGGGGGATTATTTTATTATAAATATGATAGATCAAGGAATATCTCATGATTTCACCCAATCCTATGAAGAAGGTGAAGGTTTGTGTACTCTCCCATTCGATAATGAGGAAGAGGATCAAGGTCCTCCTTATGAATGGATAACTAATGATGAATCCTATTACGGTGTAGCATATATTAACTCCCTTATTTGAGATGAGGAATACAAATAGGTCATCCCATTGGATGATGAAAAATATTTCTATCTACATGTGTTCCCATTTCAACATCCCATAGGGTATGAAAAAAATGCATACCACTTGGAAGGATATTTCTATCCTTCTTCACAATGAAAACATAGATACAGATCAACTATTTACGAACAATGATCACACCACTATTTCCGAGAATAGAATGAATGAATATCTGATTGCAAATAAGAAATGCAGCGGAAGTATAAAAATAATCAAACGCCACTTGAGGTGGGCACACCCTCGCCGTATAGGCAAATGCGAATAACGCAAATGAATTTAGAAATAAAGATAGATGATTTTAATTAAACCATTGCAAATCAAATATATACTAAATATTAAAGCACTTGGAAAACATAGCCGACGCAGGCTATGTTTGGAATGTAGCATTGATCGTACATGTCTAACATTAGGTATGTACACCAGCCATACTTCAAAATCAACTTTGTCAAAATTTATTATTCACACTCATTTACATTACAATTATAATTTTCATCAACATTCCCCACTTTTGTATTTATGTTTGTTTCCCTTCACCTAGTAATTTGTTATAAGGTATCATTAGGTTTTTAGTCACTCAACCATCTCTAGTTTTCTTTTTAGATTTTGTAGAAAGTTATCCTAATTTTTAAAAGGTAGAGATCTGCTTTGATTGTGTCTTGTATACATCATAATCCCAACACATTCTCACATTAATAAATCTATGTTTTTGAACAAGAAAAGATGAAACCTACAAAGTGGTTCATGTTACCTTAAGAAAAAAATGTACCTTGCTCATCCCCCTATGTGCATGGTTCAAAAATGCTAAGAATTGACAAAAGATAAAACTCCTCCCTACCCAAAGCAATCAAAATCCCTTTTCCCATGCCAAATTTGGGCAAGTCTTCAAAGAGCAAAAGAAAAATAAACGGTGGGTTTTACCATGAACAAAAGAAAAAATCCCCAAAATAAAAAATGGTTTTCACCACTAAGAAAATCAAAAATAAAAATAAAAAGTGGTTCTCACCACTATCAAAATCCCTTTCTCACCAAAAAAAGAGCAAATACCTGGAGCAATTTAAAAATAAAATAAAATAAAGGATTCCCAAAATTGAATCCCTAGAATTCTTAGCATTTGATAACCATAGGGTGATCCTCATTACAGGTTGGATGGCATCAAGCTTGCCTGGCAATGGCAGTATCCTTACACATGACAATATTTCTATCATATTAGCAACTTGTTTTGTACAGACCAATGTTTGCATGCAGATGAGTTAGCTTTTGGTTGCCTGTATTATCTAGGGTGTAATCCAACTATGTACAAAACTTAGGATACTGATACTCGTAGGGTGATCTTCAGTACATATGGGTTGCATAAATCCTGTTTGGAACTAGGGTAACTTTATGTGTTATCATAACAATGAAATCACATGCACACATAGGGATATTGAATATATTGGTCATCCTAGCATATTTATACCTTGCCAAAAAGTCTTGCATGGTTAATATATAACTTTTGACTAGGTCACTAAAGTGTTTAAGTCTCATGAAAACTTCAATGAGATTATATAACATCTTACTATTCATTATATTCCATACCATTTTATCATAGGTTTGTCAGTTTACATGGTCATAATCCATCACATAGTCTTATGATAACATTAAAAATGAATCAATGATTTTTTTACAGTATATGGTGTTAGCATCTAGTGTGTCAAATATTATTCATAATTCATCATACATATTAAAAAATCATCCATTTCATTATGCATACACACATGTATATATCATAAACTAAAAGTATATTACAATACATGCATACATGATATTGCTTCCATAAATGCAACAACAAACCAAGAAGCAAACATAAATGCTCATCTTTGCTCACCACAAGGAGCTTCAGAAAGGATAATTAAGCATATTTATGAATCAAAAATCTTCAAAAATCATAAAATTAACAAAAAAATCAAATAAAGCAAAATCTCAAGTGCACCTCGTATTTAGTTATTTACCCTATAAACTTGGTGGTTGTAGTGACTTGTGCTCCATGCAATTTGGCAAGATGAGTAAATTACCACAATGTCATTTGAACCAAATTATTCATCATCAAACTGAAATATCTTCACTTCAATCCTCAAGAAGGCCATTGTAGCTAGATTACTCCATGGGAATGAGGTATGCATTTTTTTTCTTTCCATGAAATATCACAAAAAACACCAAAAAAAGAGAAAAAAGTTGTTGGAAATTTTGAGTCCTTAAGCCAAAGTTGTCATTGATGCCAAAATATCCCAAGGAAAAATGAAATTGATTGGTCCAAAAAGAGTCTCAGAATAACAAGTTGCAAAGGTTTTTGTTAAAACCCTGATGGAGAAAAATAAAAGGTTTTCATTTAAAACCACTGGAGGAGGAAGCTCACAAGAACACTAAAAGGTTTAATATTTATTTTATAAAATATTTAAATTCAAGGTGAATTTAAATTTTATAAATAAATATTATAATTATAAAGTGTTCATTAAAGATTGACCTTAATAAAAGTAAAGGTCTTAAAATAATTAATTTATAAAATTTAAATTCAAGAGGAATTTAAATAATTTATAAATTAATTAATTAAAGCTTCGATGGACAAAAGTTAAGCATGAGCGCCGATGTTTTTAAATCGATGGAGGCTACTATATAAAGGCAAAACCTTGCCTTAATTCTAAGCCATTAAGAATTAATTCAAAGTTGTCAAAGAAGAAGAAGACGAGGAAATTCTTGACAGTGTCAACAAGGGACAAAGGGAGAAGCACTAAAATTGGAAGCCAACGAAGGTAGTGTGGCCTTGTGGCAAGAGGGCAACAGCTAAGATGTTTGGAAACCAGGAGTCCTAATTTTGATTCCCATAGAAAGATGTTTTGGATAGTGGTAAAGGAAGTGCATGTTTTGCTTGGGCACCAAGGTAGAGGTGCACATTTTTGAGGTAGAAGGAGGGAAGTTAAGAAGCACGTGGTGCTTCCCACTTCCCAAGCAAGCACCTAGCTTGCACGGTGGTTGGAGCCATGGCTAGGGCATTGGTCGGTGGCTGCGTTGTGGGTTCGATTCCCACCAAGGCAAAGGTAAATACTTTTTAGTGCAAGTTAATGTGTGTTGCCCAACATTGGGAGTTATAAGGTGTTTGCTAAAATTAATTTTTAAATTAATTAGGAGTAATAAGGGTTAATTGCACTAGGTGAAGTTTGAATGCCACATTGACCTGTTAGGGGTTTTTGAAAGGACAAAAGTTCTTTTTGCAATAAATTTAATGTGTTATTGCATTATAATTGTCCTTAACATTTGAATATTATCTTATGGTGGAGCAATAAGGTAAGGATAAGTTTGAAAGAATTTATTTTTATTCTATGTGGTGTTGGATAATATTTTAATGGAGTGATAAGGAATATCCATTGATATATTGCATGTGTGATTTATAAGCATCAAGTGAGAAAAATATTGAAGAGAAAATATTGAAATAATATTTTGCCTACTAACCCATTTGAGTTTGGCAAAAGTATTATTTTTGAGTGTGGTAGATTTATGAGATCAACTCCTTGTCAAGAAAAAAGGTATGGGCAAATTATTTCTTGGTTGAATTTTGTTGATTGGCTTTATTGAAAATTAAGTTTGGAGTGAAAAGGATTTAATTAGGGTTTCCTCTTCGAAAGTTATTGAGATTTTTAGTCTCACAATGACACTGAGGGGGGGGTGAATCAGTGTAGCTTTTTAAACTTAAATCTACAACTCTTAAAGCCAAAACAATGAAAAATTAAAACCAAATACATCAAGTATAATAAGAGAACACCACACAACACAAGATGTACTGAGGTTCACCAAATTGGCTACTCCTCAAAAAATGACTACTTAGACTCCCATCCAAATCCAGCCTTTGCAAAGCACCAACTTTACAATCAATTTACCAGCACCCACTAGAAGGAGCACCAACCCCTTATTTATTTGCACCAATAGAAAGGAGCACCAACCCTTGATTTATCTACACCAATAGAAAGGAGCACCAACCCTTGATTTACCAGCACCAACTGGAAGGAGCACCAACCCTTGATTTATCTGCACCAACAAAAAGGAGCACCAACCCCTGATTTACCAGCACCAACTGGAAGGAGCACCAACCCCTGATTTACCAGCACCAACTGGAAGGAGCACCAACCCCTGATTTACCAACACCAATTGGAAGGAGAACCAACCCCTAATTTACTAGCACCAACTAGAAGGAGCACCAACCCCTGATTTACTAGCACCAACTGGAAGGAGCACCAACCCCTGATGCCAAGCAGCAACTTGGACTTCAATTTTGAATCTAGAAGTTTGACAAAAAAATACCTTCACTTTTACAAGACCCTGACTGGTCTATTGCTTACCCAATATCTCTCACTGTTCACGAAACACACACATATTCTATGCTCTTACAGCTACACTTCGCCTTCTTTCAGCCGCCTCTTAGTCCTCTTTTCATAGCACACACTTTCCGCACTCATACATCCCTCTTACAGTCCTCTCTGCGCCCACTCTACACACTTAGCCCTCTTTCGGCTGCTCTACATTCACTCTACGCACTTAGCCATATTTTGGCTGTCTCTGCACTCACTCTGTGCACTTAGCCATATTTTTTCACCACACTTCAATTCTCCAAGCAACACTCCTTTTATAACAATATTTTCATAATGTAACTCCTGGTCTTCGTCGGATTTCATAATGTAACTCCAGGTCTTCGTCGGCTTTCATAATGTAACTCCTGGTCTTTGTCGGCTTTCGTCGGTCTTCGTCGGCTTCAACTAATGAAGATGTTCAGTATATCCACCGCTCAAAGATTTCATTCTATAACAATCCCTGTAACCGCCGTACTGATTTTTGTTCACTCTTCTTATTTTAGTTGCATGAATTCACTCTGTAACGGCCCCTGTAACTACCGTAGTGATGTCCGTTCACTATCACACTTCTTATTTCAGTTGGGTTCTTCTTCTTGCATCGTGCACATGCGACCTGTCGTGAAATCGTGACATTTTTGCCTCTTTGTCTTCTTTTGTTGCTTTTGGCCACAAAAATGCAACATGTCACGATATCGCGACATTTCTACCTCTTTGTCTTCTTTTGTTGCTTTTGGCCATGAAAATGTAACATGTCACGATATCGTGACATTTTTTCCTCTTTGTCTTTTTCTTGGGTTTTGCCCGCAAAAATACATGTCGCAATATCGTGACACCTTCGCCTCCGTACTCTTCCTCTTTGCTTTTGTCATGATATCGCGACACTTTTTCTCTCTTGCTCTTTCTCTTCTCTTCTGGTCATGAAAATGTGACATGTCGCGATATCACGACACTTTTTCTCTCTTGCTCTTTCTCTTCTCTTTTGGTCATGAAAATGCGACATGTCGTGATATCATGACCCTTTTTCTCTCTTGCTCTTTCTCTTCTCTTCTGGTCGCAAAAATGCGACATGTCGCGATATCGCGACACTTTTTACTTCTTACTCTTTCTCTTGTAACATGTCGCGATATCGTGACACTTTTTCTTTCTTACTCTTTCTCTTGCAACATGTCGCGAAATCGTGACACTTTTTCTTGCTTGCTTTTTCTCTTCCAACATGTCGCGATATTGCGACACTTTTTACTTCTTACTCTTTCTCTTGTAACATGTGATATCGCGACACTTTTTCTTTCTTACTCTTTCTCTTGCAACATGTCGCGAAATCGTGACACTTTTTCCTGCTTGCTCTTTCTCTTCCAACATGTCACGAAATCACGACACTTTTTCCTACTTTATTTTTCTCTTCCAACATGTTGCGAAATCACGACACTTTTTCCTGCTTGCTCTTTCTCTTCCAACATGTCACGAAATCGTGACACTTTTTCCTGCTTGCTCTTTCTCTTCCAACATGTCATGAAATCGCGACACTTTTTCTTACTTGCTCAACATTCCGTGATATCGTGACACTTTTTCTTTCTTGCTTAACTTGTTGCAAAATCGCGACACTTTTTCCTTCTTCCTCAACAAATCGCGATATCGTGACACTTTTTCCTTCTTGCCGTATTTTGCTTTTCCTTTGATCTTTAGCATATGGGTCACTTTGGTCTTCTTGGAAAATCATTGTACATACTCTGAATAGATTCTGAACTCTTGTCCACTACATAAACAAATCTATCTTACTGTGTTGACAACAATGACAATACTGTCGCTGCACCTTGCTCAACAGAGTTAATGCTTCAAGGTTTTCTAAATTGAGAGTAGTGATTAAAACCTTATTTTATAAGCATTGTTGTTGAAGTGAGTTTTTGTGCAAAGAACTTGAATTGAGGTTTCAAAATATCATGAGTATCATTGTTATGTGATATTTATTGTTGAGCAATTTTGGAAACATTTTGAGTTGGATGATACATGCTTGGACTAGGGTTTATGAGAAAGAGTTGTTTCTTTAAGTGATTGGTTGAGTAGAGATGATTGAGCCTAGTCAAGTGGATGTATGAAGTGATTGTTCAAGTTCCATAAATAAAACTATTCTATATTTTGATTTGAGTTGATATTGAGCTTGGAGTATAGAATATATTGAGTCTTTAATAATTCTCTTTATGCTTCTATGAGATTGAGTTGAAAAAGTGATTGAGTTGTGATTATAGAACATATTGAGTCTCTAGCAGTTCTCTTTATGCTTCTATGAGATTGAGTTGAGAAAGTGATTGAGTTATGATAATAGAACATATTGAGCCTCTAATAATTCTCTTTATGCTTCTATGAGATTGATTTGAGAAAGTGATTGAGTTGTGAGAATAGAACATATTGAGCCTCTAACAATTATCTTTATGCTTCTATGAGATTGATTTGAGTTGAGAAAGTTCTATGTGAGGTTGTTGAGCATATTTGAGCAGGTTCTGAGTGGATCTATTGAGCAGAGTTAAGCAAGTTCTATGTGAGCTTTGATGAGCCTAAAAAATGCTCATATTTTGTATGGGTTTCATCGATTATTATGCGACAATATATTAGGAACTATGTACTTTTATGAATGATTATATAATTATTTAATAGGATTATGTGTGTTATCTAATTTGTGTGTTTTAGTCTATTTTTGTGGAAATGTAGTTGTTTTTGATAGATTTGGATCAGTCGAGGTCTTTCTTGGACCTGGCACTCTGTTTATTTCGAGATCAAGACATGAAGGTAGGCGCCTTCCTCTTCAATGAAGGCACCAACATAAGGTAGGTGTGTTCCTCTTCAAGGAAGGCGCTAATAGAAGGCAAGCGCCTTCCATATAGAGAAGGTGCTCGACATACTTAGGTGGCTTCCATATAATGAAAGTGCCCCATACAAGGTAAAGCACCTTCTGTATAGGGAAGGCGCCCACATCAACAAGTACCTTCCACAGGAAGAAGGCACTCCACATCAGTATGTGCCTTCGACATACATAAGGTGCCCCACCAGAGCACATGAGGAAGGCACCTTCCTCATAGAGAAGGTGCCTCTCTATTATTTTCCTGTTGATGAGATAGAGCGATATGGGCAGCATTGATTGGTGCAGTTTCAATTCTACATCACGCAGGATAATTATGGAAACTGCACAAACAAATAAAAATGCTAGGAGAAGCATGAACCAATCAGTGGATACACTACCATTAGGAACAATGCCCACTTTAGCATATGCCGATCACATTTACCAGATTGTCCTAGTTTAGTTTGAACTAAACTACTACTGTAACTTATTTGTAACAAAATATCTGTGTGTGTGCTATATAAACACACACAGACCTATCTGATAGATATCCAGAATCCAGAATATGATAGATAATATGTTTATCATTATGATGAAAAAACATTATGATTATTTTTCAAATACAATAAATTTTGAGACTTCTTAACTATGTATTTAGCTGGAAGGGAGCTGCTGGAGCCTGGGCCCACTCCAAGCTAGTATTCCTTCCTTTTTAATTGTTCTTTCTAGATTAGTTTCCTACTTTCATAAGTTTATTCTCTGCACTATTATTTTCATTGTTGTAGTAGTTTTATTTTCATTATGCATGTATGAATATTTATTTTCTAGGTAATTAATTATTCATACATAAATTATTGTGGTGGATGAAAGACTAACAATCCCTTAAACCCCCCAATAGTAGAATAGTCAGACTCATCTCAAAGTGGGTATTGTGAATGATATGATATGAGACCTTCTAATGTTTATGAAGGTCCCTCGATTGACAAATTAAATGATTGGTCAAGTGACAAAATAGGAACAAAATTAACTTGTGTTTGACCTGCAACATTTTGGCACCGTTGCCGGGGAAGCACCTCTATTAGATTAATTACAATACCTAAAAAACTTCTATCTAACTTTGTATGAGTTCTTCGAGAAGAAGAGGACCTGATGATCAGTTCATAAAAAAAATTCCACCAAAATTTGAGTTAGCCGAATACTCTGAGTTTGAACTAGATTCGCTCAAGTCTTTGCCAACAGTCCATTGGAGTGAGAATCCCCACCTTGTGCAAAGTGCTTCCTCATCCCATCAATTGGGGGAAAATAAAACCATTGTAAATCCATTATTTAAGAGGACACCCTTAGAGGAAGCTCTATTGTGGAAAGTTGTAGAAGATCAGATGATAACATCAATAGATTTTAGAGCTCTGACTCAGAAATTTTTTAATGACCGTGAGGCAATAAGAGCTACATTAGAGACCACATTTCCTAAAAAAATGGCCGACAAAGAGTCTTCATATGGATTTAGTTTCCCAATTGAGGAAGGAGTAGGAGAAACCAAAATTAAAAACATATCCCCTGATCACCTTCCTACCTTCAGAGGATACCCAACCGAGGACCCTGACCTGTTTTTATTCAAGTTTGATGTTTTATGCAGGTTTGTGGACTATAAATTTGATACGTAAAAGCTGAAGCTATTTCCTTCCACACTGTACGATGCAGCTCTACGGTGGTTCATTAGTATAGGAGACAAACACATTTCCACATGGGATAAAATGAAGAGGATCTTATTAGAGCAATATCAAGACTTTAGGAGATTAAGAGACTCTAGAGAAGAGGTCCTGAGCATGACGCAGAAGGAAGTTGAATCTCTTGAAGAGTATTGGGATAGATTCAACTTCAATATTCAATGATATCCTCATGCGAAGCTAGCTGATAAGTCTCTTAAAAGCATATTTTTGAGAGGAGTTAACAACAAATTATTGGAAGCCCTCAACATGATTTTTATAGGTGATTTCTACCAGCATGCTATGGAAGATATCCGATAATTATGTTGGAACTACTCAAGAAGGAGAGGCAAGACCACTCCTAAAACCATGAAAGTGACTGCTTTGGTAACAAAAATAGAAATAGGCAATATGCTGGAAGATTTGAAAAGTGAGATGCTTTCGTATCTAGCATTGCATATGGACACACTCCTATTAGAGAAAAATAAACAAGAAAATGAGGCGACATTGGCCTATTTCTACCCGAAATGTAGAGGAAAGCATGCAAAGAATGCATGCCCAGAGAACAAAGTCAAAGTATGCATGGTTTGCAAGCTAAATCATAAGACCCGATTGTTCCCACAATTACCCAGCATCAAGGAGGATGTTGATGTTTTGAAAGCCTATTTTGTAGGCAATCAAAGGAGTTAGCCACAACCTCCTATGGGAAATACGCCTCCAGGAATACCATCATACGAGGGAGGACCATACATGCCACAAATCCAGCTACAACCACCTAACATGGGGTGGTGGGAGCTATCTCCTTGGTCCAATGCACCCCCAAGAGTAGCATATTTGAACCAGTAGCCCTAGATGCAATATCAATACCCTGGACAACAGTGGAGGGGCCCTGCCTCATGGAATCTGACTCCATAGAACATAGTTTCAGGTCATAAAAATCTATTGGTCTTTCCCATAGTGAGACCTATACAGCTACCCATACAACCGATGGTAAATCCAAATAACAGAGTGAATTAGTCAACATATAATGTAGAAGGTGGGATGTAACTAATGTATAATATTAGTTGTAATCCTATTTAGCTTAGATCAGGTAGAAAAATAGGAGTAGAGACACCTCCACTGATAGAAGAGGAGGCAGATTTAGAAGAAACACCTCTTATAGAAGAGGTGGAAGAAGAAGTGGCTAAGAGAACAAAGGCTCCGTTTCCTAAATGGCTACAAGAACAGAGGAAATTAACGTAGCTAGAGTCTGATATTATTTCTAGCTTGAAAAATATCACAGTGACAATACCACTCTTCCAAGCTATCTTAGACGTCCCGATATATTCTATAGCAATAAAGGAGATGTACCTAAGAAATACAGGATGAAGGGTGACCCAGACTATCAATTTCATGGGTAAATTGGTATATTTAATGATGGGCAAGATGAGTCATCCTAAGTACATAGACTCAGGTAGCTCAGTGTTGATTGTAAAAATTGAAGGACATTCCTTTAATAATACGTTGGTCGATCTCGGTGCAGCCATTAACATAATGCCTTAGGATACCATGTAGAGGCTATAGCTCATAGGCCTGAGATCTACCTCAACAGTTCTACAGCTGGATGATCAATCAATCGTAGCACCAGAAGGAATGTTGGAGGATATAATTGTGATGGTCAATGCATGGGAATATCCTGCTAACTTCCTAGTTTTGCAGTCTAAAACCATGCTAGGTGGCTACCCACTTATCTTGGGGAGACCATCGCTGGCAACAGTCGATGCATACATCAACTATCGTTATGGGTTGATGACCATCTCCAATGGGCAAAACATAAAAAGGTTGACTATTTCACCTCTTGTGCAATCGGTTAATTCGTCAAGAGGTCTACATTGACCAAGCACAAAAAGGAGGAGTTGTCCATAATCCAGTCGATGATGGCATTAGAAGAGTTGGTTAAGGAATAAGATAAGTATGGAGTTATTGTAGAATTCCTCCAAGGATAATCCTCCGACATCACGCCTGAGTCACCACTAGCTAGCGCCCAGGACCACCATGTTCAACAGATAAATGTTGGACCAAGAAAAATTTTGAATGTCAATAGTGGGTTGACCCCCACACAGCTAATGGAGGTAGAAGAACTCCTGGTTAGACAAAAATAGACATTTGCATGGGATTACTCATATATGAAAGGTATTAGCCTAGAAATTTGTACTCATCGGATATACCTTAAATATCAGGTGACTCCAAGTAGGTAGCCACAAAGAATAATTAATTTGGTAATGAAGGATATTGTCAAGGTGGAATTGTAAAAAATCTTATCTATCAGATTTATATATCCAATTTTTGATAAAATGACGTTCACCTGCCATTGGGGAACGTTTGCTTATCGGGTATTGCATTTCAGGTTATACAACGCACCTGCAACCTTCTAAAGGGTGGTGCTGAGCATATTTTTAAACATGATAGGAGATGCGATTGAAGTGTGCATCAATGACATCACCATTTACGGAGAAACATTTGATGAAGCAATGAAGAATTTGGAAAGAGTGCTCGAAATAAGTGAGGAAAATAATTTATCCCTTAGTAATGAAAAATGTTTTATAATGATGCAAGAAGGCATTATATTGGGACACCATATCTCTGTGGAAGGAATAAAGGTTGAAAAAAGGAAGATAGAGGTCATTAAGGAACTACCCAGCCCCATAACACAGCGATAAGTGAGAAGTTTCCTCAGATCTACTAAGTATGATTGACAATTTATCACTAACTTTAGTAAAATTGCAAGACCACTACACACTTTATTGTCTAAGGATATGGAATTCAACTGGATGGAGGACTATGAAAGAGCGTTTCAGTCACTCAAAGAAAAGATAATATTTGTACCTATCCTAAGGGGACCAAATTGGGCTATACCCTTCCACATCCATTGTGATGCTTTCAACAATGCGATTGGAGCAGTCCTCAGATAGAAGGATGGTGAGGAATTATATGCCATCTCCTATGTCAGCAAACATTTGGTAGGGGCTAAGCTCAACTATACAGTGAAAAAGAAAGAATTCCTTATGGTTGTGCATGCCATAAACAAATTTTGCCATTATATTACTGGGTACAAGGTGTTTGTCCATACGGACCATGCAACTATCAGATATTTAATCAGCAAACCAACTATAGGTGGAAGATTTATAATATGGATTTTACTATTGTAGGAGTTTGACATAACAATAGTTGAAAATACTAGAAAAGACAACATTATAGTAGATTTTCTATCTAGATTGACACCAACAGATCATACAACATTGGAAGACTAGTTTTTGGATGAACATTTGTTCACCATCAGTGAGCAGACACTGTGGTACGCAAACATAGCCAATTACTTAGCCATCGAAATAACCTCGCCCGCTCTCTCCTTAAGAGAAAAGTAGGCGGTAGTAGAGAAGAGTACCTCATTTTTATGGGTTGATGGTCTCTTGTTCAAAATAGGACATGATCAAATTATAAGGAGGTGTGTAGCAGAGCAAGAATTCTCAGAAATACTCAAATCTTGCCACAATGAACCATGTGAGGGACACTTCACGGGGAAGTGGACCACCTATAAAATCCTACAGGCTAGGTATTTTTGGCCCACTCTATTTAAATGTGTAGCCACCTATGCCAACAAGTGTGACGAGTGCAAAAGAGTGGGCAGACCAAACCATCGAGACGAGATGCCCCTTCAACTGCAAGTGCATCTAAAGCCCTTCAATAAGTGGGGAATGAATTTTGTGGGGACAATTAATCCACCTTCAATAGGAAGGATATTTATTTTAGTCTGTATAGACTACGTCACCAAGTGGGTGGATGTTCAAGCACTGAGGGATTCTAAGGAAAATATGGTAGACAATTTCTTATTTGCTCAAATTTTTACACGATTCGAGATCCCCAGAGAAATAACAATAGACCAGGGGCATCAATTTACCTCCACGTTGATCAAGGAGTTGATGAAGCAATATAATATTTGGCATAACAATACTATGCCCTACCACCCATAGGAAAACAGGTAAGTGGAGGTGACAAATAGAGAGATAGAGAATATCCTGATGAAAACCATTCAACAACATAGAAAAGATTGGGCTACACGGCTTTCAGAGGTAGTATGGGCATACAACACTACATGGAAGTCGACCACTAGCTTCACACCCTTCCATATGGTCTATGAGAAGAATGCAATGATGCCCATTGAGTTCAATATTAAGAAACTGAGGACTACTTTAGAATTAAATTTGAGCTTGGAATAAGCTCAAAAATAGAGGGTTTGACAGCTGAACCAAGCTGGACGAATTCAGAAGGGATGCTCTACATAGAATGAAGATCATACAAAAGCAAAGAAAAAAATGGCATGATCAACACATCAAGTTGAAGCATTTCTAGGAGGGATATTGGGTGTTGTTGTATGATTCCAAGTTATAGGAGAGGAAGGGTAAATTAATGCAAAGATGTATGGGACCGTATGTGGTTGTATAGCTCATCAAGAACAGTGTTGTGCACGTCAGGACCATTGACGACAACAAAATTTTATTGACGGTGAATGATGACAAATTGTAGCCCTATAACACGTCCAAAAATTTACTGGTGGAGTCCAGAGTAGGCATGGGGGAGACCCCATCCTTGTAATCTAGACCAAACTCTCAACAGGTAGAATGGTGGACATGGAGGTGTCCACCAAAATAGGTTAGTCTAGGTTTGTTTTATTTCTTATGATGTGTTTTATAGGGACGACGCCCACATGCAAGATGTAGGTATCCTAGTATAGGGTCTACCAGGCACAAAATGCATCTAACTACCTATAGTTTTCTTTTCTTTTTGTTCACTTTTGTAGGTGGAGGACCTGTTAGCTCAAAAAATAGGTATCTGGGAAACCAGTATTGAACCGACTCAAAATATTGACACCTATACATGTAGTTTAGAAGCAACATCTATCCAAGCTTGGATGAAGGCAATAAACTCTCCCATGGGAGAGAAAAATCGCACGTCAAGCCCGACAAGAGGTTCTTACGGCAGCATGAATGAGGTCTGAGAAGACTTGATCAACCTTGCCTAGACGATCATGATGTGCTGCTAAGAATGCCTTCATTTTCAAAGAAGACTCTCCACATAAGAAACAACGCCTTACTTCTCGAGGAAGGTGCCTAACAAAGGTGGACGGTTCCTACCAGAAGAAGGTCATAAGTTGGAGGCAATGTGCCTTCCTTATAAAGAAGGTGCCCTAGAGAAATAAGGTGCCTTCCTTATAAAGAATGTACCCTAGAGAATTTAGGTGCCTTCCTTATAGGGAAGGTGTCCAACTAAAATAAGGTGCCTTCCTTATAAAGAAGGCACCCATAGGAGAGTTGAAAAAAAAAAGAGAATTTTTTGAGGTGCCTTCCACATCATGAAGGTGCCATGAAAAAAAATAAAAAATGATGAGCAAAGCACCTTCCAGTCCAGGAAGGTGCATTTCTTCAAAATCACCTTCCGTAGCAGGAAGGCACATTTCTTCAAAAAGTGCCTTCCATAGCAGGACAACATCGTTATTTAAGAGCGCCTTCTGTAGTGGAAAGACATCGTTCTTCAGGAGCACCTTCCGCAGTAGGAAGGCATATTTCTTCAAAAGCGCTTTCTGCAGTAGGAAGGCACCTTTCTTTAAAAGCACCTTCCACATTGGGAAGGCACCATTTCTATAGAAGTGCCTTCCACCTAGGGAAGGCACCATTCATTTAAAATGCCTTCTACATTTGGAAGGCACCAAAATGCACCTTTTGCATACAGCAATGCTTTGGTTTCATGTGTACCTTGATTTGAATGAGATCAACACATGATTTGGTAGTAGTAGATTACCACCATCACCCCACATGATGGAAATCTACCCCAATAAAAAATTATGTAGAATTTTGGGGCGAGATCCTTGCGCATGCCCCAAAAATTATGGACAGATAGTTTTTCAAGACCAATCAGGAACCTATCCTTGACATCGAACCTCGAACAATGCTGCAATGAAGTATATCATAATACCCACATGCGAAGTACCCATCAACCATGTCATAGGATGATGAATCACTACTCTCTGTGATGCATGAAGCATCCAATCAGGTATGCAAATAATTTTAATTAAATTTTATATAACATTTTCATGAATTATGTGGTACTTAAAAATAGTGCTACCATAAAAATCATGCACCCCCCATGGCCGAAACCTCATGCCAATGTTATGGCTTGAGAGGCATACCTCGCCAACCCTAGAATTGAATGCTAGGGTTAGGCACCTTTCGAAGGGCGTAAGGCAAAAAATAGAAGAACAGTTAGGGAAGGCACCATGGGAGGATGATCAAAGAACTATGCCATCAAGAAAAATGATTTGAGTGATACAAAGGGAATCATAGGGGCAATGAGGACCCAATTCGTAGTTGAAGGATAGCTTGACTACTGTACCCTGGTTTGTCAGAACTAGGATATGAAGGTAGCTAAGGAATTTTATGCCTCCTTAAGGGATGACACAGCTCAAGTGCACAGAAAGGAAATTCTGGTCACCCTGAAATACATCTCCCAGGTGATCGGCTTGCCTCTCATAGGCGAGTGCACATACAAAGGCGACATGTTGAAACAATGCATCAACTTGCTAATGCTAGGAGAAAATGTGTAGGTAGATAAGGAGGGGCTGCCGAAAAGCCAACTTCCCATGAATTTGTGGAATTTGTTTGAGCAAATTGCTCGCTTCTTCACATGTACAGGAAAATATTCCCACCTGCACATTAACCATGTGTAGTTCTTAAATCACCTGGTGCATGGGAGGAAGATGAATGTGCTCTTCTACCTAGTGAATTCCCTTAAGGAGGAAGCGAATTGATTCCATAGGGGTGCACCTTCTACCTTGGACCACCATGGGCTGATATCGGCATTAGTTTGCCATGCAAAAAAGGAAGACTCCCTTGCAGAGGGAGATGACAACCAAGAAGGACAGGAAGATCCTACCACCGGGGCAGAGAAAGATGAAGAACACCCCATAGAAGAAATAGAAGAAATCAAGAAATTATCATTGCTCAATTTCATAGAAGAAGGGGGACATTCACCTCTGCCTAAATCCATAGAGGAAGGGATATGGCTAGCCAGTAGCAGAGTTGAATTACAACAATTAGAGCTAATTCTTGGGCGGAAGCACCTGCGGCATATCCTCCTATCATCATTATAATAATAATAGGATGTGGAGGCTGGACTCATAGCCCAAACCCTCCAGGAGTTGACTAGTCAGAGCCCACAGGACATCGAGATTTCTATGGGTGTTAATCAAGAAGTTGATGTGGCCCTAGAAGAGGCCCTAGAATGGCAGACCGAGTGTTGGATGGCCCAAAAAATGTTGGAGAAATGCTAGATGATTCATAAGGAAGAATTGGAGGAGTGAGAACAAATAATATTATAGCTTGACCAACTATTCCAGTAGCTACAGGAGGAGAATTAGCAATTCATGGCCAAGGAGATAGAGAAAAGGGACATGTTGACTCAGATCGATTGGGCAATTGAGGTCCTGACAAATTTCCCTACCTCATTAGAATGAGTACACTCTTTAGGGGAATTCCGCTCAAATGCCCAACAAAGCAGCCTAAAAGTAGGGGAGAATTCCTCTATTTTGAGGTTAATGGGGGAAACAACCTAATAGACCCCCCTATTTTAGACCTGAGCGACATAGAATTTGGTGCAGACCAGCAACCACAAATCGAGTCCAGGGTGAAGGAAGAATTCCTCGGAGTTGAAGAAGGAAGTAATGAAGGACCTACAGGGTCAGCACCAGAAAAACTGGATAAAAGAGGGACAACTCTAGAACAATCAGAACTAGTTCCTGACAACAAAGAGACACCCATTGGGAAGGAGGAGAAACCCCCTGTCTGATCTACCACACTTTCTACAAAGGCAAAAGGAAAAGGGTCCGTAATGGCTTGAAATAAGGTGAAGGTGACCTTCATCAAACTAGTCAAGGATGAATGGGACATGCAGCCATTTGCCAATAGGTAGGAGAGGTTCAAACAATTGCTAAAAGACATGGAAGCAGCAAGTGATGCTAGGAAGTCAAACTCTAGGGTCCAGGGAGACTCAGGTATTTGTTTTAACCCAACGGATGACAAGCAGTTTTAGGAGATCTATGGGTCATCCCGTGGATGCCCCTCAAAGATACGAAGATATTTTTAGAGATGCGGGATATATGGGCCCAAGTTAGAAGCCACTGCCATTGCAAGAGAAAATGTAGGGATCACCCCTGAGGTGGCTCAATTACACAAGGCCCAAGTAGTTTGACTTAGGAGGGATAATTCTAACATACCTCTTGCGGTGGTCAGACCTCCAGATGAGGACCTATGGAAAGTTGTAGAAGCTACATTTTAGGTAGCATGGACTACACTGGCTATACCACCTCTAGGATTAGCCATGGTGGGGACCTCAAATAGGTGAAGCCAACAAATTGAGCAGAGGTAGACAACAGCAGTTGGCTACCTCAACACCATAGCTCCACGTAGAAAAAGAAAGACCGCACCTCCCGATGCCAGTCCACAGAAGAAGTAGTCATAGGTCGTAGGAACCAAGAAAATGGTGACGATGAGGAAGTACAAAGGACTACGTATAGTTTTGATGCCACAAGGGCATGGCATATTCTAGGCATGGGCAGATGATGAGCCTAAAAAATGCTCATATTTTGTATGGGTTTCATTGATTATTATGCGAAAATATATTAGGAACTGTGTACTTTTATGAATGATTATATAATTATTTAATAGGATTATGCATGTTATCTAATTTATGTGTTTTAGTGTGTTTTTTGTGGAAATGTAGTTGGTTTTGATAGATTTGGATCAGTCGAGGTCTTTTGTGGACCTGGCACTCTATTTATTTTAGGATCAAGGCATGAAGGTAGGTGCCTTCCTCTTTAAGGAAGGCACCAACATAAGGTAGGTGCCTTCCTCTTCAAGGAATGTGCCAATAGAAGGTAGGCACCTTCCATATAGATAAGGTGCCTGAAATACTTAGGTGCCTTCCATATAAGGAAGGCATCCCATACAAGGCAAAGCGCCTTCCGTATAGGGAAGGCACCCACATTAGTAGGCACCTTTCGTAGGAAGAAGGCACTCCACATCATTATGTGCCTTCCGCATACAGAAGGCACCCCACCAGAGCACATGAGGAAGGTGCCTTCCTCATAGAGAAGGCACCTCTCTATTATTTTCCCGTTGACCAAATAGAGCGACATTGGCAGCATTGACTGGTGCAGTTTCAGTTCTACGTCATGTAGGATAATTTTGGGAACTACACTAATGAACGAAAATGCTAGGTGAAGCATGAACCAATTAGTGGATACACTACCATTAGGAACAATGCCCACTTTAGTAGATGCTGATCACATTTTCTAGATTTTCCTAGTTTATTCTGAACTAAACTACGACTGTAACTTATTTGTAATAGAAGATTTGTGTGTGTGTGCTATATAAACACACACATACCTCTCTGATAGATATCCAAAATCCAAAATCAGATAAAGAATATGTTTATCATTATGAGGAAAAATCATTATAATTCTTTTGCAAATACAATAAATTTTGAGAGTTCTTAACTACGTATTCAGTTGGAAGGGAGCTACTAGAGCCTGGGCCCACTCCAAGCCAGTATTTATTCCCTTTTACTTGTGCTTTCTATATTAGTTTCCTACTTTCATAAGTTTATTTTCCACACTATTATTTTCATTTCTCCAGTAGGTTTATTTTCATTATGCACATATGAATATTTATTTTCTAGGGAATTAATTATTCATACGTAAATTATTATGGTGGATGAAAGACTGACAATCCTTTAAACCCCCCAATAGTAGAATAGTTAGACTCATCTCAAAGTGGGTATTGTGAATGATATGATATGATATCCTTCTAAATTTTATGAAGCTCTCTAGGTTGATAAATTAAATGATCGGGCAAGTGCCAAAATAGGAGCAAAATTAACTTGTGTTTGGCCTGCAACAAGCTTGTTGAGAATATTTGAGCAGGTTCTGAGTGGATCTATTGAGCAGAGTTAAGCAAGTTCTATGCGAAATTTTTGAGAAGATTTGAGCAGGTTTTGAGTGGACCTATTGAGTAGAGTTAAGCAAGTTATGTGTGAACTTGTTGAGAATATTTGATCAGGTTCTGAGTGGACCTATTGAGAATATTTTGGTGTAAATTTGAGGACAAGTTTGTGCCAGACCAGATATAGAGATTGGGAAGATTTGTACTAGATCGAATGAACTATGTTTAGTGTAGATTTGAAGTGGACTTGTGATAGACCGACTAGATTGTGTTTAGTCCAAGAATTGAGCAAATTTATGCTAGAATGAATGGATTGTGTTTAGTGCAGATTTGAGTGATCTAATTGAGCATACTTGTGCTAGACCGAATGAACTATGTTTACTGCAAGATATTGAGGAGAGCTATGCTAGATGGACTAGACTGTGTTTAGTACATAATTAAGATAAAGCTTTGGAGGTGACATATTAGAGAGGACATAGTCTCTAGTGGATAGAGATCCATCTAACAGGGTAGTGAGGATAGGTATTTTGAGTTGGGATAAGAGTCTTCAATGGAGAGATATCCACAAGCCAGTGTAGTGGAGGTAGTAGTCTTCTAGAGGATCACCAGCCAGAGTAGAGGAGAAGGAGTTCTCCAATGGATAGAGATCCACAAATAAAATTTAGGGGATCAAAATATCCTTTGGACAATGGTACATAAACATTGTAATTGGTAAGTATTCCCAAGAGATTTATTGAGAAAATTTTAGTGAAATATTTTCTTTGTGGAGTAGCCTACATTGGGTGAACCACGTAAATTGTGTTGTCTCTATTGTGTGTGGTGTTGTGTACATTGCTTTGATTACTGCTATTGATATTGCTATATTTACATTGCATATATTTGTTTGAGAGAAAAGGTAAAAGTGGCCTTATACTATTCAACCCCCTCTTAGTATAATCTCATGTTCTTCAAAAGCAAATAAAATGACCTAAAAACCATCAAAAATAGGTCAAAATTGATAAAATTTACAAAAGACTAATATAGAATCAAAATTGTTCATTAGACCAATACCCTTATTATCAACACCATATTGCCCCATTGGGAAACATTCAAGGGTTAAATAGTGCTCCTAACCACTTTTTGGAAGTTTTGGGCCATGTAGCCATGGTCGTCCCACCCTAGGATGACCATAGTTCATGACCATCCAACCTAAGGATAACCACTAGCAATCATCCCTATGTGGGATGGCCATAGTCTAGACCCCTCAAAAATTCAAGGGTGGGATAAATAGAAATCAAATTCTACCATTTATCCTACCAATAATCTATGATAGATTGAGGGCCTATCAAAACCATCACAACCTACAAATTGGAGGCACAAATTAGAGGTCTCTTCTACCCAATGCATGACAAGGGTTTCGATAAGTGGTGGCACCTGCCTTGCATGACCCAAGATTCTCATTTGATCCCATGGTCATATTGGGATATAAATTTAAGTCACTCCATCCAATTTTAGATAGAGGTCTTTGCAATATTCACAATGAAGTGCTACTAAGATTCAATATCACCTTTTACCTATGTATTTATCCTTGGAATATTCATCAATTGAAGGAGGTTTCCAAGACATCCCCAAATAAACAAATCCATTCCAAAACCCACCCATTTCTATTAATTAGATCACCAAATTTTATGACAACACCCCTAGGAGTAGTTTGAACTAGATCCTAGAGTAATTGGTGGAAAAAACCACCAGGTTTGGTGGCCATCCCCACCTAGGATGGTTAACAGTCCCAATTGGAACACCCAAGGATGGGCATGAATCTACACATAATTTTGGATAAATTTTATTGTAGATAATTTCTTAATTAGTTTATAGACATCATACTAGAATTTGGTGGATTTTGGAGTAGTTTTCGACCATCAATTAGGTTTTTCATGATGATAGTCCCAATTGGAACACCCATGGATGACCATAGATTCTGCATATAATCTCATTTCAATTTTTGCATAGATCATTACTAAAGTAGATAATATGCATTATGCTAAGTTTTGGTACAATTTTGAATAGTTGTGCACCATCTATTTCATCTTTTTATGCAATAGTGCATGCATTTCATTGATTTCATCTTAATACGCACATGTTATTAATCAATTGCAGTTTCTTGTGTGTTGATCTAGGTATTCCAGTGTATGAGGAACGAGATACAAGTTTGAACGTGGATAGATCATTGCAATGGTAGTAAAATCCCGCTCTTCAGTTTGTGAGTGCGAGGAAGACACTAAAAGTGCACCCTCAATTTTTAAAAGGATTAGATCCTTTGAATTTTTGTAATGGATTGTATCAATTAAGAGCTCTCAAGGGGATATTTTGTAACCATGAAATTGACAAATGAATTAATATAAATATAAACCCCATTTATTTCAATTATTTATCATTTCTGCTTACATTAATGCCGCTTTTGAATGCTTAAATAGAACAATAGATGCATTTCATTTACCTTTGCTAAGTGCATTGTTTTTAACTCTACATGCCCCTATTGTGTAACCTGAAGCATCACAATGTATATGGAATGGTAATTCCCAATTTGGTCCTCTTAGGGTTGGAGTAGTTTTTAATTTATATTTTATAAATTCAAAGGATTCTTGATAGGATTTGATCCAATTAAATTCACTTTCTTTGGTTAAGAGCTTAAGCATGGGAGAAACAATTTTATTGAAGTCCTTAATGAATCTACAATAGTATCCTGCATGTCCTAGGAAATGTCTTACCTCTATTTGTGTTTTTGGAGGTTTAAGAGATTGAATAGCTTGTATTTTTGTAGGATCTACTTTAAAACCTTCTTTTGATATATGATGTCCTAAAACAATGCCTCCTCTCGTCATCATGAAACAATTTTCATGACTCAAAGAGAGGTTTTGCTCTTAGTATCTAACCATAACTCTTTGTAAGCTTGATAAAGTTTTTAAAAGGTATTACCATAGACTGTGAAGTCATCCATATAGAATTCTATGCATTCATTTATTAAATCAGAAAAGATAGCTAAAATGGCTCTTTGAAAAGTAGTAAGTGCATTGCATAATCCAAAAGGTAAGACTTTATAAGCATAGGTGCCTGTTGGAACTACAACTAATGTAAGAATAAGATGTTTCAAGCCATGGGCATCCTAGAATTAAGGGATGTCCCCCTAAATTTTTGTTGGGTTGTAAGACTATAAAGTCTACAGGGTATTCCCATGAACTTACAAAGACTATAACATCTTATAGTTTTCCTTCTAGCTTAATAGTATACCTATCTACGAGTTGAAGTACTATAGAAATTGATTGTAATTTATGTACCCCTAAATATTCCACTATTTATTTAGTCATGATATTAATAGCAAATCCTAAATTGACCAAAACATTTTACAAGGCTATGTCACCAATGTGTATCATGAGTATAGGTATTCTAGGATATATGTATTTTGGCAATAACCTACCTCTCGTTATTATCTTAGACAATTGTCCAATGACTTGAATAGTTTGAGATTCATTCTTCTTTTTTCTTCCTAAATTTGTGCATATGTTATTGATAAGGTTGGGATACATAGGAATATACTTGATAGCTTGTAATAAAGGAATTTTAATAGTAACATTTTCTAATTCTTGAAGGAAGTTAAAAGTTGACTTATATGGTTCTTTTGGCATTGCCAGTATTTGAGGGAATGGTATCTCCACTTACTTTATTTGAGGAATTTGGATATCATGTTGATTTTTTGGAAAGTTATTTGGTGAATTTCCTATTTCATTCTCATTGTTATCCTCCTTTTCAAACAAGTTTGAAATGGGATTATCAATTTCAATAAGAGTTACATTACTTTCCAATACTTTTCTATATTTCGATTGAATCTGTTGGCAAGGTACCATAGATATAGAACACATATCACTTGTTTCATATACTTGTTGAATATTCTAGTTGTTTTTAGGATTAGGTATTGGTTGAGTTGGTAGAGGGGGCTATTTAGGAGGATTATTATTATTAACGAAATGTGGAATAAGTCTATTTTGAGTCTAATTTTTAAGGGATTGTCCCCTATATTTATTTTAAAATTTCTATTGTTGTGACGAATTTTGAGACCAACCAGGTCCTCCATGATTATATTGGCCATTAGTATTCCAAATAGGAATATTTTGACTTGGCATTTCTTGATTCCATTTAGGTTTACTTCCATAGGTATTGGCCATAAAGTGGACCTATGGGGGTATGTTACAGTCTTTATTATTCAAAAATAAGTTCCAATTTGCCCATTTTTATGCATTGGACCACTGATTAAACCTTTATGAGTTGGAATAATTAGTTTTTGACCAATTAGATGGCCCGTTAAATGGACCATTACATATTTGAGCTATAAAATAAACATCTTCTACCTCTTCAACTTCAGGTTCTTTTATGGTAACTTTAACATATGAGATGTAATTATAATTTTTAATCTTGTGATTCTTGTCACAGATTTGACAAGTAGCAATATTGGAAATATTTGTAATGTTTGGAGGATATTAGCTTAGGTTGTGCTTTTTCATACATCAGTGATAGTAAATTTCTTCACTAGTATGTTCTCTTGGTTTCCTATCCATTAGATCCAAATATGTAGTCAAGGTACTTAAAAAATCAGTTTTTAAACCTTCCAACATGTTTACAATTTTTGCCCTTGTAACTCCTCCATTTACTAATGTAAACTTATTAATTTTGAAAGGTTTATTTCTTGAGTTGTTTCTATGAATATTTACAATCTCATAAAATTTCATAAGATTAATATATCCTTTTGTCATAAGGTTTAGAACCTCAGTGACATATTCTTCCAGTCATTTTAGAAAAAGTTCTTTTAAGATTTCTTCATCAAGTTCTATATTTACTCTAGACACAATAAATTGAAATCTCTCACGGTAATCCTCCAAAGATTCTTCTTTTTTATTCATGCAAAATAGCTTAGCTTTCTTATCCCTAACTCTATAGCAATCCTGATATAATTCAAGGAACAGTTCTTTCAATCCATTTTCTCCATCCCATCAATTTCAAATACTTTATCCTAGACCCATGAACCATCTTAAAACTATATCTTTAAGAATAGAGGGAAACAATATTAGCTTTTGTTCATTAGTGGTGTAAAATTAAGCTTGGCACACGACTTCAAATTCTAAGAGAAAAGCATCAAGATCTTCATATGGTTTCCCATTAAAAGTGGGAAATATAGAAAAAGAGATTGACTTAGGTTCTCTTATTGTACCATTTGGATGTAAGATTGGGAAGGCAAATATATTTGTTTGTGCATTCTTTCTTTGGTATCCATTTTGTATTTTTCTATTCTCTCTTTGGGTCTCTTCTACTTCTTCATGTTCACTTTGTTGAACATCCATGATGGAATGTAGAATTTCAAGGATCAGGCTAGGTATAGGTTGGTGAATATAGAAAAAGGATCTATGTGATTGTCAAATTCTGGTTCAGGTAATAAATATGAGTTGGGATCTTGTTCTAGGATTTCAGCTTGGTTAGTTGATGTTGTAGTTTTAATTTCTTTTAGATTATAAATTCTAGGATTCCTATTAAAGTCTCTTTCAAAATTTATTTTTGATTTTCTAATATTTGTAAACCTTCCCTTAGAGTCTCTAGGTCTGCTCATGAACTTTCCAAACTCTTTGGATTTTGCAACAATGTTTTACCTTTCTAATATTCCTTGAATAGTCTATGAATATCATTGATTGGATCAAGTTGTTCAGGTTTCATGTAGTGTTCCTCTTCAATTTTAAAATCATATATCACTAAGTGGATCAATTGAACAAGGAAATATTATGTTGGAATGTGGTTGGGATTTCCAAATTATAGCTTGTATCATAATTCTTGATACAGTTTTCTAAAGCACACAACTCTAAGTATCTTGTGATATTTCTTGTTATATTCTAGGGCCACTTCTCTCTTTTCTATGTCTACAAGAAAGTTTTGAATGATGAGGGAGTCCTCAAAATTTTGATTCCAAGGATAAAATGTTGGATTTTCTCTTGCTCTTCTATCCTAAATCCAATGCTCACAACTCCTTCCAATATCTAGATAAGGTGAATAACAATTCAACCCTAGAGTTTCTGTTATGTCAATTCTTTTGATTTTCTTCAACTCATTTGATCTCTCTTTAATAATGTCGATGTGTTCATACAAACACTCTCACTCTTTACTAGATGCTTGGTGTTTTTTTTCAAAAAGAATATTAACTTCTTGTTTAATTAGTAATTTTCTAAGGCCTATAAGTGAAGACTATTGCAGACTATTTTCCACCATCTAGCAATCTTTTCTTTTATTCCTCTTTTCTGTCTCTTTGGTTTTGGTTTTGTTTGGGTTTTGATTTTTGTTTTGTTTTAATTCTACTATTGTCAAGTTTAAATATAAGTAACAACAAATGAATTTATAACTATCCTTAACATAGTAGGAAATATGAAATACAATTTTTGTTTTTCTGAGCAATCATGCTATAACTAAAACTAGGTGCAACTCACGGTATTTGAATCCATACAACCAATTTTAGTATAACAAGAAAATAAAATTTCTAAAAAAACATAATGTTTTCTATAATTAGGTGTAACTCATGGTCTATGAATTTGTACAACCAAGTTTAGCACACTAGGAGTAAAATAAAACATTGCTTGAAAAGTAATATTTGTTGGAAATGAAATTACTAAAAGTAAAAGGTTATTTCATTATCACTTATTTGATTATGTAAGAAAATTTCTTTTAGTGTGACTATGCCACTCAATCATACCTACTTCTTATTTCTACGAGATAACCCAAACCAAATCAAATGAAGAGCAATCATCCAAAGCTTAGAAATTACTATAAATAAAATTGATGAATAAAAGGTTAAACTATTATTGCTTCTTTAATTATTTAGGAATGTTTCACTATGACTATCACTAAATCATACCTAGTTCTTGTTCGTATAGGTCCTAAGCCAAATTTAGAAATATTTCACTATGACTGTGGCACTCAATCATACCTACTTACTATTTTCTATAGGTCCTAAAACAAATTAAGCAATAATAAGCACCCAAAGCTTGATAATTACTGGAAATAATTTTTTTGAATTAAAAGGTTAAACTATTATTGATTCTTTCATTATTTAGGAATATTTCACTATGACTATGTCATTCAATCATATCTACTTCTTGTTACTATAGGTCCTAAGACTTAGGAATGTTTTACTATGACTGTGCCACTCAGTCATAACTACTTCCTATTTTCTATAGATCCTAAACCAAATTAAGCAATAATATGTTGAATATTTTGAGTAGATGAGTTGCCATTGATGTCAAGAGTGAGTGGTCATTGATATCAAGATTTCAGCACCAATGATTGACAATTTTAGTGGGTAACATCAGTTTCAGGTTCTCCAATCAGTGCAAAAGGAGAGTCTATTTTCAATTGATCAAATATGAATCCAGGAGGTCAAGATGAGGTCCAAGGTGAAAAGAAGAAGCCCAAGAAAATAATATTATAATATTTATTTGAAATATTATAAAGTAAAGTTTAAATTTATTATAAATTAATTAATATTATTTTATTATAAATTAATTTATTAATTAATTTACTTAACTTATAAGTTATTTAAATTAATTATTAATTAATTTTAATATTAATTATATTATAATTTATGGTTATTTTAATAACCCCTAGGTGGCTTATTAAAGTTGAAATTCAAATTTTCAAATTCGACCATCGAGCATCGATGTGGGAGTCATATGGTAAAGCATGTATAAAGGGGAGACCTGAACCTAAGCATTCAAATTAATCCTATGTTATGTGAAAAAAACATGCAAATTGTCTGCAAATGAAAGAGGGTTTCATTTGGTTTGAAAATTCTAAGTGGAAGGCAAAATAATAACACCCATTGAGGAAGATGCCTTGGTCACCAACCACAGGTAGCGTAGTTGTCAACCGTTGTAGAAGCAAAGTGCTAAGGGAAGCAAGTGGTGGAGGTTCGAATCCGTACGTGTTTCTTTTTTGATGCGTCAATGGAAGACAAAGGAGATAAGAGGAAGGAAGCTTCTCTTCCTTCTTGTGGGCACCTATAGTCCATGTGGTGGGCACCAAAGTTCTAAGGCACTTGGAGGTTGGGATATGGTGGTTTGAAATCCACCGAACCCCCTTTTGGGGAAAAGACAAAGGTATGCATTATTGATTTGGCACAAGAATTTTTGGAGAAATTAGTCTGAGCCCTAAAAGTTTAAAATAATTTTATTTTGCAAGGTTTAAAAGGAGTTATAAGGTGATGTTAAATAATTTATGTGCATAATATTTTAAGGGGAATTTAAGTGGTAAAGTTTTATATCCATGATATTTGTGAGTGGTTAGAAAGTTAGAGGGAGTTATAACATGTAAAATTTGGATTAAATTTTATTGTACCTTATGATCAAGAAGAGTATCCTTGTGAATATTTTTGAGATAAATTATTGTTAACTAAACTTGAATTGGCACAAGAAGGTTTGGCTATTTTGAGACAGGTCTTGAAGACACTTATTCATTAATCAAAAAGGTATGGGCACATATTTCTAGTGAGTGTTTGTTGAATGTTATGAATGCTAAGTTGGAGTGAAAAGAATTGGTTGGTAAACATTATTGAGTGTGTTTTTAATGCTTCAAGGTTTTTTGGAATAGACGTTAAGGAGAATAACCTTAATTTTATAAGCATTTTTGTTGAAGTGATTGGTTGAGTGAATAACTTGAAATAGGGTTTATAAATATCATGAGTATCATTGTTATGTGAAGATTATTTGATAAGCAATGTTATTGAAGTGATTGGTTGAGTTAAGAACTTGAAATACAGTTTGCAAAGATCATGAGTATCATTTTTATGTGAGATTGTTTGATAATCATTGTTGAAAATAATTGAGTGAGTGTTCATATGTTTGGACTAGGGTTTGTGAGCAAGGATTATTTCATTGAGTGATTGATTGAGTATATTTGGTTGAGCCTATTAAAATGGATGTATTGAAGTGATAGTTCAAGTTTTGTGAAACAAATTGAGCCATATTATGAATTGATTTAAGAAAGAGATTTGAGTGTTTGTAAGTGTGAAACATATTGAGTCTCTAACACTTCTATATATGTTTTTGTGATAAAAAGAGAGGTTGAAATTAATTGAGCATTGTGGTGAGTGTGAAGCATTTTGAGTCTCTAACAATTCTCTATATGTTTCTATGATATCGGACAATTTCTAGTGAGGAATTTTTGAGTAGATTTGAGGTAAGTGTTGGTGAAGACTTGTTGAGAAGATATGACAATTTCTAGTGAGGATTTGTTGGGTAGATTTGAGGTAGATCTTGGTGAAGAATTGTTGAGTAGATTGGACAAGTTCTAGTGAGGACTTGTTGAGCAGATTGGATAAATTTCTAGAGAGGACTTATGGACAGATTAGTGTGGGCTTTTGTGGAAGCTTACAAGGCAGATTTGAGACAAGTATTTAAGAAGACTTGTGAGTATATTTGATTGATTTTTTCAAACCTTGAGTTAATTTTTGGGATAGATCTAGCAAAACTGATTTGAGATTAAATCAAGATTTTTTTTAAGGCTTAAGGATAGAGATTGAGAATAGATTTATGCTAGACCAAAGAACATATTTAGTGCAGATCAAAGGATAGATATTGAAGACATATTTGTGTTAGAACAAAGGACTATGATTAGTATTTATTTAAGGGCAAATTTTAGTGTATATTTGAGGATAGGATTATGCCAGACCAGAGACAGAGACTGACTAGATTTGTGCTAGAACAAAGGACTATGTTTAGTATATATTTGAGATAGAGCTAAGAGCAAGCTTTAGAGATAATAGAGTATAGAGAATGACAATATCCAATGGATAGAGATTCATTAGCTAGGGTAGTGAGGATAGGTATTCTGATTGGGAACAAGAGTCTTCAGTGGATAGAGATCCATTAGCCAGTGCAGTGGGACAATAGTTTTTCTAGAAGATCACCAGCCAAAGCTAACGAGAAATTATTTCTCCTATGGATAGATATCCACAAAATTGATTAAGGAATTGATGTCTCCTTTGGATAGAGGTCCATAAACATTGTAATATAAAAAGGATTACCATGATATTGATTGAAAAAGTTTTAGTGAAATATTTTCTCTGTGGAGTAGCCCACATTGGATGAACCACGTTAAATTGGTGTCTCTATTATGTGTGGTGATTTGTGCATTGCTTTGATTACTGATGTTGATATTTCTATCTACACATTGCATAATATTGATTGTAAAGAAAAGTAAAAAGTGGTCTTATATTGTTCATCCCCCTATCAGTATAAGCTTGTGTTCTTAAATTGGTATCATACTAGGTTCCTTCAAAATATTTTAATAGCTAGAAGGAAAATATTATAAGAATACAATGGATTCTAAGAATGGTTACTCAAATAATTCAACTCCAGTATTTTATGGAAGTGATTATGTATTTTGGAGTATTATAATGAAGATCCACCGAATGACACTTGGCAATGAAATTTGGGAAGCAGTTTAAAATGGATACATACCACCAGCTACTCGACCTACAGATAAATATGGTAAGCTTATACATAATTACAATTCAAAAGCAAAGAATGCAATTTTTAGATGTTTGCATAGAACAAAATTCACAAAATTTATGCATTTCCAAGATGCAAAAGGAATTTGGGATAAGTTTCAAAGCATATATGAAGGAGATAAAAGTGTCAAAAAGGTAAAGATACAAAATCTCAAAGGACAATTTGAAGAATTAATAATTAAGGATAAGGAAAACATTAGTGCTTATCTACTTCATGTAGATGATGTTTTTAATGCCATGCAAGGACTTGAACTTAATATTTAAGAATAGGATTTTTGTGATAAGATCTTAAGATCTCTTCTAAAAAGATTTAGTGAATTTTTTTTGCTATAAAAGAATCAAAAGATGGTGATTCTTTGAAAAGAGATATGTTACTTGGTATTCTTATAGATTTTGATATAAGAACAAAAGAGGAACCTAATATCTAGAAGGAAGCAGCCTTCAAAGCTACTAAGAAGACAAAGGGTAAGAATTCATATTCAAACAATCATTCATCCAGTGATGAAGAAGCAAATTATGGTAAAAATAATAAGGATTCAATAATATTTAAAGATGCAAAATCTGTTAGACATTTCAATTGTGGAAATTATGGTCACTATGGAACTGATTGTCAAGAATCCAAAAATAGCAATGATGAAGAAAAACAAGATCATAAGAACAGGGAATTATAAAAATATAGGTACCAAAAGAAAGGTAAGGACAAAGCAGACAAAGAAATAAGTTATTTCAAAGACAAAAGAGGAGCTACTATGCAAACAAGGCAAGCAAGTACTCAAGTGATAGTGATAATAGTTTTTTAGATAATGACAAAGATGAAGTTCTATTTCTAATAGAAGAAAAAGAAGTTAAAAAAAGGTCACCAATAATTCTCAAGTCTTTTAGATGTGGTAATTTTGGACATCTTGAAGATAGTTGTACAAAGAATGGTTTCAATTTCAGTGATTATGAATATGAGGATACACTTGAAGGACCAGAAGAGAATATTCTAATGTCACTAGAATAAGAAGGAGGTGATCGTATAGAATACAAGTCAAAAAATAATGAAGATGTTTTCAAAGGAAAACAAGTAGAGGATGAATCAAAAAAAGGAGAAGTTAATCTTTAGGGAGAGCTTATTTATGCTCTTAAAACTTTAAAGAAGGTTTTAAAGCAAAACTTCCAAATTGGGATTCAATTTCAAGAATGTGATGAAGAGAGAGGAAAGCTTATAGAGGATCTAAATAAGTCAATAGCTAATACAAAGAAGTTCAAATATAAGTTAGAAGTAAAGGTCTTATAATGTGAAATATTAGAAGAAGAAGTAGCTCTACTAAGGGAAGAAGTAACTAAGTCTAAGGATAAGCTACACAAGTTTGGAAGGAGCTCAAAGAATTTGGATAGCATTATAAAGGTAAAAATAAGGTCAACAAACAAAATAGGTCTTGGTTTTGAACACGCTCAAGAAGAAGAGTCAACCTCAAGTTCTGAAGAGGAAGAAAATTTATAAGAATATAGTATGAGAGAAAGTGAGACTTTTGAGGATGAGTTGGACAATATAAAGTTTAATAAGGAAAAGAAAAATACACAAAAGAGGAACGGATGGAATAGGAACCAACACAGGGTAAGAGAGACTAAGAGACCAATGAGTTCAAGGCAAGGAAATTTCAATGGATAATGTTTCTCATGTCACAGATTTGGGCACAAGGCTTCATAGTATAGGACACATGAAAGACAAAAAAATGGGAACTTCAAAAATAGGCAACTTTTTCATGGGTATTGCTACTCATGTAACCAGTTTGCTCACAAGGTAATAAATTGCAGGGTTCATGACAAGAATAGATATGGCTTCACCAGGAGAAATAACAATACATTTACACCTACAAGGAATAATAAAATTAAGTGTTAAAAGTACAATTATGATGGGCATACAACAAAGTAGTATAGAACAAACATTCTAAAACCAAACATGAACAATAACAAAAACATGAATATGGACATGAATAGGAACAGGAACATGGACATGAACATGAATAGTTAAAGGAATTAGAAGGACTAGATGAGAAGGAAAGAGAAAAAAGGTAAATGCTAGTAATTTCTGGGAGTAGAAATACTCCCAACCCAGAATTAACCACCTCAAGAGGAGGTGGGGGAGGGGCTAAGATAAGAGGGTCATTCTTAGCCCCGAGCCCCAAAGGTGACCCTTTGCCATTGATGTCAAAGGGGGAGAAATGTGAGTAATGGGGAGATATTTTGTTTAAGAAGAGAGCATTGAGTCAGGAGGAGCCATTTCCTAGGGGGAGTACAACAAGAAAAAAATCAAGTTTTGGTAAAAGGAATTTGGGTTGCCATAAATGGCAAAGGGGGATATTGTTGGACATTTTGATTAGATGAGTTGTCATTGATGTCAAGAGTGAGTTGCCATTGATGTCAAGCTTTCAACACCAATGAGTGGTAATTTTAGTGGGCAACATCAGTTTTACGTTCTCCAATCAGTTAAAAAGGAAAGTCTATTTTTAGTTGATCAAATCCGGATCTAAGAGGTCAAGATGAGGTCCAAGATGAAAAGGAACCAAAGAAAATAATATTATAATATTTATTTATAATATTATATAGGAAAGTTTAAATTAAGTATAAATTAATTAATATAATTTTATTATAAATTTATTTATTAATTAATTTAATTAACTTATAAGTTATTTAAATTAATTATTATTATTTTAATAACCATAAGGTGGGTTATTAAATTCAAAATTTGAATATTTGAATTTGACCATTGAGCACCGATGTGGGAGTCATATGGCAAAGTGTGTATAAAAGGGAGTCCTACACCTTAGCCTAAAATCTCTAAGTATTCAAATTAATCCTATGTTATATGAAGAAAAAATTGTGAATTGTTTGTGAACGAAAAAGGGTTTCACTGGTTTTGAAAATTCCAAGTTACAGGAAAAATAATAACACCCATAGAGGAAGGTGCCTTGGTCACCAAGCATGGGTAGTGCAGTTCGCAACCATAGTGGAAGCAAAGTGCTAAGGGTAGCAAGTGGCAGAGGTTCGAATATGTGCGAGTTTCTTTTTGGAAGCATCGATGGTGGATGAAGGAGATAAGAGGAAGGAATCTTCCCTTCCTTATTATGGGTTCCTATAGCCCATGTGGTGGGAACCAAAGCACTAAGGCACTTGGTGAAGAACACAAGCTTATACTGAGAGGGGGGGTGAACAATATAAGACCACTTTTTACTTTTCTTATCCCAATCAATATTATGCAATATATCACTGGCAATATCAATAGTAGAAACCAAAGCAATGTACAAATCATCACACACACATGAGACACCAATTTACATGGTTGCTCAATGTGAGCTACATCCATGGATAAAATCTTTCACTAAATTTTATCAATCCAAATTCTGGGAATACCTTTCTCGATTACAATTTTTATGGACACCAACCCAAAGGAGACACCAATCCCCTAATCTCGAGTTCATGGGCACCAACCCACAGGAGACACCAATCCCCTAGCTCTGCTCTGGTTGGTGATCCTCTAGAAGACCTCTGCCTCCGCTGCCCTTAGCAAATGGAACTCTATCCATAGAAGACACTTATCCTCCCTGCTCTGGCTGGAGACCTCTATCCTCAACTCTATCACCTCCAAATTTGGTCCTTGAATTTGCACTAAATAGCTGGAGACCTCTGTCCTCAACTCTATCACCTCCAAAGCTGGTCCTCGAATTTGCACTAAACACAGTCCTTCGGTCTAGCACAAATTTCCTCGTTCGTCTTTGCCTATTTGCTTTCTACAACCTTTGCTCTCTCTCTGCAAACACACCCGCACTTGGTCGAACTTCAACCCTTGCACTGTCTACGCACACTCTTATTCCTTTGCGATATTTCACACTCAGAATGATTTGACAAAATGCACTCTGCACACTATGATCAAATTTTGTATTCTGCTCTCAACGATCGAACTTCTTTCTCTGGGCACTCTCTACGAACGTCGCACTCCAATAAACACTTTCGATGCACAACTCAACTCTCCAAACAACCCTCCTTTTATACTAACACTTTCAAGATCAAAAACTTTGATCTTAGTCAGCTGCACAACCCTAAATTACGTCGGCTGCAAATCCTAAACATCATCGGATCAAATTTAGCTTTGTCGCTTCACTGCCTTTCTAACTCTTTTGTAGCTTTTGTCACGAAACTACAACATGTCGCGATATCATGACACTTTTGCAATCGTACACTTCCTTTTGGCTTTTGTCGTGATATCGCAACACTTTAGCCTTTGTCGACTTCAACTAAGCTCTTGTCGCGATATCGTGAAACTTTAGTCTTTGTCAGCATCAACTTTGCTTTTGTTGCGATATTGCGACTCTTTTCCCTTCGTCGACCCCCTTTCTACTTTTGTCATGAAATCATGACACTTCTCCTATAGAAGACTTGCTTTTAGTTTCTGTCACAAAATCATGACACTTACGCTTCCTTGCACTCTTTTCTGCTTACACTAGTGAAAACGGAACATGTCACGAAATCATGACACTTTCGTTGCCTTGTGCTTTTCTCTGCCTTACGCCCACGAAATCGGAACATGTCACGAAATTGCGACACTTTCACTACCTTGTGCTTTTATCTGCCTTATGCCCGTGAAACTGGAACATGTCACAAAATCATGATGCTTTTTCCTTTGAGCTCTTCCTTCTTGAATTTGTCATGAAATCGTAACGCTTCTTCTTCCATGCTCTTTCGTTTTGCTTTTGTCATAAAATCGTGACTCTTCAACTGTTGAAGACTTGTTTTCTATTTCTGTCATGAAATCGTGACACTTTCTCCAATCGAATGCTTCCATCTCAATCTATCATGAAATCATGACACTTTCTACATTCGTAAGCTCTCTCTACAACCTGTCATAAAATCGTGACACTTTCTGCATCCGTACGCTTTCTCTTCAGCATGTCGCAAAATCGTGACATTTATTACTTTGAAACCTTTCCTTTGCTGCATGTCGTGAAATCGTGATAGTTCTTACTTGAAACATTTTCATCTGCAACATGTCATGAAATTGTGATGGTTCTCACTTCGAACTCTGCAACATGTCATAAAATTGTGATAGTTCTCGTGTTACTTTCTCTCTCTTCAAACTTGTCATGAAATTGCGACAATTCACACTATAGACTCTCTCTTCTACATTATGTCATGAAATCGTGACACTTTTTATTTCGGACTCTCTCTTTTGCATTATGTCACGAAATCGTGACACTTTTTCTTTCGGACTCTCTCTTCTACATTATGTCACGAAATCGCAACACTTTTTCGTTTGAACAACCTTCCTTGCAATATGTCACGAAATCACGACATTTCTAACTCCATACATTCTCTCTCCTCTTTGAGTCACGAAACTACCACATGTCACGATATCACGACACTTTTCTAAAATGCTTTCTCTCTCCTACTTAAGTCGCAAAACTATGACATGTCACGATATCACGACACTTTTCCAACTTACTTTCTTTCTCAAACCTGTCAGCTTGGGGTTTGCAAAAGACCTTTGAAACTGTCATGCCGTAACCTTCATCAAAACAAATTATTTGACATCAAATCAAATTCCTTCGAAAGCTTCTTGACATCAATGACAACTTATTCACTTGAGCAAATGCAATGTACCAAAAGTACCCAAAATTGCCAACAATATCCCCCTTTGTCATTGATGGCAAACCTTTACTAAAAACATGTCTCGAGAGCCAAAACTGAAACCAACTGTGCTAACAGCTGAGAAACTGTGCCCACAATTGAGAATCTTCCTTTGAAGTTTTGCTCCCCCTGACTTGAAGCTTTCCTCTTCACTATGAAGCTCTCCCCCTTACTCATATCTCTCCCCCTTTGTCATCAATGGCAAAGGGTCACCTTTGGGGCTTGGGACTAAGAATGAACCTCTTAGCTTAGTCCCTCCCCCACCTCCTTATGAGGTGATTAATTCTAGGGTGGGAGTAAAACTCCCAATTTCTCCCTTAGATACTCAAACGTATCTTTTGGAAGAGGTTTGGTGAAGATATTTGCAATCTGCTCTTTAGTAGGCACATACTCTACCTTGACCTACTTGTCTTGCACTTTCTCCCTTAGAAAGTGATACTTGATGGAAATATGCTTTGTCCTTGAGTGCATTACCAGATTTTTGGAAATACTTATGGCACTTGTATTATCACAAAGTATGGAGATGGGTTGTTCATGCTTGACTTTGAAATCCTCCAAGGTGGTTTTCATCCATAAAACCTGTGTACACCCGGCCACTGCTGCTATGTATTCAACCTCTACCATAGATAAGGAAACTAAAGGTTATTTCTTACTTAGCCAAGAAACCAAACTCTTTCCTAGAAAGAATGCTCCACCACTAGTGCTTTTCCTGTCATCATTACTGCCTGCCCAATCTGCATTTGTATAAGCTGTGAGGGTGAAATCATCACCTTTGGGATACCAAAGCCCAAAGTCCATAGTGCCTTTCAGATATCTGAATATCCTCTTAACTTTTATAACATGAGAATATTTAGGAGCTACCTAAAATCTTGCTACTAACCCAACTGCCTGCATGATATCTGGTCTGGTAGCTGTAACATATAATAAACTGCCAATCATTGATGTGTACAACCTTTGATCTGCCGCTAGAGATTCATCATATTTACTCATCTTGCACCCTGTAATCATTGGAGTACATACCAGTTTGCTGTCCGTCATCCCAAATTTCTTCAACATTTCTTTGATATACTTTCCTTGAGAGAGAAATATACCATCTTTTTATCGAGCAATCTGAAGACCTAAAAAGAATGACAGATCATCAATCATAGACATCTCAAATTCCTTCTGCATGGTGTTAGCAAAATCTTTGCACATCTGAGTATTATTTCCCCCAAAAATAATATCATCAACATAGACAACCATAATCAACATATCATAACCTTCATCCTTAATATACAAATTGCTATCTGCCACACATTTCTTGAAGCCTTGCTCATGAAGATACCTGTCAAATCTTGAGTACCAAGCCCTAGGTGCTTGCTTTAATCCATACAAGGCCTTTTTCAGTTTACACACATAGTCTGACTGTTCTGAGAGAGACATGCCTTCTAGCTATTTTATGTAGACTTCTTCTTCCAACACTCCATTTAAAAAATATGACTTTACATCCATTTGATATACCCTGAATTATTTGAAGCTTGAAAGGGCCAAAAACATTCTGATAGCTTCAAGACGAGCAACAGGAGCAAACGTCTCTTCGAAATCAACACCTTCTACTTGAGCATAACCTTTGCAGACTAACCTAGCTTTGTTTTTGACAATCTTTCCATCCTCATTGAGTTTATTTCTGAATATCCATTTTGTGCCAATGACATTCTTGTCCTTAGGTCTTGGAACCAAATCCCAAGTTTCACTTTTCTCTATTTGATTTAGCTCTTCATCCATTGCTTTTACCCAAAACTTATCTGCACATGCTTCACTAAAATATTTTGGCTCAATCTGAGATAATAATGAAACATTTGTAGAATAACGTGAAGGAATGACTCTTCTTCTTGTTTGCCTTCTATTTGGATCACCAATGATCAAATATTTGGGATGATGTTTCTGAACATATCGTGAAGGAGTTTTGGGAAGCAATTGTTGTCTTTCCTCCTCTTCATCTGAAACCTCTCTGAATTCTTCTTGACAAATTTCATCACTGAGTTCCTTGACTGGTTCTCTTATCCCTATATTTTCATAAACTGTTACATTTATGCTCTCTACAACTGTATGAGTTATTTTGTTGAAGCATCTATAGGCCTTACTTTTGCTAGAATATCCAAGAAAGATTCCCTCATCACACATAGGATCAAACTTATCCAAATTCTGATCTTCCCTTCTGATGAAGCACTTACTCCCAAACACTTTTTGTAGATTAAAGATACAACTCCAAACAAAAATAAAGAAATCACAATAAAGGAATGCAGAACAATTGTACAAAATGAATGATTTTTATTAATCAATGGAGTTTAGAAACTCCTTTTAAGTACAACAGGGCCTGTAACCCTTTTCGTGATACAAAGTTACAATTTGTGCTAGGGTTCTCCGAAACCCTAGCTAGGTGGCGTATCCGAAGAATGTATCCTTAACCTCAACAGAATGAGTGGGCTTCGTTGTATCCTTTGGCTCGGACCACTCCAGCTTAAGCAGATGCTATCAACAAATCAGATCTACCACTAGAATCCTGCACACATTAAAATTATCAAAGAGTTAGAAACTAATAAGAGGGATCCACTGTGTGAGCCCTCAGAAACAGTCTAAAACCCTAGATTTATGAAATAAAAATAAACAGAATGCAGAATTCAACAACAGATTAATACATAAAGAAAGATTACTTGCTTTAGATGAATCTATACCTTTTCTTGTTAACGCGGCGAGACCAGGCGGCGGCGATGGATGCGGCGAAAGGGTTTAGTTTAGACTTAGGGCCGTAGAAGACTCAGAAGACTCAGGATTAACAGCAATAGCCAAATCTAGACTTAGATAGGAAAGATAGGTAGGTTTAGCCGAAGAGATAGATAGAGTTTGAGCCATCAAGGTGACTCAATTTATAATCTACTCTTAGGGCACACTTTAAGGTTTTAACGACACTTTGAACGTGTGGCTAAGATTAAAGTGGATCCAAGGGTAGAGAATAAATCTAGGTTGTGAAACGGATTAAGATGGATGGACGAATGAGATTAAATGAAGGATGGATGGCTCAGATTAAATCACTTAAAAATTTATTTATATATATATTAAAATATATTAAAATAATAAAATATATATATAAATATTAATTTAAATAAATTTGGGGATGAAAAATGGCGGGAAAAGTGAAATTGGGCCAAATAATGATGGGAAAGTGTGGATTTGGGCCAAATAATGGCGGGAAGGATGGATGACTCGACACGTGGCTAGCAGGAAGGTATAGATGACTTACAAGTGGCTGGATTTTGGTGTCTCTGAGATGCCCCTTTTTTAGCTGCTTTGTGTGAAGACACAATGTAGCACAAAAACTTAAGACACCTGAAAATCTGGATCAGACGCAACTCTCTCTCAAGATTAAAGCACAACTTTGAAGACCAAAGAATAAAAGAATATTTAAAATTTTTCAGCTTACCCCCTCAATTGGCGAGCGAGAATGGTTCTCACAAGCCAATTGGAAGAAATTCGGAAGATAATGAACCGTTTTTGCCCCAACGGTGAAAAAAAGGGTTGGTGCATGCACCATCTGTTTATGTCCCAACAGAAAATGGGTTGGTGTACAAACCAGAAAAGAATATGATTGAAGACGATATGAGTGATGTGAAAGATGGACCGTTTTCTGTCCCAACGGTTATAAAGGGATTTTTGCCAAACTGTAAATTCCATGATCATGTAAGATGAATTCCACTATAGGAAAATTAGAAATTGATAACGGATGCCCCAACTCTTGTGTGTGAATCCATACTATTGATGAAATTGCCTTGTTGGCGCCATTGATATGCAGGGATGAAAGATGCATGAAAGAGTCCAGAACTCAAAGATGCTCCTAGTGACTGTATGGATAATTCCTCAGGTTGGAACCAATCAACCTAGGTAGCCACAATCTCTAGCAAGACTTAAAATAATGACGATATGAAAGATTGTCCATGTTTAAGGCCCCATGAACTAGGCCATCAATGACAACTGTTGAGCAAAATAATCTTGGTATGACGTCACTTGAAAAGTAGAATACCCAAAATTGATTTCCAATTTTCAAACAATAAAATAATTGATGATGATAAATGGTAAGTGTCCTTATGGTGGTTTAATCCTCTTACCGAATTGCATGGATTCAAATCGCTGCAATTGCCAAGGTGATAGAATATACCACTAGATACAAGGTTTACTTTAATTTGACTTGGCAAAAATATGCATGATGAAAGAAGAATGAAATTGACGATAGATCAAAAGAATTGATGAATGTGGTTAATTTTGTGAAGGTTTTGAATATTTTAAACCCAATTTGTAAAATAATGATGAATGATGCGCTTTTTGAGCGAAATGACAAAATTTGTGTCCAAAACTATTGTAACCTTCACAAAATGTTTTATTATGATAAGAAGAATGGATGAATGCAATTTAATGAAATTTGGAGGAGGTAAGCTTCAATTTTGTAGGTTTTGTTCCTTTATTCAATACTGACACCAAACGCCGGTCTGCGTTTGTGGTTGGCATAGACGCCCGCCGGTGTTTAGGTGCTCTGTAGACGTAGGACTGCATCTGAATCCGCCATGAAACGCCCAACTGTGTTTTAGGGCGCCAAAATCAGCTATTTAAATAGTTTCAGCGAGAATTTCGCTCATTTGTGCGTTCGAGCTTGAGAGAAGTGCGTCTGAGGGAGTGGAGTGAAGTGGAGTGAAAGGTTGTGTGGGATATTGAAGCACGCGGGAGCTATGGCGGAGATGGGAGCGGACGCGCCGCGATGCAGCCAGCTGAGGTAGTTGTTCATTTAAGCAAGTACTTATTATGTTTTTTTTTTTTTTTTTTTCGGAAAAATTTGTAACAAATTTTGTTTTGTTGTTTTGCAGCTTAGGGTGTTAGAGGCACAACACCGATTATCCCCTATCATTCCGGGATGAGGAGGTCATTGTCCCAGGTATACTGGGAGGTATTGGAGGCAGTGGGGCTAGCGGAGGTAGCCTGGTTGGAGGTAGTTCGGGTGGATGAGGGGTACCTCTCGGCTTTGGCCGAGAGGTGGGATCCAGATCGGGGGACGTTCCAGCTCCCGACTGGAGAGATGACGGTGATGCTTGAGGATGTATACCGCATCCTCAAGGTGCCCGTGGAGGGGGCACGGGTGGAGGTTGGACGAGATAGGGCCACAGAGATGGCCAAGGTCCTCTTTTGATGGTTATCTTAGTGCTTAGATGCACTCTTTATGAGCCTTGGTGCTCTATTGTATATTGTAGCCTTTTGGCATTCATTATACAGTTTGACCTTTATACATATATATATACATGGCTTTTATTTATTTGGTGTTTTACTCTCTTTTGTGTGAATGCCTATGTTTTTGTGATGCATGTTTTTATATGTTTTAATGTTTTTGATGCATATGTGATGAAATGGAATGCAAAATTATAGATGATTAATGCGAGACTAAGTAAATGAAATATGCACTAAGAAACACTCATACTTTTAGATAGTTATATTTAGCCAATTGTTATCATAATTGTTTAATCAGGGGCACCGAACTTGGTGGCTTGTGAATGGATGACGTATGGAATGACATGAATATGGAAGAAGATATGGAGGAAGATATGGAGGTTGATATGGAAGACTGTTTTACAAAGACTCAAACATGCTAGTGGTATCAAACAAACTTACTAACACTGCCTAATTCAACTAGGACCAAATGTGTGTGCATGCGAGTTCATTAACCAAATCAGAAGCATGGTAGTGACTCTAGGCAATCAAAAACCTGTGTGTGTGCAAATGTGTTCATTAACCTCATTTTGCATAAATTAGGTAACCCTGTTATGGAGAATATCCCGAAGCTAGTTTGTCCGTATGAGCATTCAGAGGTCTCTTTTTGAGGAGAGACATGTCACCATGCAATGAGTATACTCCACTGCCAGTCAAGCGTCTATAGCCCTGGTGAAGGTTAACTCCATAGTCCATGTTGTTTTTGACCTTTGTAAGCCTTGGGGATGACTACCTATCCGTCTGACTGGACAAGTAGTATGATCCTTACAACTTATTTGGGATCAGTGGTGTGTGAAAAATGTTCATTTCCTTAGAGCTTTGGGGAATCGGATTCTCAACCGAAGTATGATGAGAATTTTACCCTATCCTTACTACTCTGTTTATATTTATATTTTGTGATTGCTTGTGATAGTGGTAAGAACCACTATTTTATGGACTATGTTTGCATGATAGGACAAACGAGGATTACCCTTTTCACTTCAAGGCACAACCCAAGGATGGTGTTATTTCTCTTTTACACAAGATGTTTTTAATATGTGAAAATGTGATAGGTTCAAGACCGCTTTTGAAATCATTTCCCAATACTCAAGATTTTATTTAGTGTAATTTGTGATATGGCCCTAGAGAACTTTGACATGCATTTCGAAGTTTGCTTAAAACACTAGGAATGGCTGAGTGACTGAAAACATTTTGGCAATGTAAATATGTGCAAATGGAAAATGGGTGTACGAATGACAATTTGGTTTGATGGATTTTATGAAGGTGCCCCTGATTAAGGCAACATGACTTTTTCTTGACCAAATTTTATATCCAAAAGATAGAATGGTCTCTAACATGATATGCAATTATGGCTGAAAATGAAATGTTATGGTTTTCAATGAGATGTATGCACATGAAATGCAATTTTTTTGAATGAGATGTATGCAACTAACAATGAAATGCAAATTCTTTTTATTTTATTTGTTTTTTTTTTTTTTTGTTGTACAATCCATGTATATATGTACATATAAAATTCAAACTATGTGTAGAATGCCCTCAAGTGTATAACATTAAGTGGTTCGGGTTCTTCCTCTCCCTCTAAACTGGCAAGTCTATAAGTTCCATTACCCACTCTTTCAGTGACCATATATGGACCTAACCAATTAGCCACGAATTTATCTCGAAGATGCGGCAATGCATTGGTGTTTTGTTGATTCTCTTTAAGGACAAGATATCCTACTTGAAATTCTCTTAGATGAACTTTGGCATTGTAAGCACGTTTCAATCGGTCTTGATAAACTCGTAAATGCTCTAAAGCATTGATTCATTTTTCATCTATGAGTGTGAGTTGATCAAGACGTGCTTGTCTAGTAGTATCATCATCGATAAATTCCTGCAAAGAAATTCGCAAGGAAGGGATCTTGAGCTCAAGAGGCATGATTGCTTCAGCTCCATAGACCAAAGAAAATGGCGTTGCCCCAATGGGAGTTCTGATGCTTGTTATGTAAGCCCATAATGCTAAGGGGATTTGTGTATGCCAATCTTTATGATTTTCTTTAACAAGTTTCTTAAGAATAGCAATTATGGTCTTATTGGAAGCTTCAGCTTGTCCATTGGCTTGTGGGTAGTAAGGAGTTGAGAAACTATGTTGGATATTATACTTTTCGCAAAGATCTCGAACATCCTTATTCTTAAAAGACTTGTCGTTATCAGAAATAATTTTAGAGGGAATACCAAAACGACAAATGATATGGTGAAGTATAAACTCCACAATTCTAGGACCTGTCAGATCTTGGTTAGAGGAATAGATTCAACCCACTTTGTGAAGTATTCAGTGGCTGTAATGATGAAAGTATGCTGTCCTGAAGAAGCAGGTGAAATCTTGCAAATTAAATTGAGACCCCATTGTGAGAAGGGCCAAAGGCTTTGGATGGGCTGTAAAACTTGTGATGGTATATGGGTTAAATTAGCGTGTTCTTGACAATTTTTACATTGTTTAACATATTTGCAACAATCTTGTTCCATAGTGGGCCAATAATACCCCATACGTAAAATACGCTTCGCAATGGCCATTCCACTAAAATGACCACCACAAGTACCATCATGGGCTTCAACAATAGCTCTATGTGTTTCACCTGCTTCTAGACAGTGGAGGAGTACTCCATCATATCCACATTTATACAACACATCCCCCAAAAGAACAAAACAAGCTACATTTTTCTTAAAGCAGTGGTGGGCAGTTCGAGACAAATCAGATGGGAGTGTTCCAAACTTGAGGAAGGCTACTATCTCACTAGACCAAGGCTCATATGGATCCGAATGGATAAAGCAAACATATTTTTCATCCGTAGACTCAGCACGGACAATTACAGACTTAGAGATTGTGGAAATGATTAGGGGCTGTTTAACCACGAGTTGAGAATCCCCAAATATCCGAATACGCTTAATGCTCATAGCTATGGCTGATTGAAGACCTAAAATTAAGGCTTCATACTCTGCTGTATTATTGGTGCATTGGAAGTCTAGTTTGAATGATAAAGGGATGGGAATCCCTTGAGGTGTATGAAACACAACTCCAGCACCTTGACCTTTCGCGCACTTAGAGCCATCAAAGAATAGCATGATGTCAACATCTTCCTCCGGAATGATGTCCTCTTCTTGTTCGATGATAGCAAATACCGAATCATCTCGGAGCTCAATAATCAAAGGATGATCACTAGGTAGTGGAGCTTCCGCAAGTTGATCGGCTATAACTTGACCTTTAACAGATTTTTGGCTAATGAATTCAAGATCGAATTCGGTAAGCAACATTATCCATTTAGTGGTACGAGTGTTATTATAAGTGCGAGACATCATATAACACAGAGGGTTTTCTCTAGCTATGACATATGTTGTATGGCTAAGCATATAATGACGAAGTTTCTTAGTGGCAAAAACCATTGCTAAGCACAACTTTTCCACATAAGCATATCGGGTTTCATAGCTTACCAATGTTCGACTAATATAATAGACAACTTGCTCACGATTTTGTTCATTCTTTTGTGCAAGCATTGTCCCTAAGGCAAAGTCCGTTCTCTGAGATATAAATATTGAAAGGGACCCCTGGACGAGGCGGAGCTAAGACTGGCGGAGACGCTAAGTACTGCTTGATGTCATCAAAGGCTTTCTGACACTCATCTATCCATGAAAATTGTACCCCCTTTTGTAGTAGGTGGCAAAATGGCCTACATTTATCAGAAAGTTGTGCAATAAAGCGACGGATTGAATTAATCTTTCCTTGCAAACTACGCAACTCCTTCAAATTAGTTGGAGGACACATTTCCATAATGGCTTTGACCTTGTTTGGGTCCACCTCAATACCTCGTTTAGAGATAATAAAACCTAGGAGTTTGCCTGAGGTAACACCAAAGACACATTTCTTAGGGTTCAACCTTACTTTATGCTCTAGAAGTCTATCAAAAACTTTTTCCAATACATCAAAATGCTCTTGTCGAGTTTTAGATTTTTCCAATAAATCATCCACATAATATTCGATAATCTTATGCATATAATCATGGAAAATATAAGTCATGGCTCGTTGATAGGTTGCACCTGCGTTCTTAAGGCCAAAGGGCATCACCCTGTAACAAAAAGTTCCCTAAGGTGTGGTAAATGCTGTTTTGTGTTGATCTTCAGGGTTTATTCGAATCTGGTTGTATCCTGAAAATCCATCCATGAACGAAAGCATTTCATGACCAACGCAAGTATCGACAAGAGTATCAATGTTTGGAAGAGGAAAGTCATCCTTAGGACACGCTTTATTTAGATCTCAAAAATCGGTGCAAACACGTATTCCCCCGTTAGGCTTGCGAACGGGTACCATGTTAGAAAGCCACTCAGGATAATCAATCGGGACGACAAATTTAACATCCAGAAGTTTTTGAATCTCCGATTTAACTATGAGGGCCATGGTAGGATGCATTTTCTTAAGTTTCTTTTTGACAGGTTTAGCATCTTTTTGTAAGGTGAGGTTATGGACAACCAAATTAGGGTCTAGGCTTGGCATGTCTTTGTAAGACCATGCAAATATCTCCTTCTTCCGCTTGAGTAGAGAAATCATTTGCTCTTGTTCCTCTGATGATAGACTTTTAGCCAGTTTCACAATTTGGGTGCCATATTGGTCTGGACTAAGGTCTACATCGATAGTTTCTTCAATAGACATGTGGGAACCTTCCTCAAGCTGATGGGGAGTAGGGATCAAATTTATGTCATCTAAAATGTCATCAAGATCCTGTGCCTTGCTCTCGTCTATGTCTGCCTAGAAAACCTCTGGCTTAGAATATGAAGGTGAATGTGGAGGTGAAGGAAGAATGTAGTTGGTGGAAGCCCTTAACAATTCCTCGGAAAGGATGAACTCTGAAATAGATGGAGAGGATGAAATCCGATCCATGTCAATCAGGCTTGGGTTGATTGGGATTGGCTTATCCGGATCATATGGATTATGGAACAGGGTGAATAAGTCTTCAAAATTCATTGTTGACTTATGGAAGAAAGGATGGGCGGAATGGAAGGGAAAACCGGTGAAGACCTCAAAAGACCTGAAATGCAAAACAACATAATTTTTGAGTTTTTTTTTTTTTTTTTTTTTTTGAGTTTTTTTTTTTTTTTTTGCAGTGGTGAAAACCACTATTACACACATACATAAAGCAATAAAGTATTTTTATATATTTTGATTTTTTTTTTTTTTTTGGGAATTTTCTGATTTTTTTTTTTTTTTTGGTAGTGGTGAAAACCACTATTTTAGTATATACATATAATACAGGTTTGGATTATGGCTTATGGATGTGGCGGAGGGGGTGGTTCACCTCGTTCTTGTGGAATAAGCAAGTGAAAGATGGCCTCTTGGAGAGGGAACAATTGGAGATAAAACTCATCTTGTTTAGTGAGGGGAACAATGGGCGCCGACTCTTCTTCAAATTCATCACCATTTGACATGACGTCAAATTCTTCATAGGCTTCATCTTCGGATTCGTCGGGGTGGAGGATTTCTTCTTCTGAATTAATATTAATGCTTTGAAAAGCTTGTTCAAAAGAAGAAAGGGATGGAAGTGGTTGGTAGCCCAGACCAAAACGCTCAGTGGGTCTCTGGTATGGCATATCGATGCGTTCAGTTACCCCTTGCTCATATCGACCTAGGCCAAATTGCTGCCAATTATGTCTATGGAAATAGTGAGAGGGAAAACCCTCCATCCTTTCGATATTGGCGAGGACTGGATGCTTGGGTTCTAGTATGGTGGTAGGACTAGAAGATGACTCTATTCCCCCATATACAAAATTAATGGAATTTGGCATAGAACCCATGTTATAAACCGATCTAATGGATAAATGTTGGTCATGTGGATGACCAAAATATTTAACTATTTGCACATTGAACGGTGTGATGTGGACATATTGGATGGCATACTCACCAATACCTGCATCAGTGAGATGGACCTTGACTTGGGAGAGAGATGGACTAGATGATGGAATAGAAGAATGTGAGATAGAAGAATTGGAAGGATTTGGTTGGGTTGATGCTTCACTGACTTGTGAAACATCAGCTGGTGATGGTTGGGAAGATGGAGGAATAATAGGTGATGTTGAAGAAGGTGTAGAAGAAGGGGGTAATGACGTGGAAAGAGATGATTGGTCATGGCCACATGTGCATGTGGTCACTAATGAAGAAGAAGGAAGATTAGGAGATGAAGAAAGTGGTGAATGAGATGGAATAGCGGAAGAGGAAGATGGTTGCGATATGATGGGTAGCTCCTTAGGAATGGGAGCTTTAGAAGAAGATGGTATAGAAGAAGTAGATGGGGTCAAGAAAAGATGAGTGGATGGCAACACAATATCATAAGGATTTGAGACATAGTTGCAATGTTTGAAGGGTTCAGTGTCAGCAGGTACACAATGAACTCTGTCCCTCATATACATACTTGAGACATTGATGCGAGTATAGAAGGGACACATCTCATCTCCCTAAGCCAAGGCCGTCCAAGCAATACATTGTATGCCATGGACCCTTCCAAGATGTGAAACAAGGTATGCAAAGTTCGGGCCCCTACCTCAATGGGCAAGATAACCGTGCCAACCGTGGAAGATAAAGCATCATTGAATGCTTTAAGAGTAAAAGTCAATTTGGTGATAAGGGATGGCGACGGCTCTAGATGACTCAACGCCGATGTTGTAATGATATTGATTGAGGAACCGGTGTCAATTAAGACTCTCTTGAATGGCTTGTGATCGATGTTGGCCATGATATGCAGTGGAGGATCTATACTTTCTGTTGAAAAAGATTTGATTTCAAAATCATAGAAAGTGATGGAGGGCTCCATGCATGTTTGAATACTCCCCACAAAGTTGTTGAAGGCATTAGTATCTTGAGTTTGAAGCTCGATTGACTTTAAGATTTCCATTAATGCCTCTCTATGCGGGGGAGATTGTTGAATGAGGTCATAGATCGATAACTTGGCAAAAGACATTTTTAAACTGGTAGTTAATCGGCTACTCAATGACATGATGGGTCATTGGCGTTGAGTAGAATGATTTAGCGGTTGTTGAGAAGTACTAGCACGTCGTTGGGTCACTGTTACCTGAGGTGGACTGGGGGTTTGTATAGGTGGTTGTGGTTCAGCCTGATTTGGTTGGTTCGCCCTTTGACCCCGGGTTACTACGTTAATAGTACCCACAAAACCTTGGTATTGTTGTACATGGTTGACTTGATTAGGAGGAGTTACCTGAGTTACTCCCCCGGAAGTTGTTGGAGCTTCCTCCCGATGTGGAAGGGGTGTTTGAAATATACCAAGATTTTGATTTTGTTGGGCTAAGGGGCTATCCAATTTAATGGCTCCAATCTCAATAAGATCTTGGATCACATGTTTGAAAGTTGTACAATTATTGATATCGTGCCCATTTTGCCTATGATAAGGACAAAATAGGTACTCCTTGTAATATTTCCCCCTTCTAGATGGTTCTAAAGGTTTAAAATCAGGTAAAGTTAACTGATTTGTGCTATATAACTTGTTGAATATGACCGCATATGGTTCATCTAAAGGTGTGAACTGTCACTTGGGACGATTTTTTTGCCAAGGTCGAGTTTCCATGGTTGGCCCAGTATTATGAGCTGGTTGAGGAGGGGCGGGTACCGCATGATAAGCAATTGGTTGCGGTTGACTTTGCATTACTTGTTGTTGTTGAGCCATTACGGGCTGGCTCGCCACCACTTGATTAACTTGGTTAACATTTGAGGCTGTACTAGCCTATGCTTGTTTTTTTTGGCCATAATTATTATTTCGTTGTTGGCCCTTTTGTTGCCATTCTTTTCTACGGGGTTTTAAAATACCCTCTTGGAATTTAATGTCTTCTATGATACTTGCTTGGGCCAAAGCCTCTTCAAAAGTCCTGTATTGTTGTAATTGGAGTAACCAAGATATAGGTTTTAGACAACTCTGGGTGAACATTTTGGTTAACTCCTCCATTGGTAGGGAGAATGGCAATTTATTAATGATAGCCCTCCAACGGTTTCCAAAGTCACAAATAGTCTCATCGTCATGTTTCTTGAGCTTGTATAAGTCGGACAATGAGACTTTCCTTTGTACATTTAGGGAGAATCGTTCTAAAAATAGATTAATCAATTGCTCGTAAGCATAAATGCTATGGTGAGCTAAATGATTGTACCATTGTACAACATATCCCCCTAATGTCTGAGGAAAAGTTCTAAGCATAAGAGCGTCATTATTTTGGATTCTAAAGCAGGCATGCATGAATGAGCTCACATGTTCATGAGGATCCTCAGTTCCTCAAAATTTGTCAAACTTCGATAATGTGAAATCAATCGGATATGGCGGTGAAGGTACCGAAGGATGAATTGGTTGATTGATCAACGACCTTAGCGTAGGTTTATGACTAGATGCGCCAGGCATGTTGAGCGTAAGGTTGTCAATATGTTGTTGCATAGCATGGAGTCGAGAATCTTCATGAAAATTTTGATTCGTTTGATGATTATGATGATGCAATGGAGGAGTGGAAAAATGATGAGATGGGATGAAATTGCCTGGATTAGGCAGTGTGGAATGGATAGGTTGTTGGTATGGATGATACCGAAAAGAAGGTGATTGGGGTGAATGATGAATTGGACTAGGTTGGGAGAAAGGTGGGGTAGGAATGGACACCACAGAAGATTGGGGTACCCAGGTGGGGCCTGAGCTAAGAAAAAGTCGGTCGGGTAGAAATTGGTTGGGGTGTAGGATTTACTACGACAGGTGGTTGGGCATTTTGTTGCTGTTGTTGCTGAAGCAACTTTTCGAGGTACTCCCTAACCTTATTAATTTCTAACCCAAGGGATGTGGGATGATTGGATGAAGGTGGAGGGAAGGCTGCCATGGTAGTCACAGGAGACTGCGTAGCAGGGGCAATGAAGGTGGCTGAAGTAGGCGGTACCTGGGAAGAAATAGTAGACTATGCCCCAGGTAGGGTGAAACCATAAATGGTTTGGGAAGAAGAGGGTTTAAATTGGTCATGGCTAGAGGAGGTTCCACCAGACTCATAGAGAGAATCGGTGTACACCCGGGTAAATGGAGGAGAAAGTGGTCGGGAAGACACTACATTTGTCTCCAAAGGAGGACAATTGAGCATCTAGGAAGATGTTGGAGATGAAGTCGGCTGAGCAGATACAACATTAGCCTCAAAAAAAGGGTTAGTGTAGACTTGAGTGAAACCAACGGGTATGGTTGATGCAATATCCTGCTAAAAAATAGAATCTTGCATAGGGGAATCTTGGATTGGCTCAAGGACATAACCAGTGCCATCTCTTAAGTGAGTTTGCACTTGGGCCATATCAATGTGGGTAATATGATAGGAATTGTCTTCCTCCATGGGCATGGCCATGCGATAGACGGTAGAAGGACGTTAAAGACCCGCGAGCGAACCTGCCTGAAATTCACTAGGATAAGTGGTCATGTTGGTGGTGGGGATGTTCTATGAATTATTCATTTGATTATTTAGATTTAACACTTTAGATTGATTCCTTGTTAAGACCATAAAGCAATAAATCTAAACAAATTCAGAAAAAGAAGAATACAAAACTTGAATGATAAATTTACACTAAAGAAATTATCAGAGAATAGTCACAACCTAGGTTTCAACCAATGTGTCTTACCTGCGGTTAATTAATTATTTTCTGATCTTAATCTGCAATAAATTTTAAGTGTCCGGTTTATGAGTTTTGCATGTGATCTAATCTTGAATTATTCACAAAAAAGGTAAAAACTATGGCTAGGAAAGGACAACGAGATTCTTACCGGTGATGAAATCCAACAAGTTTTCTCGGGGGTGACCTATGGTGTCCGAGGCGAATTTTAATGGATGGAGATGAATTCCACCGTCACTAAACTTCAAGCAATACTTGGTGATGAAATCCAGATATTACTATTTTAAATGCAATATGAAATGCAGTGAATTTTATTTTAAGTGTTTTAGTTGTCTAATGTATACATACAAAGCTATAAATCAAAAGTTCTAATGATCTAAGCAAGAGGCTACTGAAAACATGCCATTTCCTCTAAAGAAGTGGAGTACACCATTTAAAACCCCCTGCCTACCAATGATATCAGATATCAAAGGAGCAACCGAAAGGTTCGTCCACTTCTCTGCCTAGAATCACCCAATGGCAGGAGTACTATTGACATCCAATCAATAGTCCTACTTAGATAACTAAAACAGATAATTCGTAGCTATTCTAATATGCAGCTAGGTATGCAATTTTTTTTTTTATGCAAGCAACAACCAATAATGCAATGCAGAAAAATGTAACTAAAAATGTAACAAAAAAAATGTATATACAGCTTAACTGTTCTTTTCTAGATTACTTGGTTTTTGTTCATTTTAAAGCAATGATCTAAAAAAGAAACAGAATACAGCAGAAAAACCAAAAACGTAAAAAGTACAGTTTAACAAAGAAAAAAAAAAATGCACTTACTCGGAAGCCTACGCTTTTTCTGTAAAACTGCCTTCAAACGCCCAAGGGAGTCTGCGCAGGCTGAAACGCACCTCTGTGTTTCGGATCGGACTTCCAGACACCGCTCTGCATCTGCTGCGTTTTCTGCAAACTCCTCAGAAACCCTAGTTCATTGGAACAACAAATTTCGCGATTTCCGAAACCTGCAAAATAAAACAAAAATAGGAATAGATCAGTAAAGCAAGTATTAAAAACATGAAACCCTAGGGGGTCCCACCGTGATCGCCATTTGTAGATTAAAGATACAACGCCAAACAAAAATAAAGAAATCACAATAAAATAATGCAGAACAGTTGTACAAAATGAATGATTTTTATTAATCAATGGAGTTTAGAAACTCCTTTTAAGTACAACAGGGCCTGTAACCCTTTTCGTGATACAAAGTTACAATTTGTGCTAGGGTTATCTGAAACCCTAGCTGGCACAATGTGGTGGCGTCTCCGAAGATGTATCCTTAACCTCAACAGAATGAGTGGGCTTCGTTGTATCCTTTGGCTCGGACCACTCCAGCTTAAGCAGCTGCTATCAACAAATCAGATCTACCATTAGAATCCTGCACACATTAAAATTACCAAAGAGTTAGAAACTAATAAGAGGGCTCCACTGTGTGAGCCCTCAGAAACAGTCTAAAACCCTAGATTTATGAAATAAAAATAAACAGAATGCAGAATTCAATAGCAGATTAATACATAAAGAAATATTACTTGCTTTAGACGAATCTATACCTTTTCCTGTTAACGCGACGAGACCAGGCAGCGGCGATGGATGCGACGAAAGGGTTTAGTTCAGACTTAGGGCCGTAGAAGACTCAGAAGACTCAGGATTAACAACAATAGCCAACTCCAGACTTAGATAGGAAAGATAGGTAGGTTTAGCCGAAGAGATAGATAGAGTTTGAGCCATCAAGGTGACTCAATTTATAATCTACTCTTAGGGCACACTTTAGGGTTTTAACGACACTTTGAACGTGTGGCTAAGATTAAAGTGGATCCAAGGGTAGAGAATAAATCTAGGTTGTGAAACGGATTAAGATGGATGGACAGATGAGATTAAATGAAGGATGGACGGCTCAAATTAAATCACTTAAACTTTATTTATATATATATATTAAAATATATTAAAATATTAAAATATATATATATATATATATATAAATTTTAATAAATTTGGGGATGAAAAATGGCGGGAAAAGTGAAATTGGTCCAAATAATGGTGGGAAAGTGTGGATTTGGGCCAAATAATGGTGGGAAGGATGGATGACTGACATGTGGCTGGCAGGAAGGTATAGATGACTTACAAGTGGCTGGATTTTGGTGTCTACACTTTGAAGTATTTTACTGTACTGGTCTTACTTTCCACAACTCATACGGAGTTTTATGATGATTGACTCTAAGTTGGGCTCTGGTGATAATGTAGACTGCTGTACTGACTACCTCTTTCCAAAAACCATCTAAAATTTTTGACTCATTTAACATAGCTTTAGCCATATTTTCAATAGTTCTATTTTTCCTTTCAACTACTCCATTTTGTTGAGGAGTTCTTGCTGCTAAATATTCTCTTTTGATTCCTTGTTGCTCACGGTATTCCAAAAATTCATTTGAAGTGAACTCTCCTCCTCTATCTGATCTTAAGCATTTTATTCTCTTGTCAGTCTCATTTTCAATCATTTCTTTGAAAGCTTTAAATTTTTTAAAAGCTTCAAATTTTTCTTTGAGAAAAGTAACCCACGTCATTCTAGAATAATCATCTATAAACATCATGAAGTAGCTTTCTCCCTGAATGCTCTGAGTTCTTATAGGGCCACATAAATCAGTATGAATAAGATCTAAGGGTTTTGAAGAAGTATACCCTTTTGGTTTGAAACTGGTTCTGGTCTGTTTTCCATGTTGACAAGGACCGCAAATGATGTTATGGGGCCTTTTTATTTTGGGCAAGTCTCTAACTCCTTCCTTGTTACTAATATTGACAAGATTATCAAAGCTCAAATGCCCCAATATTTTATGCCATAACCAACTCTCATCTTATTGAGTTAGAAAACACTTTTCCTTTTTTATCTCACTTAACATGTAAAGATTGTTTGGAGTCCTTGTAGCACTAGCAATGAGTTTTCCATTTTTTTCTTTACGTATCTCACATCTATCTGAAAAGAAAGATACTATGTGTCCTTGATCACAAAGTTGACTCACACTTAGAAGATTATGTCTTAGGCCTTCTACATAAAGCATATTTTTTGTTTTGGATTTCCCATCCAAACTAAGAGTCCCTTTACCACAGATTTTAGCTGACCTGTTATCTCCAAAACTAACTGTTCCTCTGTTTGTGTTTTTTAAGACCAAATTTTTTTTCTTTTCACTAGTCATATGTTTTGAACAACCACTATCAAGATACCATTTCTCTACTTTGTCTTGAGCATGAAAAGTAGTTTGAACTATCATTGACTTAGATTTGATCTCATTTCTCTTTTTAGTGAACTCAAGGCTAGATCTATCCAAACTACACATCCTTGCTATATGCCCAAAATTCTTGCACTTGTAACACATGACATTTTTATCCATAAGAGGTGCAAAAGAGTTAATATTTTCCTTACTATGGCTATTCAAAGACTTATTGCAATGCATAGATTTGTGACCAAATTTCTTGCAGGAAAAATAGTAGCCATGGAAAGTATTATGTAACCTATTTTGATGCCTTGGATGATTGTTCTTCTTATGACCAACTGGAATCCACCGCTCTTCAGGATGAAGATTGATATTGCTATCTCTTCTTCCTGACATTGATGCTTGAGAACAAAATTCTCTTCCCTAAATTTCTCAAGCTTTCTTAAAGCCAAGAAGAATTCACCTTTGAGATCAAACTCAACCTCTTCATTCTTTTATAAATTTGTATGTTCTTCTGATAGATCCTTCTCCAAGATGTTAGGCTCTTTCTGGAGAGACCGACTCTGATACCAATTGAAGAACACAAGCTTATACTGAGAGGGGGGGTGAAAAATATAAGACCACTTTTTACTTTTCTTATCCCAATCAATATTATGCAATATATCACTAGCAATATCAATAGAAAAAACCAAAGCAATGTACAAATCATCACACACACATGAGACACCAATTTACATGGTTGCTCAATGTGAGATCCATCCACGGATAAAATATTTCACTAAATTTTATCAATCCAAATTCTAGGAATACCTTTCCCGATTACAATGTTTATGGGCACCAACCCAAAGGAGACACCAATCCCCTAATCTTGAGTTCGTGGGCACCAACCCATAGGAGACACCAATCCCCTAGCTCTGCTCTGGCTGGTGATCCTCTAGAAGACCTTTGCCTCTGCTGCCATTAGCAAATGGAACTCTATCCATAGAAGACACCTGTCCTCCCTGCTCTAGCTGGAGACCTTTTTCCTTAACTCTATCACCTCCAAAGCTGGTCCTCGAATTTACACTAAACAGCTGGAGACCTCTGTCCTCAAATCTATCACCTCCAAAGCTGGTCCTCAAATTTGCACTAAACACAGTCCTTCGGTCTAGCACAAATGTCCTCGTTCATATTTTCCTATTTGCTTTCTATGCCCTCTGCTCTCTCTCTGCAAACACACCCACACTTGGTCAAACTTCAACCCTTGCACTGTCTGCGCACACTCTTCTTCCTTTGCGATCTTTCACACTCAGAATGATTTGACGAAATGCACTCTGCACACTATGATCAAATTTTGCATTCTGCTCTCGACGATTGAACTTCTTTCTCTGCACACTCTCTGCAAACGTCGCACTCCAATAAACACCTTCGATGCATAGCTCAACTCTCCAAACAACCCTCCTTTTATACTAACACTTTCAAGATCAAAAACTTTGATCTTAGTCAGCTGCACAACCCTAAATTATGTCAGTTGCAAATCCTAAACATCGTCGGCTCAAATTTAACTTTGTCTCTTCACTGCCTCTGTAAATCTTCTATAGCTTCTATCGTGAAACTACAACATGTCGCGATATCATGACACTTTTGCAACTATACACTTCCTTTTGGCTTTTGTCATGATATCACGACACTTCAGCCTTTGTCGACTTCAACTAAGCTCCTGTCGCGATATCGTGACACTTTTGTCTTTGTCAACATCAACTTTGCTTTTGTCGCGATATTGCGACTCTTTCACTTCGTCGACCCCCTTTTGGATTTTGTCACAAAATCATGACACTTCTCCTATAGAAGACTTGCTTTCAGTTTCTGTCATGAAATCGTGACACTTACGCTTACTTGCACTCTTTTCTGCTTGCACTAGCAAAAATGAAACATGTCATGAAATTGCGACACTTTTGTTGCCTTGTGCTTTTCTCTGCCTTATGCCCGTGAAACCAGAACATGTCACAAAATTGTGACGCTTTCGCTACCTTGTGCTTTTCTCTGCCTTACTCCCACAAAAATGGAACATGTCATGAAATCATGATGCTTTCGTTTGAGCTCTTCCTTCTTGAATTAGTCATGAAATCATGACGCTTCTTCTTCCATGCTCTTTCGTTTTGCTTCTATCATGAAATCATGACTCTTCAATTGTTGAAGACCTATTTTCTATTTCTATCATGAAATCGTGACACTTTCTCCAACCGAATGCTTCCATCTCAATTTTTTGTGAAATCGCGACACTTTCTCCATTCGTAAGCTCTCTCTACAACCTATTGCAAAATCGTGACACTTTCTACATCCATACGCTTTCTCTTCAGCATGTCACAAAATTGTGACATTTCTTACTTCGAAACCTTTCCTTTGCTACATGTCACGAAATCACGACAGTTCTTACTTGAAACATTTTCATCTGCAACATGTCATGAAATTACGACGGTTCTCACTTAAAACTCTATAGCATGTCGCAAAATTGCGACAGTTCTTGTGTTACTTTCTCTCTCTTCAAACTTGTCATGAAATTGCAACAATTTACACTACGGAATCTCTCTTCTGCATTATGTCACGAAATCATGACACTTTTTATTTCAGACTCTCTCTTCTAAATTATGTCATGAAATCATGACACTTTTTCTTTTGGACTCTCTCTTCTGCATTATGTCACCAAATTGTGACACTTTTTCATCCGAACAACCTTCCTTGCAATATGTCATGAAATCTCGACATTTTTGACTCTGTACATTCTCTCTCCTCTTTGAGTGGCGAAACTGTGACATGTCGCGATATCGCGACACTTTTCTAAAATGTTGTCTCTCTCCTGCTTAAGTCGCGAAACTACGACATGTCACGATATTGCGACACTTTTCCAACTTACTTTCTTTCTCAAACCTGTCAGCTTGGGGTTTGCAAAAAACCTTTGAAACTGTCATGCTGTAACCTTCATCAAAACAAATTATTTGACATCAAATCAAATTCCTTCAAAAGCTTCTTGACATCAATGATAACTTATTCACTTGAGCAAATGCAATGTACCCAAAGTACCCAAAATTGCCAACACTTGGTGTTTTGGAGACGGTGGTTTGAAACTTGTTGAACCCCATTTTGGAGAAAAGACAAAGGTATACATTATCGATTTGGAACAAGAATTTTCGAAGAAATTAATCTAAACCCTACAAATTTAAAATAATTTTATTTTGAATGGTTTAAGGGGATTTATAATATAATGATAATTAATTTATGTGCATAATTTTTGTAAGATGCAGTTAAGTGGTAAAGTGTTATATCCTTGATATTTGTGAGTGGTTAGAAAGTTAGAGGGTGTTATAAGGTGTAAAATTTTGATTAAATTTTACTATACCTTTTGAATAAGAAGAATATCATTGTGAATATTTTTAAGATAAAATTATTATTATCTAAACTTGAATTGGCATAAGAGGTTTGGCTATTTTGACATAGGTCTTGAAGACACTTCTTCACCAATCAAAAAGGTATGGGCAAATCTTTCTAGTGAGTGTTTGTTAAATTTTAGGAATTCTAAGTTGGAGTGAAAAGGATTGGTTGGTAAGCATTGTTGAGTATGTTTTGAATTAATACTTTAAGGTTTTTTAGAATAGAGGTTAAGGAGAGTAACCTTGTTTTATAAGCATTGTTATTGAAGTGATTGGTTGAGTGAATAAATTGAACTAGGGTTTTCAAATATCATGAGTATCATTGTTATGTGAATATTGTTTGACAAGAATTGTTGTTGAAGTGATTGGTTGAGTGAAGAACTTGAACTAGGGTTTGCAAAGATCATGAGTGTCATTATTATGTGAGATTGTTTGATAAGCATTGTTGAAAATAATTGAGTTAGTGTTCATACATTTGGACTAGGGTTTGTGAGAAAGGATTATTTCATTAAGTGATTGATTGAGTAGAGTTGGTTAAGCCTAGTCAATTGTATGTGTTGAAGAGATAGTTCAATTTTTGTGAAACAAATTGTTCCATATTATGAATTGATTTAAGAAAGAGGTTGAGTGTTTGTGAGTGTGAAACATATTTAGTCTCTAACAATTCCCTATATGTTTCTGTGATGAAAAGAGAGTGAAATTAATTGAGCATTGTGGTGAGTGTGAAGCATATTGAGTCTCTAACAATTATCTATATGTTTCTATGATATTGGACAAGTTCTAGTAAGGACTTGTTGATAAGATTTGAGGTAAGTCTTGATGAAGACTTATTGACCATATTAGAAAAGTTCTAGTGAGGACTTGTTGAGAAGATTTTAGGTAAGTCTTGATGAAGACTTGTTGAGAATATAGGACAATTTTTAGTGAGGAATTGTTTAGAATATTTGAGGTAAGTCTTGGTGAAGACTTGTTGAGTAGATTGGACAAGTTCTAGTGAGGATTTGTTGAGCATATTGAACAAAGTTCTAGAGAGGACTTGTGGAAATATTAGTGTGAGATTTTTTTGAAGCTTACAAGGCAAATTTGAAACAAGTCTTTGAGAAGACTTGTGAGCAAAGTTGATTGATTTGTTCAAACCTTGAATTAAGGTTTGGGATAGATCTAGCAGAATTGATTTGAGATTAAATCAAGATTTGTGTTAAGGCTTGAGGATAAATATTGAGAATATATTTGTGCTAGACCAAAGGACTGTGTTTAGTGCAAATTTGAGGATAGATTTTAGTGCATATTTGAGGATAGGTTTGTGCCAAATCAAAGACAAATATTGAGTAGATTTGTGCTAGACCGAAGGATTGTGTTTAGTACATATTTGAGATAGAACTGAGAGCAAGCTTTGGAGGTGACAGAGTATAGAGGATGATAGTCTCCAGTGGATAGAGATGCATCAACCAAGTTAGTGAGGATAGGTATTTTGAGTGGGGATAAGATTCATCAGTGGATACAAATCTATTAGCCAGTGTAGTGGGGGGAACAATTCTTCTAGAATATCACCATCCAGAGCTAATGAGAAAAGAGTTATTTTGTGGATAAATATACATGAACTTGATTATGGGATTGATGTCTCCTTTGGATAGAGGTCCATAAATATTGTAATAGGGAAAGGATTTCCAAGATATTTATTGAGAAAAATTTAGTGAAATATTTTCTCCATGGAGTAGCCCACATTGGGTGAACCACATTAAATTGGTGTCTCTATTGTGTGTGGTGATTTGTGCATTTCTTTGATTATTATTGTTGATATTGCTATCTATACATTGTATAATATTAATTTGAAAGAAACATAAAAAGTCATATCTAATGTTCACCACCCTCTTAGTATAAGCTTGTGTTCTTCATAATAATCACCCAAAGATTGAAAAATTTTATGAAAATAATTTTTTGTAGGAAATAAAATTTTGTAGGAAGTAAAATTTTGTAGGAAGTAAAATTATAACTATGAAAGCAGTAAAATGATTCCTCAAGAGAAAAGAACCTGGAAACATTGAAAAAAGGGGCTTGTTGGGACCATCTCATGCCACTTTGAATCATATGAACACCAAGGACTCATACGTATCTCTTTCCACATACAAGTAAGCCTGTCTTCTTGCATAGCAAAATAGATTTTTTGATTAACCTCTACAATGCTACTCTCCCCGATAATGATGCCAAAATGGTCGACCATAATAGATTACATTTTATTTTTATCAATATGGGGTAGTCAAGGTTAGTTTTAAATACTATAAATCTAGTATAGATTATACCATGAGGATTAATTCTTAAGCTTAATTCAAATATCTTTTAGTCTCAAGTTTTACAAAAAAAAATAATTGTAGTAAAAAAAATTATGCAAAAATTGAAATAATATGCAATAAATTAAATATGACTTAACAATGAATTTAACTATAGTTTTATTTACCTAATAATGATGATTTTACCTATTGGTGAATATCCTCGTGCAAACAGTTAGTTTTTATTATCTATTTTTACTTTCTGTTGTATGATAATGCAATTTCATAAAATTTATATTCTAAGGTTAATTTTACTCAATAACTATTCCTAACCTATTATAAGAGCAAGAGAATAGGGACTGACTATAGGAATGGGCTCTGCCTCCTAGAGGATAGTGTAAGTCTTTCTTCCCTAAACTATTCTATCTCAATAACTAAGATGCATAACTACTACTAATATTATTCTATGGATGCAAAGAAAATATATTTACAATTACATAAAGGAAAAAAAGTAGTAAATGACACAATAAATGATATAGTTACCATAAAAGTGTTGCTTTATTATTTTAAATTTAGGTGTACATAATTGTGCTTTTCCTCAAAATTGTACAAACATTAGCTAGACGATTAAGCATTAGAACATTGGGCATTTCTTCATTAAAATTTTTCAAAGGCCTCCCTATGTAATATATTATATGACTTGGACAATTTTGAATATATCTCTTTCATGTATTTTTTCATGTGGTATTGTGAACTTGATAATGCGACAACAATGTACTTAAAAAAAATAATATAAATTAACATAAATACCTAAACTACCTGGAATCAATAAATAACCTAAGTAGTCCAAGTAGTACTTTATGAAAGAACATAATAAAATAATGCTAAATTGAACATTTTGTAAGAGATAACACTATAACTATGTGTCCCTTTATTCACAAGAAGGACATAATAATATTGCATCAGAATCTAGACAACCTAACAATATTCTAATTTCATGACTTTATAAAGTAACTTTACAACAACTTCATTAATCACAATATCCTCATGAATAATATTTGACAAGTCAACCAACTATGCTAATTGTAATCACTTTTTGTCATGTAAGAGTGCCATGCTATTACTTATGTGGCATGCAACCTTGGTCAATTGACTTGGCCACATTTATCTTGTAAATTTCAATGAAAGACATCTTCGGTAATAGTCTTTAGTGGGTACCTTCTGTAACATACTTTAGTAACTATCTTCTATAACAGTATTCAACCACAGTATTCTATAACAGTCTTCAGCAACTATGTTTCGTAACTTTGTCTATAGCCTTCTTGATATATTGTCCTTATGTCCATCTTCTTCCATATCCAACATCTGATCTGAATCTTGTGCTATTGCATTGTACACCTATGAAACATTATTCAAAATTTTACTGTCAATCATACACATCTTGCACGTATTTTGTGTAAAAACCATATGTTTACCAAATTAACCATATCCATGATTTTAGTTGATAAATGACATAAATAAATAGAAATAACCTTTTAAAATACATTGCATCCATGATTTAGAAATATAAATTGTTAGAATTTCCAAAAATAGACATGCAAAGCATTACACAAAATATGAAGGAAAAAGTAGAACTGATTGATTATTCCATGGATCAACTTTGTATATATAACAAAGTTGATCATTGAGAGCTACTGGATTATAAAAACTCATCAGATATGATGTAGACTATAACTGAGAGTTCACCTGACTCATGAAGGAGTGGAAACTCAAGTAAGTCTATCCTAGTAGAACTTAAGAGAATAATTACTTATTCTAACACCCCCCTTAAGTGATACTAGGGGTGTATTATGCAAATGAGTCCTAACAACAGAGCTTGATGAGGTACTCATGTACAATGGTTTATTTTATAAAGAGATGGTAAAAAATCTATGGGAAAAACCATCTATCAAAAAATAAAACAGGACGAGGCATGTCTTTGGTTTGCGAAGATTGTCCTATTAATGCAAAAAAATTGATTTTCGGCAACATGACTTGATGAGGTACTCATTTACAACTTATATGAGAGATGGTAAAAAACCACATGGGAAAATTCATCTGCTATGAAATAAAGAGGCATGTATTCGGATGGTAAATATTGTCCTCTTAATACAAAAAAACTAAGTCCTAGCAACATGGCTTTATGAGGTACTCATTTACAATTTATATGAGAGATGGTGAAAAAACCATATGGGAAAAACCATCCTTCAAAGAATACAACAATAAAAAGACCTATGTTTCAATGTAGTTGTAATACACCAAGTTTCTCTCGCAACTATATGTAACATGGAGAATGAAATGTCTTGGTGAATATGTCTGCAACTTGATTTTTAGTTGGAATATATTCCAAGTATATATCCTCATTCTGAATATATTGTTGAATTAAGTGCATGTGTATATCAATGTATTTTGTGCGTTGATGCTCAACTGGGTTGTGTACAATATGAATTGTGCTTTGATTTTCACACCAAAGAGTAATAGGTTTGTCATGGGAAAAACCAAGTTCTCTTAGAATCTAACGAAGACAAAGAGCTTCCTGAATTGATAAAACTACTGCCCTGTATTCTACCTCTGTAGATGATAAGGCCACTACTTGTTTTTTTCATAACCAAGCAATTGGTGAAGAACCAAGATAAATGACATAGCCAGAAGTTGAACATATGTATTCTATTGAACTTGCCCAATCTGAATCTGTGTAGCCAATGATATCCATGGATTTTACCTCATATAAGAGCCCAAAGTGAGTAGTTCCTTGCAAGTAATGAAGGATTATTTTTGCTGCTTTCCAGTGATTAAAATGAGGTTGATACGAGAATCTAGATATTAAGCCAATAGCATATGAGATATTTGGATGAGTATGAGTAAGATATAATAGAATCCCTACAAGTTGATGGTATAGAGTTGCATCACATAAAGGGGATGTGCAGGAAATGCTTAGATTGAATACAGATTTAAAAGGTGTAGAAGGTTTGCAATATATCATTTTAAACCTTTGAAGAAGATCTAGAGTGTATTTTTTTTGACACAATGAAATTCCTACACCTGTTTGATTTATTTGGATCGCAAGGAACTAATGAGCTAGAACCAGATCAACCATATCAAATTTTTCATAGAGGGAGTCTTTTATAGTCTGAATGTGAGCAAAGTCACTACTAGTGAGTAGTATATCATCAACATATAGAACAAGTATGGTGATTTTTCCTTCATCTCTCCAAATGTAGACTGTGTTATCAGAATCACAATGAGAAAAACCTGAGGAAAGAAGGAAAGAGTCCATTTTTTCATACCAAGCTCTAGGAGCTTGTTTGAGGCCATAGAGAGATTTATTTAGCCTAAAAACAAGAGAGGATTCTTCAGTGAAACTAGTATGTTGGTCCATGAATATATCTCCCTTTAAATCCCCATGTAAGAAAGCAATTTTTACATCCATTTTGGCAATTGGTGCAAAATTTTTAGCATAATAAATTCCTTCAATTTGAGAGAAACCTTTGGCTACTAGGCAAGCTTTGTGTTTGTCAATATCTCCATTAGGTCCATATTTTGTTTTGTAAACCCATTCACAAAAAAATAATATCCTTCCTTTAGGTAGGGGAACTAAATCACAAGTTTCATTTTTGATTAAGGAAGAGAATTCATTTTCCATGCCATCATCCCATTCTTTAATACCAATGGCTTCTTTGAAGAACTAAGTATTAGAGGACATAGACTAAAAAATGAGATCAATGCCTATGGAGTTGGTTAATCTGGATGATGGAATATTTTGAATGTAAGGAGTAGCTTCTTTAACAATATTGCAGGCCCATTTTGGCATAGTGGAAGGAGTATAAGGAGTGGAAAGACTTTGAGTTTGCTTTATAGGTTCCTCATATTGATCATCAATCTCTAAATTAATATCTAAAGTTGGTTCTTTATTATATTAAGGTTCTACTATAGGAGAAGGTGCAATAGGAGAAAAGGATGGTTGAGGATATTTTTGAAGGAATGTTTCATCAAATTGGACATTCCTATGAAAAATACCTCATGATTTGTGGGATCAAGGAGCCTGTATGCTTTCATTTCCTCACAATAACCAACAAATATGAGCTTTTTGATTTTCTTATCTAGAGTCTTCCTTTTCTTCTTTGGTATGTACGCCCAAGCAATACACCCAAAAATATTGAAGAAGGAGACATCTAGTTTTGAGTCAGTCAATGCTTATTAAGGATTTAAATGGTCAAGAGCTTTATGATGTGTGTTATTTTGAATATAGTTTTCACAGTTAATAGCTTCTACCCAAAAAACTTTTGGAAGATCTCTTGAATGGAGCATGCAGTTTGCCATTTCCTTCAATGTTAGGTTTTTCCTCTCTGCAATGCCATTTTATTGTAGATTATGGGAGATAGAATGCTGATGAATGATGTCGTGACTTGATACAAATATTTAGAACTCATTACTATAGTATTTACCCCCATTATCTATGTGAATTTGCTTGATGTTGCAAGAGGCCTGATTTTCAACTAAGGCTTTGAAGATTTTGAAGTGGGATAGAAAATCACTTTTTTATTTTAGGAAGTAGACCCCAGTTATTTTGGAAAAGTCATCAATGAAGGTTAGAGCGTATTTTTCTCATTTGAAAGAAGGCTCTAGGAAAAACATCAAGTCACTATGGTTAACTCTATATAGGATGAGGCTTTTAGAGAACCACTTGGGTGAAAATGATCTTAATGTTGCTTTCCAAGAGCACATACAGGACATACTCCATAAATATAAGAGAATTGAGGTAAACCTATTAAATGGGTGTTCAATTCCTTTAGGTAGTTATAACTAAGATGAAAAAACTTTTCATGCCAAATTTTGCTTTCAAGATCTCCATGAGCCACAAAACAGAAGGCACCCTATCAATTTTTGAATACTTTGAACTAAAATAGGTAAGTGTTGTGATCAATATATCCTTTGGCTATAATAGAGTGGGGGTCTTGAAAGTGTCTTATCTCAACTCTTGTTGGAGAGAAGAGAATAATTTTACCCTTTCTAGAAGTACAAGTATGATAGATGGATAGGATATTTATTGTAATGTTTTGAACATAGATAAAATTATTTATAGTGCCACCATAAATGGATATGTCACCCTTTCCTTTGACTAGGATAAAGGAGGAGTTGCCAAATTCTATGCTACATATTGAAATTGAGGAGATAGAAGAGAATGACTCATCTGAATTAGTCATGTGATGAGTTGTTCCAAAATATACGATACAGTAATTAGATGAAGTATTGGTGGTATTACCTTGGACATTTAGGGATTTTCCTATTTGATTTTTATTGTATATCTTTTGATCCTTCATAGCTGCCTCTAGTTGTTGTAATATTTTACAACATTTATTTGATGAATGACCATTCTTTTTGCAGTGAGTACAAGTTATGGGACTTCTTTATTTCTTTTTTAATGTTTATTTAGTGGATGTGGATGCTACTAAGTATTTAGAGGAAGAGGAAGAGATATCATGCTTTGCAAGTTTTGTTTCTTCTCTAGTTAGTCTCTCACAGAATTCTCCTAACGAGGGCATTTTGAAACTTGCACCAAGAACATATTTTTTAGATAGAAAGGTAATTGAAAATATCTAAAATACACCATTTAATTTAGAAATAATTAGATAGATGCATTCTTCATATTTTTTATCCTTGCAACTACCTTTAAATTGAGTAAGGACTTATTTGAATTTTGTGATAAAGTCAACAATATTGCTAAATCTATCAGGATATAAAGTTGTTAATTCTCCCTCAAGCTGCATTGACCTCATTTGATCTATTTTTCCAAATAATTTCTTTAGTTTCTCCCAAATTTCAAAAGGATTTTTAAAATCCATAATGTAAAACCATAGGCTTTCATTTACATTAGTAATTATAATACCCATTGTTTCATACAACTTACCTTTATGAACAAATGTTTCATATTCTTTTTCAAACTTAGGTTGCTTTTATTCTAATAGGTGTGTGAGCCATTTTTGAGAAATTAAATTTATTATTTTGGGTTTCCATGTATAGTAGTTATGAGAAGTGAGAGTATCAATTGTATTAATTGAATTTATTCTGCCAAAGAAAATTGAAGTGAACCCAAAATTCCCCCCTTTAACTTTAATTTTGAGAATGCAATGGATATTATGGAATAGAAGCTTTTAAGAAACACCAAATATTCCAAAATACCCTCCCTAACGAGAGGGGAACTATAAGTATTTTTTATATTAATTTTAGGCTAATGAGAACAAATATGCCAGGCCTATATATCTTTTCCCCTAAAATACCTACCCTTACGAGAGGGAAACTATAAGTATTGAGTAGATTTGATATTTGGAATATAATATTTTAATTAGCCAGACTCCTATATTGGTTATCTTAATAACCCTCCCTTACATGAGGGAAACTATTAGTTATTTAGTATTTCCAATATAGGTGCATAGGTGATTTAATATATTTTCTCTTTTAGAATTTTTTAAGAAAGAAATAATGAATGGAGAATAAAATAGATTAACAAGGGTTAATTAAAGATATATCCTCACTTAAATTCCTTTATCAAAAAAATTATATATATAAATTAAGAAACTCTTTGTAAAACATTAATCAAAATAAGTTCATTAATATAGAGACCTATTGCAAGAAAGGAAATAATGAAATAATATATATATTATATATCCTCACTTTCATCCACTAAAAAATATCTATATAATATTAAAGAACTTTGGAAAGAAAATTAATTAGAACAAAGTAAGTTGTTTAATATAGATATTTGCTTTAAGAAGGAATTAAAGAAAGAATAAAATAGAGTTATTTTATTAAGATCTTTAATGTATTAAGGTATGTAATTTGAAATCAATTATCCTCACTTATATTTCATTACCAAGATATATAAACAAATGACTTATAACAAAGGTAATGAGGCAAAATAAAAGAGGCAAAAAATTGACACAATAACAACCCCCCTGGATGCTATGATAGGTGCAAAAAGGCACCTATAGAACCCCCCAAAAAAATGGATATTTGTATTTACGTCAGATACAATTGACTATTTTTCACTTTTCAAGATAACCCTTGTAAAAGGAGAAAGGTATAGTGAAAAAAGTCATAATTTTAAGAAAAATACAAATATGAAGAGGTATATTTTAAAGCTTTACCTTTAGAAATGAAAAAATAAAATAGAAAATTGCTTATTCAAAGTAAGGCGCTCTATGACAGCTTCTTTCCCAAAAGACAAGAACTGAGATGCACCACAAATTCAAAGAATACTAGGAAGAATATTTTACCTGCTTTATGATGTTGAGACATCTGCATAAAAAAAGGTTTACAACATGGAAGCAAATTTCTAAAAAAATACAGCTCTACAACATGAAATGGGGTTCCTATAATGAAAAAATTAATATAGTGTTGCACACCACGAAACACATTTTGAAGCTTGGAATGGCTTTGCTTCAATGGAAGTGCTCCATGATGGGCAAAAAATATTTGTTTTCCTCTTGCGAGAGAAGATGTAAACTATGCGATTGACTCCGAAGATGCTACAGAAGATGATAACAAAGGAGGCGAAGGTGAAGTCTTATTGGATGGATCCTTCGGTTTGTAGCTTTTGTTGGTTGCTTCGAACTTGTATTGAGTTGTCGCAAATGCAGTGACGTTCTGGTAATAGTTCAAACCTGTAGAGAATAAAAGACAAAAGAGGTGTACTAGAGAAATAAAAAAGGAATCATGATTATCTAGAAAAAATGCTTTAATGAAACAATTCAAAAATAATTATAAAAAAAGTAACGAAGTGTTGATCACCTGATGAGAACTTTGGAGAGATTAGAAGAAGAATCAACAAGCTTTTGAGTTTTGAATGCTAAAGGAGGAGGGCTCGAAACAATAAAATAGAGACTATTTGATAGTCGTTATCGATAGCACCACTCGGGAAGATTTGAGATCAGTGGAACTAATGATTAAACTGGTAAAGCGCAACGGGCTTTTCAAATAATACCTTAGGCTTTTTAAAGAATGCCGATGAAAACAATATTATATATACAATGCATGAATTAAACATTTAAAAAAAAAAATGTTAGTAGAGCAACCAAAAATTACATTGGAATAGGGATATTTGGAGAGCACACAGATTAGAAGAAGATACACTAGAGCCCAAAATTTGAATTACGCCAAGAGCAGATATCGAAGAACGCATAACTTGGATCTCCAATTATGGATATATTTTTTTTGAACGAGTTGAGAGTAAGAGGCACAATATTCATGATAGTGCTTGGATTTGGGTGCTTGTTGCATGATTTTCGAACATCAATAGGGCTTCTCTGAAGGCAACAAAAAAATTGGTGATTTTTTTCTGCAAAGGGAAACACGAGATATAGGAAACAAAATCTATATTTTCAAGCTAAGAGAGTAAGCTTTTATTTTAAAAAACTTATATTTTATTGAAAAAAATGTGTTCCTTTCTATTAGAGGATATATAATATGACTAATTTCATATAAGAGAGTTATTCAAAGAGATATCCAAAAAAATTATCTATGAAAAAATGGCTATTTTTATAAATAAAAATTAAAAGAACAAAACAATGAATATTATTTTCTTGAGAAGAAGACAAATATTATTTAGAATAACCCATTTACATATATCTAAAAAACATAGCTAAAAAACTATATATAAGATCTTTTTGTAGACTTTGAACTTCAAAAAATAAGTCAACAAAGGATACAATGAACCAAATACTAGAACCTTCAAGAGAGAATGCTAGCAAAATCTATCCTACTCTGGTACCATGTTAGAATTTCCAAAAATAGATATGCAAAGCATTACATGAAATATGAAGAAAAGAGTCATATATCAACTTTGTATAAATAACAAAGTTGATCATTGAGAGTCGTTGGATTATAACAACTCATCAAATCTAATGTATACTATAACTGAGAGTTCACCTAACTCATGAAGAAGTGGAAACTTAAGTAAGTCTATCCTAATAGAACTTAAGAGAATAATGACTTATTCTAACAAAAATTACACAATATATCACAAATAACACATGCTAAATAAATACTCACCAATGCATCCTTCCATTGCCCTCTTTATCAAAGAAGAGCTTCAAAATCTATTATATGTGGATTTCATTGTACCCATTGACTATACTGAGTGGCTCTCAAACATGGTTTCCATTCGAACGCCTAACGGGGTGATACATGTTTGCACTAACTTTCAAGATCTTAACAAAGTGCGTCCTAAGGATGATTTTCCTCTCCAAAACATTTACACTCTTGTTGAAACTTTTTTTGGTCATGAAATTATTTATCTCATGGATGGTTTTCAGGATACAACCAAATATGGACAAATATTGATGACCAAATCAAAACAACATTCACTACACCTTGGGGAAATTTTTGTTAGAAGGCGATACCCTTTGGCCTTAAAAATATAGGTGCCACTTATTAACATTCCATGGCATAAATATTCCATGACTATATACATAACATCATCGAAGACTATGTGGATGATCTCTTGGCAAAATCCAAAACTCGATAAGAGCACATTGGTGTATTGGAGAAAGTTTTTGACCAACTTCTAGAGCATAATATAAAGTTGAACCCCAAGAAATGTATCTTTGGTGTTACCTCTAGGAAAGTACTAGGGTCCATTATCTCCAAAAGAGGCATTGAGGTGGACCCAAACAAGGTCAAGGCTATCATGGAGATGCCTCCTCTAACATATTTAAAGGAATTACGTAGTTTACAAGGAAATATCCAATTGATCCATCATTTCATTGTTCAACTTTATGACAAATGTAGGCCATTCAATCGCTTACTACAAAAGGGGATGTCATTATCTTGGACAAATGAGTTTCAGAAAGTCTTTGATGACATTAAGTAATGTCTAGCTTCTTCACCAGGATTATCTCCTCCTCATTCAAGGGTCCCCTTATATATTTATATTTCAACAACGAACTTTGAATTAGGGACAATACTTGCACAAAAGAATGAAAAAAATTGAGATCAGTTTGTCTATTACATTAGTCGAACATTAAAAATATTTGAAACTAGATATTCTTATGTAGCAAAATTATGCTTAATAGTGGTTTTATCCACTAAGAAACTTTGATATTACATGCTTAGCCACACAATATATGTCATAGCTATATAAAATCCTTTGTGTTATATGATGTCTTGCACTTACAATAACACCCGTACTGCTAAATTGATAATACTTATTAGTGAATTCGATCTTGAGTTCATTATTCAGAAATCCATTAAAGGTCCAGTCATAGATGATCAAATTGTGGAAGCTCCACTACATAGTGATCATCCCTTGATTATTGAGTTCCCAAATGATTTGGTATTCGCTATCACCAAACAAGAAGAAGATATCATTCTGAAGCAAGATGTTGATATCACACTATTCTTTGATGGTTCTAAGTGCAATAAAGGTCAAGGTGTTGTAGTCGTGTTTCATACATCCTAGGGGGTACCTATCCCCTTATTATTCAAAATTGACTTCCAATGCAAAAAGAACACTGTATAGCGCGAAGCCTTAATCATAGACCTTCAATCAACTATAGCTATGGGCATAAAGCATATTAGGATATTTGGTGATTACCAACTTGTTTTCAAGCAAATAAACAAAGAATACCAATGCAAATAACCTACCATTAAACTTTATCATGAAGTAGCAATAATTATTTTCTCTAAATTTAAAATGGTATAAAATTGATAGTTTGCCATGTTCGACTAATAGATTTACATATGCGATGGCATATCTTGGATCATTGATTCTAAAAGATTCCATAAAAGAGCTATAGCCTCTAATTATCATAACAATCTCTAAATATTCAATTGTCTGTATTGAATCTAAGGATGAAAAGGATGTTTAATTTATCTATTTGTATCCATATGAGCCTTGGTAAAGGCAAACAGTAGCCTTTCTCAAGTTTGTAACACTCCCATATGATATGTATCGAACTACTAAATGCATTGTCAAGAAAAAAGTAGCTCATGTTGTTCTCTTGGATGATGTGTTGTATAAACATGGTTATGATGGAATCCTCCTTCAATATCTTGATGTTGTTGAGGCACAAAGAGCCATAGCTAAAGCTCATGATAGTACTTGTGGCGGTCATTTTAGTGGGATGGATATCGTAAAGTGTATCCTACACATGGGTTATTATTGGCCCACCATAGAACGAGGTTGTTGCATTTATGTTAAAAATTGTAAGTAATTTCAAGAACATGCTAATTTAACTCATGTACCATCACAAGAATTACATCCTATTCAAATCCTTTGGCCCTTTTCATAATGGGGTCTTCATTTAATTGGAAAAATCTTGCCTCCTTCCTTGAGGAAACATACATTCATCATCACAACTAGAAAATACTTCACAAAGTGGATTGAGACAATTCTTCTAACTAGTATGACAAGACCTAGAATTTTGGAGTTTATACTTCACCATATCATTTTTCATTTTGATATTCTCTCAAAAATCATCTCTGACAATGGTAAGTCTTTCAAGAACAAGGATGTTCGAGCACTTTGTGAGAAACATAACATCCAATATAGTTTCTCAACTCATTATTACCCACAAGAAAATGGATAAGTTGAGGCTACCAATAGGATTTTAATTGCTATTAACAATAAACTCATTAACGGGAGTCATAGAGATTGGCATACTAAGATTCCCTTGGTATTATAGGCTTATCGAACAAGCATCTATATGCCTACTAGGAAAAAACCATTTTTATTGGTCTATTGAGATGAATCAATCATACCACTTGAGATTAAGATCCCTAGAAATTCATAGATGATGACACTGCTATACAAGCACATATTTACCAACTCACACTCCTTGATGAGATATGAGTCAATGTTTTAGAGCATTTATGAGTTTATCAAGACTACCTAAAGCATTATTACAATGCAAAATTTCATCTACATGAAATCTAGGTAGGATCACTTGTCCTTAAATATAATTAATAAAACACCAATGTATTTTTGCATCTTCATTATAAATTCAAGGATAATTGGTTGGTTCCATCCATTATCACTCAAAACACGGGTAAAGGAAATTATAGGCTTGCTAGTCTAGAGGGAGAGGAAGAACATGAAACATTTATTTTTATAAACATGAGAGCATTCTATGCATAATGTGATTTCATATATGTGTATATACATGGCTAATACACAAAAATATTTTGCATTTCATTTGCACTATTTCATTAAAAAACATTGCATTTCATTTTGCACATATTTCATTTATAAACAATTGCATGCATACACTCCATTTTATAAAATTACATCTCATACATTCCATCCATATTTCACATCTCATATTAAGGATAATTTATTTAATGTAGGGTATTAATTTGTCTAATCAAGTCATGATGCCTTAATTAGGGCCACCTTACCAACATCATTTACACCATTCCACAAAGTAAAATTATCATTTGAAAAATTACATATCCATAATTCCTAGGTGTTTTTGGTCACTCAACCAGTCCTAATGTTTTAAGCAAACTCCAAATACATGTCAAGTTATTTTTAGGACCATTACACATCTTCACTAAGAAAATCTTGAGTTCTAGGAATTGACTCCAAAACATTCTTGAACCAAACACAATTCCACATCTTAAAAACATATTATGACAAAAATGGATAACACCATACTTGGTTTGAACCTTAAAGTTAAAACGACATTCCTTGCTAGTCCCATAATGCAACATAGTCCACAGAAACAATGGTTTTCACCACTATCAATGTCACTTCCAAATTCAAAAGATAGAGTAGTAAGGATAGGGTACAATTATCATCACACTTAGGTTGAGAATCCAATTCTCCAAAGATATAAACCTTCATCACACACCACTAATAATTGGGTTGTAAGGATTGTACTACATTTTTAGTCAGATGGTTAGGTAGTCATCCCCAAAACTTGAGAGATCAAAATTCTTGGACTATGGAGCTAATATCCACTAGAGCTATAGATGCTTGATTGGTAGTGGAGTACACTCATGCATGATGACACATATCTTTTAATGAGACCTCTAACCACACATACAAACAAGCTAGATTCTTGGTTTCATCCATAATAGGTCACCCAAAATTTACTCAAGATGAGTTATTGAAATCACTTTTACACACATCAGTTCTTTATTACCTTGAGTCATTACCATGGTCTTGATTTGGTAAATGAATTTGTCGTACACACACTTGGTCCTAGAGGGATTAGGTAGTTTTAGTGAGTTTGTTTGATGCCACTAGTATTTTTGAGTCTCTACAAAATATTCGGTTTTCCATATCAACATCCATATCTTCTTCCATGTCAACATCCATGTCATTTCATGAGTCATCCACATCATATGCCACCAAGTTTGGTGCCCCTAATTAAACAACAATGCTAGAACATGGCCAAGAAAAATCTAAACTATAAATGATTATTAAAACATTTACATTCTATAACTTGCATTAATCATCCATATACAAAAACACATCCAACACAAAAAAATATAATACAAAAGTAAAATCCATGTATATATATGTATAAACATTGCATATATAATGAGTGCCAAAAGGCTACATACAATGGATCACCAAGGCTCATATACAAAAAGTGCATCTAAGCACTAGCTAAGCCCTCCAAGAGGACCTCTATGGCCTAGAAGGAGCTCTAGACCTAGATCTATGCCTAGAAGCCTCAAATATAGATGAGGTAGGAAAATTTGGAAGTAAAATATGATGCTCCATAAACCAATACTCCAAAGACTTGATATACCTCTGCCAAGATTGAAGGTGTGTTATGTTAACATTATGATGATGTTCCCTCTCTAATAGCTCTACCTAGAACCTCGTGATACTCTCATATTGAGCCATTGCCATCACATCCCACTCTGCCACCTGCTGCTCCAACCTCACCCAATACTCCTCACTTTGACCTGGAGGTCCATTTGGAGTCTCCTCCACATCGTCCCTATCTCCATTGTCTCCTCCACTCCCTATAGCCTACCTCCACTAGCACAAAAACCTCCAACAAGTCCCAATCCTCACTCCATAATACATTTCTCATACTTGGGATGAGAGGTGAGAATTGGTGTTGAGCCTTCAAAATCCTAAGTTGCATCACAACACAAAACATTTGTTGTTAATACATATTCATAATTTAAAAATAAAAATAAAAAAATAATAAAAACATAAAAAAATATTTTTGCACAAAAAAAAAACAAAAACTTCAAATAGAGAACTTACCACATCCACTAGCACTTCCACTTCAACTATACCTTCTACTGCCATAACTTCCATGCTCACCTTACTTCCCATCAATCCACTCAACTTCACCTCACTCTGCTAGACATAGCTTCACAAATTTACAAATGCAACAATGAACTCCATCTTCACTTTGAAAACTATTTATAGCTACTTTAGATGCCTTGAAACACCCATCGATGTTTCTTGGTGCATTAAAGCACCTCGAGGTATTTTAGGAGTGCCCAAACAGTGGTGGGAATTTTTTCATGTAGTAAGCACGAACCGAAATTTGGCATAAAAAATGACAAGAAACACTAAATCAATGTAAAAAGTGGCTTATCCCCATCAAATCACTACAAATTTCAGCCATGCATCCATTTCATCACATTATCATGTTTTGTAAAAGTCCAAACCGATTTGGATGCATAATTTTAGTTTGTGCCCTAAATGCATAAAAATCACTTATGAAATTCAAAAGCATTCCAAAATGGTCTAAATTTTCACAAATGACCATAATCATAATTCTCATCAATAATATTGAGTATGAATTTGGATCTCTACTAGGGTTTGATGAGGAAAAACTACTCTGTTAGGATTTGATGAAGAAAAACTGCTTTGCGGGGATGGTAGCAGCTTTCAGAGGAGGTCTAAAAAATTGGAGGAATGTCGTGATGGCATCGAGCCCGACACAGAGAGTGCATACTCGTGATGTTTTTTCATCTGAAAATGATTGGAAGGAACAAGATTTTCCAGTGCATGTCAAAAACCGCTTGATAAAGAACAATGGATGTTTGGAATGATGTGAAGCCAAGCCAGTTATAGTGGTTCAACCAGACTCGATTGTGGAAGATGTGGAGTATCTAAAAAAAAATGCCCTTATTGGCAAATTTTTGGGCATCCAAATTTCTCTCCCATTTGTGGAGGCTTGGTTCAGGAAAACTTGGAATATTGAAGGCGATGTGGAGGTGATGCTGAGTGCGAACAACTATTTTATGGTGGTTTTCTCTTATATTGCAGATCATAACAAAGCATTTGAAGGGGGTCCTTATTTCTATAACCAAGTGAGACTCTTTATTAAACCTTAGCATGTGGGTTTCAACCCATCAGAGGAGCAGCCGTCACAGGTTCCAGTATGGGTGCAACTTCCATGGTTGCCATTGGAATTTTGGAGAATTGATATCTTGCATAAAATTGTCCTTCTACTTGGGAAGCCGGTTGGATCATCACAACAGACAATGGATAAAAATGTAATCTTTGTTGCTCGTATTTGTGTTGAAATTGACTTAAATAATCTTATTCTAGATTCTATTGAAATACAATTTGGATCAACTACATGGATTCAAAAACTTGACTATGAAGCTCTTCCATTTCATTGTCGAATTTGCCGTGAATATGGCCACCTGCAAAGAAAATATCCTAAGTTTGTCCCACCCGTGGCTTCAAATCTTGGGCCCTCTCGATCTGGACAAAATTTGGATAAAGGAAAAGCCCCGATAAAGGAAGGGTAACGGGATAAGGAAGGTTTTGTTTTGGTAAAAGCCTGAAATAGAGGATGAAGGGCAAACAAAGACCTTAAGGATAGCCAGCCAGATGATCTACTCAACCATTTTTAAATATTAGATGATCTTAATCAGTGCATGGAGATACCTTAAATGTCGCTACCTGATGCAAATATAACAAGGCTGAATCAGATGTCTCTTCTTTAGGGGGAACTTAAGGAATCAGATCTAGGGGGTTTAAATGAAGAACAAAGGGCTTTGGATCTGAGTATATGGGACATGGATGGGTCTAGCCCTATAAGGGAAAATATTTAAGAAATTGATAAAGATTTAGTTATGCCCTCTCCTACTCAAGCACTGATGCAGTCATCCTTGGACTGCAAAACTCTTACGGTGTTGGGATTGCAACAGAAAATAATTAAAAAAAGTTTTTTGGATAAGAATATGAAGATGGGTCAAAAGAAGGACCAGGATAAAATTAAGTTAATAGGGGAGAATTTGGTGGAGTCAGGATTGGTGAGAACATTGGAATCCCATTTTTATAACCCCCAAAAATGATTATCCTATCATGGAATGTAAGGGGGTTGAAAAACATCCCCAGACAAAAAGTTGTTTGTGATTTGGTTCGTGTGCATTCTTCGGATGTGGTGTTTATTTAGGAGACTAAATTGGCTATTTATAGTATGTTCAATATTGCTCCCAAGTTGTGGAGAAGGAGGTAATGCCAATGTATTGGTGCATGTGGATATGCTGGTGGCATCACTTGTTTATGGGATCCGGTTAAGATATCCTCTCTTACTTGGATTTCCAGCAAATGGTCTATTTCGATGGTCAGGCATGATAATGAATCTGATGAAACCATCCTACTTAAAAATGTGTATGCTCATATTCATTACAATGGTAAAATGAATTTGTGGAAGCACATTTACTTTGTGAGAAGTTTGGTTCCCCTGTACCCATGGATTTTGGTTGGAGACTTCAACTCTATCACTTGTATAGAGGAGAAACATGGTGGGGTGGACCATCTCAAGCCTTTTTCTTATGTCTTTAGTGCTCATATCCAGGCCCTAAACTTGGTTGACATAAAGCCAAATAATGGGATATTTACTTGGCACAATAGAAGGTGTGGGGAAGCTTCCATCTTAGAGATACTGGATAGGTTTTTGATATCCAATTATTGGATGGGTACTAACATAAGTTCTATTTCTATGATTATGGAGGGTAGGGGATCTTATCATTGGCCTATAAAAATCTCTGCTTTGGATTTAGGGATACAAAATAATCCCTCCTTTAAGTTTCAACTTATGTGGATTTATGATACTAAGCTTCATGATTTCATGCGAGGCTGGTGGACCACTGGCAAACCTCCTCATGGTACCACTATGTATTCCTTTATGAAGTGACTACAATTTGTAAAATATAAATTGAAGAGATGGAATAGACTAAATTTTGGGAACCTTTCCTTGGCTAAGCTGGCAGATCTTAGGAGGATGGAAGAAGCTTCAAGGAAGATTAGAGATCAAGGATTCATGAAGGAGCTTCTTTTTGAGGAATTTGAGGTTGCGAAAGACTTTGCTGAATGGGAACTGAGGGAAGAAATTTTTTGAAAAAAAAAAGCTTGAGTAGATTGGCTTCAGGAAGGGGATAGGAACACAACCTTCTTTTATAACTCAGTTAAGGCTCGTCGTAATGGTAACCTGATTACCTTTCTTGTGAATTCTTAAGGTGCCCTGCTCTCTTCTTTCAGGGATATTTTAGAAGAGACTAAGAGGTATTTTTCCTCTCTCTTCAAGGAGGACTCCCTATCATATGATGAGAATGAAAAGCTTATTATAAACTATATTCTAGCGATTGTTTCTAGAGATATGAATGAGCACTTGATGGGTCCAATTTCCCTTGAGGAGTTAGAAAATGTTGTATTCAATATGAAAAATGAAAATCCCCAGGCCCAGATGGATTCCCAATTGAATTTTATCGGGAGTTTTGGGATTTAATCAAATTTGATCTTTTGGAGGTGGTCCATGAGTCCCAAAAGAACAAACATATGCTAAGGGCCATAAATGCTACCTGTGTGGTTCTTATACCAAAAAAGAGGGAGCAAATTCCTTGGATATGTTTAGGCCTATTTCTCTCTGCAATTTTGTGTATAAGATCATCACAAAAATTATTGTTGAGATGTTGAAGATATGGTTGAGCAAAATCATCCTTGAGGAGCAAGGAGGGTTTGTTGTTAGCCGATAAATCTTGGATGGGGTTGTTATTGCTATAGAAGCTAGTCACTCGATGGAAACTTCTAAGGAGAAAACTATGTTCATTAAGTTGGACATGGCCAAAGCCTATGATTGGGTCAGATGGTCCTTTATTTAGAAAGTTCTTGTTGCTTTTGTATTTGAGGAGGAATGGATTAGATGGGTGATGAGTTGTGTTTCTTCTTCCTCATTCTTTGTTCTTGTTAATAATGATCCATCAGATCTATTTGAGGACTCAAGGGAATTGATGCAAGGAGATCCTTTATCTCCTTATTTTTTTATCATTATGGCGGAAGGGTTGGGAAGATTTCTCAAGTCTCAAGTCATGTAGGGTATCATTCAAGGGTGGAAGTGGGATAGTAGTTTGCCACCTTTTTCCCACCTTAAATTTGTTGATGATACTACTTTGTTGGGAGTTGCCACTATTAGGGAAGCTGGCAATATTAGACAGTCTCTTAACATATATCTTGGTGCTTTTGGATAGTTGATTAATGAGGACAAGTCTTCTATTTTCTTCTTCAATACCCCTCCTCTTATTCAATCCTGGATTGCTCGCATTCTAAGATTCTAGGTTGGGATTACCCCCTTCATTTATATTGGTATTCTAATTTCATCTCATCCTCTACCTAGATATTCTTGGCAGTATATGCTTGATAAGTTTAGAAGGAAGGTGAATCACTGGACTTTCAGATGGCTATCAACTGTAGGTAGAGTGTTGCCTTTAAAATTTGTTGTTCAAGGTTTACCCATTTATAGATGTTTTGTACAAATAGATCCCTCTCACTTCATCAAGGACATGGATGCTTTGTCAAGACAATTTTTATGGTCCAGAAAATTTTATCAATCTAAATGGAGTTTGGTTAGGTGGGATTCTATATGTAGGCCGATACAAGAGGGAGGCCTTGGGTTGTGACATACAACTCTTTTTGGGCAGGATTTGACTGCAAAACTTTATTGGAGATGGTGTACCTCTCAAGATCATATTTGGGCTAAAATATTATCTTGTAAATACTTAAGAGGTATTTATGAGGCTGAGATCACTAGAGTCAACTTGGAAAGGTTCTATTATTTGGGGCACTCTAAAAAGAGGAGCTAATTTAATCAAGCAGGGTTTGTTCTAGATTTGCAATCAGGGATCAAATGCTCTTTTTTGGGAGGATTCTTGGGATTGCCACCCTCCTATATTGAATCAATATCCTAGATTACGTTCCCTAAGAATTTTTTTCTTGTAAGCACGATGGTATCGTATGGAGGAATTTAAAAAAATCCAGTATTTTGGAAATATGGATATGTACAGGTGGAAAGATCTACAAGAATGGCCCCAGGGGGGACTAGCCAAGGACAAAGAGGTGCTTGCTCTTATTCTTATGGGGAGGCATTTTTATTCATTGAGGGGTAAAAATATTCTAGCTTGGAACCCTGATACTAAGGCAACCTACTTAGTATCCTATGGTTATCAGGTTCTTGATAAGCAAAAGTATGGGAGTCTTCCTGTCACTTGGTGGAAAAAGGTGTGGAACAAATTTTCTTGGCCAAAATGTAACTTCTTTCTTTGGTTGGTAGCTCGTAATAAATGCCTCACTTGGGATAATGTGAGGAAGAGGGGATTTTAGGGTCCCTCTTTTTGTGTCCTTTGTAGTAAGAATGAGGATGACTCTTATCATTTATTTTTTCAATGCTCCTTTGCCAGTGACATTTGGCACCATTGGTGGAGTGCCTTGAACCATCCATGTTTTCATGTGCTATCCCTAGTGGAGTTTTGGAATAGTTTGGGCAGACCTCCGTCCAAGGCCCCCTTCCTTCGGGTGGCTTGGAATTTTGGCCCTTCTTGCATCATCTAGAAAATTTGGCTCGAATGGAATCAACGCATATTTTAGGGTAGTTATTTGGATATTCAACATATCTGGCAAAGGATCCTGTATATGGTTCAGGAAACCATCCATAGAAAATGTGATGTGGACCGTATTTTGGATTCTAGGGAGAATAAGGTACAACAAACCCTTGGTCTCTTTGGGGATGGTGTGAAATCTTCTAGCCCTAGCAGGGTTCCTCAACTTAGAAATAAGGTTAGGAGAGATGGTATGTGGAGGCTACCCCCTAGAGGAGTTTTAAAAATTAATATTGATGGATCATCCAGGGATAATCCTGGACATGTTGGCATTGGTGGTGTTGGGAGAGATTCTATCGGTGGTGTTAGTTTTTTCTTTTCCATTTATAAAGGTGTTCACTCCAACAATTTTATGGAAGCTCTTTCAATTCTTGAGGCGTTGCGAAGGGGGTTTTCTCTTGGCTAGCATAGGATTATCTGTGAGTCTGACTCTCAAATTGTGGTTAATATTTTAAACACTAAAAGGGTGGAGGAAGTTAACTGGCAGTTGGCCTCTGTAGCCATTCAAGTTCTCAGAATGAGTGAAGAGTTTGAATTTATATCCTTTGTGCACATTCCAAGGGAATGGAATGTGGTTGTTGATTACCTGGCCAAAAGGGCTTCTGAGCTGCTGGATCCTTGGAGTATCGATAATTGGGAGAGTCTCTCATCTGGGGACTCTCAACGCCTATGGGAGTTTATCCACAAGGATGTACAAACTTAATGTGGTTTTTTCTTATTGTCTTTTTCGGGTGTCATTCTAGTCTAGTAGTTTTAGCCTATTTGGCTATTTATTTGAGTCTTGGTTGGAAGCTCAGTTGTCCTCTATAATCCAAAATTTTTATCAATAAATTTTTACCCCTTTATTTAAAAAAAATTCTCATCATTAATACTTTATTTTCATAGAATTTCCAATCATAAAATAATAGCATTTTCTTATTGATCAATTTCACCTACAATTTCAAGTGAATATCATATCTAGTGGTGTATTCTATATCCTTGGTGATTGTAGCGATTTGCATCCATGTAATTCAATAAGATGAATAAACTACCATAAGGACACTTGGCCATTTTTCATATTCTAATATCTCATTGCTCAAAATAAAAATCATTTTTGTTACTTTACCTTTAGAGTGAAACTATACCAAGACCAATTTGCTCAAAAACTATCATTGATGGCCTAGTTCGTGGGGCTTAAAACATGGAAAAATTTAAATTTCATCATTTCCCATATCCTTGACAATCATAATGGTTATTGGTCTTAGCTAGGATGACTAGTTTTAATCATAGAAATTATCTGATAATCACTAGTTGGCCCTTTGAAGTTGACTCTTTTTATTTATGCATCTTCATCTTTGCATATCAATGATGCCAGAAGGCACATTCTTCAACAACATTGAATCACCCCAAATTTGGGGTAACCACATTTAGTTTCGACTTTCCTACAATGGGATACATCTTACATGATCATGGTATATACACTTGTTAAAAACACCTTTCTTTCTTAGGGTAAAAACATATTTCATTATATGCATCTTCCACCAATCCCTTTCACCATCAAGGCAAAAATGGTATCACATTTACATCATTTATATCATCCACAATCACATCATTATTTTACATAACAAATTGCACTCATTTTTTCAATGGCTCATGAGATTCATACACGAACTCATTTGCTAATTGAGGAGGTAAGCTACATAATAAATTTATTTTTATCTCCAAGCTTAGGTCCATATCTCAATAAATTTGCTTCTACATCAAGCCAAAACAATTGTCTTGTATTTTTACACTGCATTGTGTTTCATGTAATGCGATACAAAAAGGGGCATCTATAGACACACAATCCTAGCCACTTGTCATTCATCTAGGTATTCCCACTATTTTTACCCATTATTTACATGTATTATATATATTTGTTTAATATATACTTAAATATCAGTATTTTATATTATATATATAAATAATAAATGTGTATATATATGTGTGTAAATTAATCTCAGACATCCACATTAATCCGTGCTACCTAGCCATATTTAATTTCTATTATCCATCACATTTTAATATTGACCACACAAATTATGTTGTTGAAACCCTAATGTGACCTAGGGAAGATTATAAATAGGAGTCATTTTGATGGCTCAACCTTAGAAGCCTGAATCCTAAGTTTTCTGGAGTCTAAGCCTAAGCAACCTGAATCCTAAGTTTTTGAAGTCCCTGAATCTGCCAACTAATTCATGATCTAAGATTTCATAAGTCATTGAATTTATTTTGTTCATCATCGCCCTCATCCTTGCATCCACCACAACATTCATCATCATAGCCCTCGTGTGAAGCATATCTAATTTTGTAGACTTTGATTCCACCCTCGAATGCCCTTTTGTTACTCTTGATTTCCCATTCATTACTTTTGAATGCCCGCCTACTATTCTCGAGTTCATTGGATTATTTCCATCCTTGAGTGCCCACGGGCATTCTCTACTACCATCGAGCACCCATGGATGTTTTAGACTAGATTTATATAGCCCTAATAACCCTTAGGTGTCATTATGACATCCATACACCATCTTCCTACAACAATAACTACAGATAAAAAAATGTCAACAAACTAGGTAAATATTTTGATGTTGTACTAATTTTATTATTTCCATATTTGCATGCAGTTTATTATTTGGAATTTAGGATTTTTATTAATTTTTGAGGGTCTCGTAAAGTGGAGCCCTCACAGTTACTCCTAATACTTTTTCAAAAATGTATACGTGCAGGTCTAGATATATACAAGCATTGAGCAGTTGTTTAAGTTGGAGTGGTCTATCCAAAGGATATCTAAAGCCCACTCACTTCTATTGGGATCGATCGAGCATGAAGACACCACCCTGATTTGTTGGCTAGGGTTTTGAAGAACCCTAGCATATTGAGATTATTGTATTGAGCAATAAAACTTTGTAAAACCCCCAATTTGGGTTATATTTGGTTGTAATACCAGGAATATACCCTAAAATAAAAGTAAAATTTATTTCTATACAATCATATGTGTTTATCTTGCTTTAATTGTTTATTTATTTAAATTTAGTTATTTGGTGTTGTTCGATTTGCATCTACAGGAAGAGTTGGAAGATATGGGTCCAAAGCTTGAACCTCCATGCAATGTACTTTAGTAAGAATCTAACATTGTCCTTTCTTACTATATTTTCCATGTGATGGGAACTAGATACCTTGGAGGGAGAGATTTGAATTACTTGGAGATAAATGACCCTTCCATTCTCTATCCACTTGATATATAATTTTTGTATATTGATAGTAACATCACCAAATTGAGATAACCATTGTGATCTAAATATAGCATCTAAAATTCTTAGGTTCATAGAAAATATATTACCCACCCACATATAATATCCCATTTGGATGTTAATTTTAGTTGTTTGATCCACACACTGAGCAGTACCCCTTTTGTAATTAAGACTTAAAATTTATATTGATTTGAAGTAATAGTATACAAGCCTAATAATTTTGTTGCCTTATTGTCTATAAATTTATGTGTTGAATCAATCAACACATTGACACACTATCATTTTGTTGGCAATTTGTGTTATTTTATGTTGTCATTGATGTCACATGGATCACATTGAGTTTTGGTGGCCAAATGATATTTTTGAGAGCATGGGATATATATAGGGTTTTTGTGAAAACCAAGGCAGGCAAAATAAAAAGGTTTTATTTAAAATCATGGACAACATATTTGAACTGAGTTTTTCTTAAAACCCAAGTTGGCCTTTCGTTTTGTCGAAAAAAGTGCCCCAATGATGGACAAATTTAATTTTAAAAGTTTTTATAAAAACTAGTGGTAGATAAATAATTTTAATTAAATTATTAATTAATTTTTAAATTAATTTAATATTAATTTACTAAATTCCTAAGTTAATTAAAATAATTATTTATTAATTAATTTAATTAATTAATTTTATTTATAACCCTAAGAAGGGTTTATAAAGTTTATTTTTATAAAATTTATTATTCAAAAATCTTCCCTCACCGACGTAAAAGAAAAATACTCCTTCGAGTATAAAAGGAGGAAGCCCCAAAATATTGAAAGTGGATGAAGGTAATTTTATTAGTTTTTGTGCGAGTAAAAGGAGCGTGGATTGCGATGTGGTCAAAGAGGGAACAGGGTTCAATTTTCGCGCCAAGAAAGAGACTTTTTTTGAGATAAGAGGAAGGCCCCTCTACCTCCCTCACTTGGGCATGGATAGCCCATGCGGTTTAGCCAAATGATTTGGCTAGAGGAGATGGTGGATCAAATCACACCGAATCCCCTTTTTAGGGGTGTAAGAGGTATGCTCATGAACTCCAATTTATGCGGAAGGGTAGTGAATAAAACATATTTTGCATTGTCTATGGTATTTCCAAAGTTGGTTTGGGAGGTATAAGGTTAGCAAAATTAATATTATTTTTTTGGTTTTATTAAAGTGTAATGGAGAGAAAATGGTGTATGGTGTTGACGATGATTTAAATGCTTAGAATTTTTTGATGTCAATTATATTTTGGAGGAAGGTCTTTGTTCTATGATTTTTAATATTGTTTAAGGAAGAAATTAAATATCCCATGTTGGATATTATTTTATATGAGCTTGATGCATTTAAGTGTTATTTATTATTTTGAGATTGGAGTTGATAAGGTGTATGTGGAACATGCTTTGTATTGTTGAGTGGAAGAATAAAATAAAATATTGTTGAGATATTTCAAGGGAATATTATTGTGAAAATTTGTGCAATATTCTTTGTCTACTAACCCTCTCTATTTTGGCAAAGAAGTGGTTATCATATTGACAGATTTGATATATCTTCTTCATCATCAAAAATGTATGAGCGATATTCTCCATTGACTTTGTTTATGGTGGTTGATTTCTTAAATATCATTGGAGAGAAAAGGATTGATTGTGGTTTCCTTTTAGAAAGTGGTTGGTTGAATGCTTCAAGGTTTTATGGTTTGTGAGTTGTGTTTAAACCTTGTTTTATAAGCATAGTTGTTGAAGCCCATTGGTTATGCAAAGAACTTGAGTTAAAAAATAACATGAGTATCATTGTTATGTGAGATTTGTGGTTGATCATTGTTGGAAACATTTGAGTTGGTTGATACATGCTTGGACTAGGGTTTTGTGAGAAAGAGTTATCCCTTGTGGTGATTGGTTGAGTTGAGTTGATTGAGCCTATTCAAGTGATTATGTGAAGTGATTGTTCAAGTTCCATGCAACAAACTATTCCATAATTATGATTTGAGTTGAGAGTGAGATTAGAACATATTGAGTCTCTAAAAATTCTCTTTATGTTTCTATAATATTTGAGTTGAGTTGAGATAATTGTGGATCATTGTTGTCATCCATTGAAGAGTGCATTGTCATTCATTGTTGAGTTCATATTTGAGTCTTTCCTGGATAGGTTTTTGGATGATATTTGAGTGCTACTTGAGCATGATTGGTTGAGCATTGAGAAGGATTTTGGGATAAATTTGCAGATAGATTTTTGGATAGATTTGTGGTAGTTTTTGTATATGATTGATTGAGCATTGAGAAGGATTTTACGATAGATTTTTTGAGCAATTTCTTGGTGAGCTTGCTAGAGTAGATTTGGACAAGTTCTTGGTGAGCTTGTTGGAGTAGATTTGGACAAGTTATTGGTGAGCTTGTTGGAGCAAATTTGAGCAAGTTCTTGGTGAGCTTGCTAGAGTAGATTTGGACAAGTTCTTGGTGAGCTTGTTGGAGCATATTTAGACAAGTTCTTGGTGAGCTTGTTGGAGTAGATTTGGACAAGTTCTTGGTGAGCTTGTTGGAGCAGATTTGGACAAGTTCTTAGTGAGCTTGTTGAGCAATTTTTGGCAAGTTCTTAGTGAGCTTATTGAGCAATTTTGGGCAAGTTATTAGTGATATTGTTGAGAAGTATTGAGTAGGTTCTTGGTGAGCTTGACGAAGTAGTGGATTGTCTACTTGAGAAGATCAGTGTGTTGCCTACCTTAGCAGGTCAGTTTATTGCCTACATGAGCAGATCATTGTGTTGCCTAGTTGAGCAGATCAGTGGATTGCCTACCTAAGTAGATCAATGTGTTGCCTAGCTGAGTAGTTCAATGGATTGCCTACCTGAGCAGATTAGTGTGTTGCCTAGCTAAGCAGATCAGTGGAATGCCTACCTAAGTAGATCAGTGTGTTGCCTAGCTGAGTAGATTAGTGGATTGCCTACCTGAGCAAATTAGTGTATTGCCTAGCTTTGAGCAGATCAAAGTAATCATTGTATTGGATAAGTATCCTTATTTCTATCTAAAATATTATAAGGATATTACCTTGTGGAGTACCCCACATTGGGGGAACCATGTTAAATCTTGTGTCTCAAAAATGTATGGTGTCTTTTTCTCTTGCTTACTATTGCTAACTAAGTTATTAATGCACATTGCTATATTTGGTTATTACAATAAAATAAATTAAATGATATTGATTTGGAAATAATATAAAAAGTGGGTGCTATACTATTCACCCCCCCTCTCATTATAAGCTTGTGTTATTTAATTGGTATTAGAGTAGGTTTCTTCAGAAAGGCTAACAGCTTGAGGGCAGATTCTACAAAAACATAAATGGCAAAGAAAGGCAAGATTAGAAGCATGAGACTCAAGAATAAAAGAACACCTATGGTTATGAAATAAAAGGAAGACGAGCTTAATATTGTTGTGTTTGGAGGACACATGGAAAAGATTCAGTAGATGAATCAATTAATGGGAAAGTATCCATACTGATAATATTTTGTACCATATGTGGTAACACAGGTCACCATGTAGCTCATTTTCCACAAGAATTTTTTGTTTGTGGTCAACTTGGCTATGATGCAAAATATTGTAATGGGTTTAGTAGCAGTGAATATGAAGATGATATTCTCGAAAATGAAATCCTAGAGATTGGCTCAAGAAAGGATAATAGATACAATAAAAAATGGTATGAAGAAGAAACTCTATTTTTAGTAATAGAAGAAAAATAAGATGCTTCAGAAAAAGAAAAAGGGAAATCCACTCTTAAGGAGCTTATTGAATTGAAAAGAGAGAATTTAGAATTGAAGGCTTAAATACAAGAAGACAAGAAATGTAAGACAAAGCTTCTACATGATATCTCAGACTTCAAAGATAAGTTTGAAAAATCAAGAAAAGTTGAAGAAGGTATGATAAAACAGTCAAAGGAAAAAGATATAGAATGTGAAAGGCTTATGATTACTCTTGAAGAACTAAAAAGGAAGAACTCATGATTAAGGGATCAAGCTCAATAAGATGAGAAAGAAAAAACAATGTTTCTATAGGTGTCCCTTTTGCCATTGATGTCAAAGGGGAAGATATTTGAGTAAGGGAAAGAGCATTGAGTTAGGGGGAGCAACCTCCAAAGAGATCATTGAGTTAGGGGGAGCAACCTCCATAGAGAGTATTGAAAAAGGGGGAGCAACTTTGATTCTCAGAGATGGTTTTTGTAGTGATTGTGGTTTTTGCATTAGAGATGTTGCCATCAATGACAAAGGGGGAGATTTTTGGCAATTTGAGTTATTTTATGTTGTCATTGATGTCACATAGATCACATTGAGTTTTTGTGGCCAAAAGATATTTTGGAGAGCATGGATATATAGGATTTTTGTGAAAACCAAGGCAGGCAAAATAAAAGGTTTTATTTAAAACCATGGACAATAGATTTGAACTGGGTTTTTCCCAAAACCCAAGTTGGTCTTACGCTTCATCAAAAAATATGGAGAAATTTAATTTTAAAGGTTTTTATAAAAACTAGTGGTAGATAAATAATTTTAATTAAATTATTAATTATTTTTTAAATTAATTTATTAACTTCCTAAGTTAATTAAATTAATTATTGATTAAATTATTTAAATAATTATAAATTAATTAATTTTATTTATAACCCCAAGAAGGGTTTATAAATTTTATTTTTATAAACTTTATTATTCAAAAATCTTCTATAAAACTAGGACCAGGTAGCAATAACAAATAATCCTTTATTTGTGATTTTGTAGAGCAATTACATTATCAACTATAGGAAATACATCTAATTTATATGAAGGGAGAGGAGGTTAGAGGAGAAGCGGGATGGGAGGAAGTCGGAGGAGAAGATGAAGGGAGGTTGGAGGAATAAGAGGGAAGGGAGGTGGAGTGATAAGGGAGAAGAGGGAATATAGGAGAGAATGGAGGGATAAGGAGGATAGAAGAGAAATTCAAAAATATCATGTCGACTTATTTAAACAATTTAGCCGACAACTAAACTAACCACTAAATTAACTAGGACTTAGAAGAGATGTTCACACTTGCTACATTCTTCCCCTTAAAGTTGAGAGGACTGACAAGATAGTCTCTCAACTTTAAAAATTGAGCTTTGGCCAGCGCCTTGGTGAAGATGTCCGCAACATTCTCCAAAGTGTGGCAATAGTGAAGCTCAACAGTTTCAGTTTCCACCATATCTTTGATGAAGTGGTACTTCATATCAAAATGCTTTGATCTACTATGGTGGACAAGATTGTATGCCAACTGATGTTGATGTGACTTTTGCAAAAAGTTTCATTAGCATCACAACATTGGAAGAAACTCAATCTTTTTCGTCTCCTCCAGTTTTGTAACAAGAAATCAAAAATTGTAAAATTTTGTCTTGGGCACTCCTTCCATTATTTGTGTGGGATCTCCTCCATATTTGTTATTGCTGCTTATTGCAAGTAATCAAGTGCATCATTTTAATGAGATACTCCCCCTTCATCAAATACTCCTTCAAATGATGGTATACCTAGAATTCCACAAGTATTGGTTCTCATTAACCAATCCAACACATTTCTTTTATCATTCATTCTATGGTCTTCAAACCATATTTCAGCTCCTAATAATCCACCTCAGTATGTACTATGCATCATCTTATGTAGATGTTTTTGCCATATTACAATTTCACATACCTTTACACAGATCTTCAAACAAAATATAGCTATGCAATAGCTAATTACATATGCAAAAAAATGTTGCTCCTCACACAAAGTTCCACTCAACACAATGACTTTACAAGATTCCTTCTTCCAAGGAATTTTTAACACATCAGTTGGATCCATGTGACCCAAGCTCTTAATCATTGTCTTCTCTCCAAGAAGACTCTTTATGAAAGTTGTCTCTATGAGATAATCTTCTCTCAATAATGCCTTTGAAAGACATTCTCCTTGCTTTTCATTCCTGCTTATAAAAAACAAATAATTAATCATAAAAACATTACATTTAGTATGAGTAGATTTGGTGCTTCCCATAAAGCTATTTTGTAGCAGTTCTCCTTTAGGGTATGGTGCTTCAAGATCAACCATCAACTCTTCACTAATAGTTCTCCTCCTTTGTTCAATCCATGTTGGTGTGTTGAAACACCATTCATTCAAGCAATCATACATAGTTGCCTTTTCAAGACAACTCTCTTTCTACAATTTAGTCACTCCAAGTGAGTGATCATCATCCACGAGTGATGTTTTCTTTGCCATTATGACAAGAAAATCAGCAATCTCATTTCCATTTTCTGTTTCTATCCCATTTGCCCTCTCACTTTCCATATCCCAAATGAGAGAGTCTTGTGTGTTATTTTCTTCACACAACATATCCTTCACCCTTGATGAGTGATCTTCAACCACAATTGCCTCTTCAATACAATTCTCAATCTCCTTTGATGATGTCTCCAATACATCATGAAGTCCATTAATGACTATCTCACTATTTTCTATCTCCTCCTTGAGATAGTCTTCTTCATCATTATTTTTTTCTTTCATTATCTCAGCCATGAGATAAGCTTCATCATGGAGCATGAAAATTATGCCCTTCATCTCTTCTTCCTCTTATAAAATTGAGAAATCATCCCATATAACTTCATTTTCTCTTTCAAGAGAGCACACATCCATTCCAAGTGAATGGTCTTCAATATAAGGGAGCCAAAGATCTTCCATGACCATTGCTTCTCTACCATCATCTTATTTATTCTCCTCCATGATAATTGTAGGTGCATTATCCATAATACACTCTTCATTTATCTCCTCCAGGAGACATTCTTCATCATACATTTCACTTTGATGATCTTCAAGCAAGGAACACTCCAATGTGAGTGTTTCTCTTCCTTCATCCTCAAAGTCTTCTTCCACTTTTGAGTGGTCTTATCTACAAGGTCCTTGAGCAATTGTCTCTCCATTGAGACATCCATCCTCTTTGATATCAATGTGAATGCTTTCCAAGCATGCCATTCCTGCAAAAAAATTATTAGTACAATTTTTCTTTTCATATTTTTCTCCTCCTAAAATAAATAATTGACTATTACAATTTTCCATGTCATTACAAGACATGTCTGCAACTATGGGTGTCTCACAATAAATTTCTCCAATTGGAGCTTTACATGGCTCCTTCGCCTTCTCATACTCTTCTCCAAGAAGGGATTCCTCATATTTGTCTCTCTTCTCTTCAAGAATTTCATCATCACTCTTTTCTTCAAATATGTCTTCCTCTTCAAGGAAGAATTCACCATCATAAGAATGTATGTCTTCATATGAGTCTTGAAAAGACTCTTCAAAAACTCCTTCAAAAGGATCTAATTCATAAACTTCTTCAAGGAAGCAAGGCTCCTCCTTGCTTAAACAATCTTCATGATTGTCACTCATGGCTTTATGGGTGTCCTCATAAAACCCATAATCATCCTTCAACACTTGCCATGTAATTTTAGCTATTCTACAATTAGCTATGAGAGGGAAAACACTCTTTTCCATTCCTCTCCTCAAATCCATAAGAGCTAAGAAATTTGCATATTGTTGCTCCTTCTTCTCCTGCTTTTCTTCACCTTCAAGCAAGTTCCATTGTGGTGGTTCTTCATATCCTTCTTTGACAATGCTCCAAATATCTTTGGCCATCAAGAAGGTCTTCATCATTATGCTCCAAATAGCATAATCATCTCCATTGAAACTTGGCACCTTCATGTTTTCCATCACAATACTTAACACTTGAAAGGGTTTCCAAGGGGCAATGCGCGGAGTCCAAAATTTTTTGGGAGCTCTAAACGGGTGTTTCGAAAGACTTCCTGTCTCTTTTTTTTAAAGCTCTAAACAACAAAACACTGTATGAAGTCCACACTGCTGGACTTTCCTGCAAAGGAATCAGGAGTCTTTCTTCTTAACAGAGAGAGCAATGCATTATAGCATCTAGATGACCGAATCATCTACCTAGAATTACACCGCATGAATTGGGTTACAATTATGATGCCAAAAAAAAAACTTTTCACCCTTTTAATTTTTTTAAAAAAATTTCCAAAATTTGTTTTAATAAAGCCCTTTTAAATTTTTTTTTAACAATATCCTATATATATTTTCAATTATTATTTTTTAAATAAAAGGTTATTTAAAAAAATAATAAAAAAATATATAAAAGGAAATTATTAAATAATTTTTAAAAGCTTTAATCAAAAACTAAATAATGAAAAAATTAAATAAAAAACCTTTTTTTTTTTTAAATCCCCGACGGGATTCGATCTGCTGACCTCCGCTTCCAACCCGAAAGCTCTAGCCGCTGCACCACGCGGCTCCGGTGGTAGGACAAAGGCTACAAGGATTAATAAATCCTTGATCAGCGACAAAAAAAAAAAAAAAAATTGTATTGTTTCTAACCCCGGCGGGATTCGACCCCGGGACCTCTGTGCCACAACCAAACAACCCAACCAACTACGCTACGCGCTTTGGTGGGTAGTAAAAGAAATTACTGGTTCCTTATTCCGTCTACGGGCGACGATTTGAAAAAAAAAATAAACATGGATTTATCCCACATTGAGTGGGAGGAAGACAAACTGTTCTTCAAATATGCGTGCGAGCGCATTAAAATTCGATTGCCTTCGGGAAATCACTCCCCAACTCTGCTTTAGACGAATCTACTTCTACCATGTGGATAAACACAATTTTGCCACGTCACCACATGCCCAATCCACCACGTCTGATCTGCCATGTCAGCGCCTGACTTCTGCCATGTTAGCTCTCTGCTCGCCACATCAATGCCCGACTTCTACCACATCAGCTCTCGGCTTGCCTACTTAGCACTCTGTCAGTGGCCACCACATGTCAGCTACCGCCATGTCAGCATCCACCTCAGCTCCTTGAGCTACATGTCCGCATCAGCTATCTGATCTGCCTGCCATGTGTCACCTTGGAAATTATGCCATCAATATCATTAAAATACATGCCCATCTTTGTCGTGCCTAGCTCTGCGCTCACCCAGCTCGATCACGATGTGCCATTAGGATTCGTGACCAGCACGCTCGCCCAGCTGACTCACCGTGCATCCTTAGGATTTGTGCCCAGCACGCTTGCTCAACCATCCTCGAGATTTGTGCCCAGCATGCTTGTCCGACCTTGCTCTGATACCAAATATAAAACCAGGACCAGGTGGCAATAACAAATAATCCTTTATTTGTGATTTCATAGAGCAATTACATTATCAACTATAGGAAATACATCTAATTTATATGAAGGGAGAGGAGGTTAGAGGAGAAGCGGGATGGAAGGAAGTCGAAGGAGAAGATGAAGGGAGGTTGGAGGAATAAGAGGGAAGGGAGATGGAGTGATAAGGGATAAGAGGGAATATAGGAGAGAATGGAGGGATAAGGAGGATAGAAGAGAAATTCAAAAATATCATGCTGACTTATTTAAACAATTTAGCCGACAACTAAACTAACCACTAAATTAACTAGGACTTAGAAGAGATGTTCATACTTGCTACATCTTCCCTCGGTCGACGTAAAAGAAAAATACTCCTTCGAGTATAAAAGGAGGAAGCCCCAAAATATTGAAAGTGGACGAAGGTAATTTGATTAATGCATGTGCCTCGGTTTTTGTGTGAGTAAAAGGAGCATGGATTACGTTGTGGTCAAAGAGGGAATAGGGTTCGGTTTTCATGCCAAGGAAGAGACTTGTTTAGAGATAAGAGGGAGGCCCCTCTCCCTCCCTCACGTGGGCGTGGATAGCCCACACGGTTTAGCCAAATGATTTGGCTAGAGGAGACGATAGATCTAATCACGAAAAATCCCCTTTTTAGGGGTGTAAGAGGTATGCTCATGAACTCCAATTTATGTGGAAGGGTAGTGAATAAAACATATTTTGCATTGTCTATGGTATTTCCAAATTTGGTTTGGGAGGTATAAGGTTAGCAAAATTAATATTATTTTTTTGGTTTTATTAAAGTGTAATGGAGAGAAAAGGGTGTATGGTGTTGACGATGATTTAAATGCTTAGAATTTTTTGATGTCAATTATATTTTGGAGGAAGGTCTTTGTTCTATGATTTTGAATATTGTTTAAGGAAGAAATTAAATATCCCATGGTGTTGGATATTATTTGAGAGGAGCTTGATGCATTTAAGTGTTATTTATTATTTTGATATTGGAGTTGATAAGGTATATGTGGAACATGCTTTTTATTGTTGAGTGGAAGAATAAAATAAAATATTGTTGAGATATTTCAAGGGAATATTACTGTGAAAATTTGTGCAATATTCTTTGTCTACTAACCTTCTCTAGTTTTACAAAGAAGTGGTTATGATATTGATAGATTTGAGAGATCTTCTTCATCATCAAAAAGGTATGAATAATATTCTCCATTGACTTTGTTTATGGTGGTTGATTTCTGAAATATCATTGGAGAGAAAAGGATTGATTGTGGTTTCCTTATCGAAAGTGGTTGGTTGAATGCTTCAAAGTTTTCTGGTTTGTGAGTTGTGTTTAAACCTTGTTTTATAAGCATAGTTGTTGAAGCCCATTGGTTATGCAAAAAACTTGAGTTAGAAAAGAACATGAGTATCATTGTTATGTGAAATTTGTGGTTGAGCATTGTTGGAAACATTTGAGTTGGTTGATACATGCTTGGACTAGGGTTTTGTGAGAAAGAGTTGTCCCTTGTGGTGATTGGTTGAGTTTAGTTGATTGAGCCTAGTCAAGTGATTATGTGAAGTGATTTTTCAAGTTCCATGCAAAATCATATTCCATGAATATGATTTGAGTTGAGAGTGATATTAGAACATATTGAGTCTCTAACAATTCTCTTTATGATTCTATAATATTTGAGTTGAGTTGAGATTGATTTGAGTTGAGATAATTGTGGATCATTGTTGTCATCCATTGAAGAGTGCATTGCCATTCATTGTTGAGTTCATATTTGAGTCTTACCTGGATAGGTTTGTGGATGAGATTTGAGTGCTACTTGAGCATGATTGGTTGATACTTGAGAAGGATTTTGGGGCAAATTTGTGGATATATTTTTGGACATATTTGTCATAGTTTGTGTATGGTTGAGCAGTCTTGAGAAGGTTCTTGGTGAGCTTGCTAAAGCAGTGGATTGCCTACCTGAGCATATTAGTGCGTTGCCTAGCTGAGCAAATTGGTGGATTGCCTACTTGAGCAGATCAGTGTGTTTCCTAGCTGAGTAGATTAGTGGATTGCCTACATGAGCAGATCAGTGTGTTGCCTAGGTAAGCAGATCAGTGGATTGCCTACCTATGCAGATAAATGTATTTCCTAGCTGAGCATATAAGTGGATTACCTACCTGAGTAGATCAGTGTGTTGCCTAGCTGAGCAGATTAGTGGATTGCCTACTTGAGCAAATCAGTGTATTACCTAGCTTTGAGTATATCAACGTAATCATTGTATTGGATAAGGATCCTTATTTCTATGTGAAATATTATAAGGATATTATCTTATGGAGTACCCCACATTGGGGGAACCACGTTAAATATTGTGTCTCAATTGCGTGTGGTGTCTTGTGCTCTTGCTTACTATTGCTCTCTAAGTTATTAATGTACAATACTATATTTGGTTATTGCAATAAAAGACAATAATTTATATTGGTTTGGAAATAAAGTAAAAAATGGGCGCTATATTGTTCACCCCCCTCTCAGTATAAGCTTGTGTTCTTCAATTGGTATCACAGTGGGTTCCTTCGGAAAGGCTAATAGCTTGAGGGTGGATTCTACAAGAACACAAATGGAAAAGAAAGGTAAGAGTAGAAGCATGAGACACAAGAAGAAAAGAACACCTATGGTTATGAAAGAAAAGAACACCTATGGTTATGAAAGAAAAGGAAGATGAGTTTAATATTATTGTGTTGGGAGGACACATGGAAATAGATTCAATAGATGAATCAATTAATGGGAAAGTATCCAAAATGATAAAGTTTTGTACCAGATGTGGGAACACAAGTCACCATGAGGGTCATTGTCCATAATAATGTTTTGTTTGTGGTCAACTTGGCCATGATGCAAGATATTGTAATGGGTTTAGTAGCAGTGAAGATGAAGATGATATTCTCAAAAATGAAATCCTAGAGATTGGTTCAAGAAAGGATAACAAGGACAATCAAAATAGGTATGAAGAAGAAACTCTATTTTTAGTAATAGAAGAAAAATAAGATGCTTTAGAAAAAAAAAAGGGAAAGCCACTCTTAAGGAGCTTATTGAATTGAAAAGAGAGAATTTAGAATTGAAGGCTCAAATACAAGAAGATTAGAAATGTAAGATAAAGCTTCTACAGGATATCTCTGATTTGAGAGATAAGTTTGAAAAAACAAGAAGAGTTGAAGAATGTATGATTAAATAGTCAAAGGCAAAAGAGATAGAATGTGAAAGGCTTATGATTACTCTTGAAGAAATAAAAAGGGAGAACTCACGATTAAGGGATCAAGCTCAAGAAGATGAGAAAGAAAAAGCAAGGTTTCTACAAGAACTCACTAACTTCAAAATCAAAGTTGAAGAGACAAGAAAAATTGAAGAAGGTATGGTCAAAAAATTAAAAACAAAAAATATAGAGTGTGAAAGATTAGAGAATGAGATAGTTTTACTAAGGTTGTAAGTAAAAGGTTCTAAGGAAAATCTACACAAGTTTCAAAAAAATTCAAAGACCTTGGAAAAGACTATCAATGCACTAAAGTCACCAGTCATTATAACAGGACTTAGTTCTAAGAAAGAACAAAGGAAACAAGAAGCAAAAAAATAAGAATCAAGCTCAAACACCAGAAAATAAGAAGAGTTGAAAGAAGTGAGTAAAAGAGAGAGTGAGACCTCTAAGGATAAGTTGGACAATAGAAAGTTCAACAAGGAAAGAAACAATGCACAAGTTAGGAACAGATGGAACAGGAAACAAGTAGAAGAGACTAAGAGACCAATGGTGTCTAGACAAGGTTTCTTCAATGGAAGATGATTTTCATGTCACAGATTTGGGCACATGGCTTCACAGTGCTGGAAAAATGAAATATAGGAATATGGGAAAGGACAACTTTTCAATGGGTATTGCTACTCATGTAATGAGTTTGGTCATAAGGAAATGAATTGCAAGGTTCATAACAGAAGAGGATATGGCTTCACTAGGAGAAGTCCTAAGATAGTTGCACCTCCAAGGAATAACAACATTAAGTGTTTTAATTGCAATAAATTTGGACATATTGCAAATTGGTGTAGGACTCAATTCAAAACAAGTGCAAGACAATAAGGTCAAACAGGTTCAAGACAAGAAGATCAAGTAACTCATCAAGAAAATGATATCAAAAAAACATGGAAGGAAGTTGATAGAGGAAAGAAACAATGTAATATGGGAGTAAAAGTACTCCCACCCAAAAATTAATCACCTCAAGAGAGAAGGTGGTGAGGGGGCTAAGCTTAAGAGTCATATATTTTAGCCCCATAGGTGTCCATTTTACCATTGATGTCAAAGGGGGAGATATTTGAGTAAGGGGGAGAGCATTGAGTTAGGGGGAGCAGCCTCCAAAGAGAGCATTGAGTTAGGGGGAAGAAGCTTCCATAGAGAGTATTGAGTCAGGGGGAGCAGCATCCAAAGAGAGCATTGAGTTAGGGGGGAGCAACCTCCATAGAGAGTATTGAGTCAGGGGGAGCAGCTTTGATTCTCAGAGATGGTTTTTGCAGTGATTGTGGTTTTTGCATTAGAGGTGTTGCCATCAATGAAAAGGGGGATATTTTTGGTAATTTGAGTTATTTTATGCTATCATTGATGTCACATGGACCATTTATGTCACATGGATCAAATTGAGTTTTGGTGGCCAAATGATATTTTGGAGAGCATGGATATATACAGGGTTTTTGTGAAAACCAAGGAAGGCAAAATAAAAGGTTTTATTTAAAACCATGGACAGTATATTTGAACTAGGTTTTTCTTAAAACCCAAGTTGGCCTTTCGTTTCATCGAAAAAGGTGCCCCGATGATGGAGAAATTTAATTTTAAAGGTTTTTATAAAAACCAATGGTAGATAAATAATTTTAATTAAATTATTAATTAATTTTCAAATTAATTTAATATTAATTTATTAACTTCCTAAGTTAATTAAACTAATTATTTATTAATTTAGTTAATTAATTATAAAGTAATTAATTTTATTTATAACCCTAAGAAGGGTTTATAAAGTTTATTATTTATAAACTTTATTATTCGAAAATCTTCCCTCGTTGACGTAAAAGAAAAATACTCCTTCGAGTATAAAAGGAGGAAGCCCCAAAATATTGAAAGTGGACAAAGGTAATTTTATTAATGCATGCGCCTCATTTTTTGTGCGAGTAAAAGGAGCGTGGATTGCACTATGGTCAAAGAGGGAATAGGGTTTGGTTTTCACGCCAAGGAAGAGACTTGTTCGAAGATAAGAGGGAGGCCCTTCTCCCTCCCTCATGTGGGCGTGGATAGCCCACGTGGTTTAGCCAAACGATTTGGCTAGAGGATATGACGGATCAAATCATGCCGAATCCCATTTTTAGGGGTGTAAGAGGTATGCTCATGAACTCCAATTTATGCATAAGGGTAGTGAATAAAACATATTTTGCATTGTCTATGGTATTTCCAAATTTGGTTTGGGAGGTATAAGGTTACCAAAATTAATATTATTTTTTTGGTTTTATTAAAGTGTAATGGAGATAAAAGGGTGTATGGTGTTGACGATGATTTAAATGCTTAGAATTTTTTTGATGTCAATTATATTTTGGAGGAAGGTCTTTGTTCTATGATTTTGAATATTGTTTAAGGAAGAAATTAAATATCCCATGGTGTTGGATATTATTTGAGAGGAGCTTGATGCATTTAAGTGTTATTTATTATTTTGAGATTGGAGTTGATAAGGTGTATGTGTAAGATGCTTTGTATTGTTGAGTGGAAGAATAAAATAAAATATTGTTGAGATATTTCAAGGGAATGTTATTATGAAAATTTGGACAATATTCTTTTTCTACTAACCCTCTCTAGTTTGGCAAAGAAGTGGTTATGATCTTGACAGATTTGAGAGATTTTATTCATCATCAAAAAGGTATGAGCAATATTCTCCATTGACTTTGTTTATGGTGGTTGATTTTTGAAATATCATTGGAGAGAAAAGTATTGATTGTGGTTTCCTTTTGGAAAGTGTTTGGTTGAATGCTTCAAGGTTTTTTGGTTTGAGAGTTGTGTTTAAACCTTGTTTTATAAGCATAGTTGTTGAAGCCCATTGGTTATGCAAAGAACTTGAGTTATAAAAGAATATGAGTATCATTGTTATGTGAGATTTGTGGTTGAGCATTGTTGGAAATATTTGAGTTGGTTGAATAATTCTTGGACTAGGGTTTTGTGAGAAAGAGTTGTCCCTTGTGGTGATTGGTTGAGTTGAGTTGATTGAGCCTAGTCAAGTGATTGTGTGAAGTGATTGTTCAAGTTCCATGCAACAAACTATTCCATAAATCTGATTTGAGTTGAGAGTGAGATTAGAACATATTGAGAAGAAGATCCAAATGTGTTGGTTGGGGGAGAAGCCATGGTATTTAAGGAATAAAGAAGACATCAATAAAAAAAAATTGATATTAAAAAGAGTGTTGTGATGCTTCCTAGGATTTCTAGGTTGGCACTTCTTTCTACTCATATACACATTCTCTATACAATCATACACTATGATCGACCATTGACTTATGTCCAACCAATATTCAACTCAAAGAAATGAACACAAAATATTATATTTTCTATAATGATCTGATGATCTAGGATACTCTTGTCTTCCTCCTTTTATATATATATTATTTTATTTATTTATTTATTTATTATTGTTATTTCTATTTCTAGTTAAATTCTTTCTTTCTTTCTTTCTTTCTTTCTTAATTTATTTTAATAAAAATATTATTTAAATAATTTTATTAACTATGGAGAAATGGTTTAAAAATGAGAAAGAGTGTGAGCGGGGGGTTTAATTAATAAGATCAATATGATAAATATTGAGATTGGATGAGGTTGGGAATAATTTAATAATTACAAAAAATTGGGGGAGGGGGTCATTTAATAATAAAAAAACAAATGTGAAAACAAGGGATTTAATGATTAAAAAAATGAAACGTAAAACCATGGATATGTGGAGATAAGAATGGAAATACAAATAAAAATTTGATGCTTTCTATCTATTAATAATAAATTTAATATAATTTTAATATAAATTAAGGAGAGGAGTTGAGCTAAATAATTAAAAAACCCTAATTAGTTTTGAGAAATCAAATGTACCTTTTTGGAAGAGATATTTTGAAACCTTTGTTTCTTTGTAAAAAAATCAAATCTTTATTTTTAGGACACCAAAAATCTTTCTTAATTTATGTCATGCTTTGATACCACTTATTATAATATTGCATAAATATTTAATAGCTACAACAATACTTCAATATTGAATTATTATTGAAGCATCAAAATACTTGAATTATTCAATATGGATACTATTTATCTTGCATCCAGGGAAATTTTGGATTCTTGCACTTGTAGCTATGTAGTTGATGGGTTGCCTTTGTGTTGTAAAAGGGTTTGGGCCCTTTCAAAATCTTGTTTTTATCATAATAAAAATATTGATTTATTATTAATAGCATGCAAATAATAATAATTCAGATTTAAATGCCATGAAAATAATATAAATATAAAATTTAGAAATAAATTAATGTAATAACAAATCCTAGCAAATCCATAGTCACTAAGAGAGGTTAAAGTATCTTATGTAAATCGAGGTGACATAAATACAAATAATTTGATGATCCAAACTAATAAAATTTTATTCCTATTTATAAATGAAATCAATAATAACCTAACCTTAATTATCAAGGGTCAACTAATAAAATTTATGGTCATAAAAATAATTAGCCAACATTGGCTATATTGAGACTGTTACAAGTTCAACACAAAATTTCCATGGACTTCTTATTTCCCTTCCACTCTTCTATTTTTTAAAACTAGATATATGATATTATAACTAACATCATTTTCATAATGTTTTATATGAGAATTTTATCTTACAAAATAACATCCTCAAATATGGCTATGAATTTTTAAAGGAAATCATGGAGGAGTGATTGGGTGGCACGCATGGGTGGAAGAAATATGAAGGTTTTTTCATCTACCAATAGAGTAGGGTTTCAATGTCTATGTTTCTATGATTTTTATTTATGTATATAAAAAATAGTTATGCTAGTTATAGTATTAACTGAGTGTCAAGAAGAAACTATATTTAAAAAAAAAAATGTAGTTAGTTTTCATTCTATGTATGCTCCAAATAAAACAGAAGTTCATAATTGGTTGTGGATTAGATGCAATAATCTTTACCCTCATCAAGTTGGAAAGTGGGAGACAATTTCAACAAGGCTAAGCATTTTTCTAACAAGATTTAAGCTTCTAACTTCCTACTATATCACAATTAGTTTAATACTTTGTTGCAATGTTAGAATAACCTTAGTATTATTATCTTATTTTAAGAAAAAAAATTAGATATGGAATAACACGTTTACATGGTTTAATGTTTGTATGGTATTTGATCATAAATTTAGTTAGATAGAAAAACCTTATCTTAACTTGCAATGTCAATACTTCAACATTCTTTCTAAGGGCTAGTTTTTTGTGATTATTCCATAACTCTGTCTTTAACTTTAACTTGCCATGAGTTTAGAAAGGATAAAAAATTGATATATATTTGATGCATATTATCATAATTTAATGATAAAGTCATCACCTATATAGGTATAGGGGAAGTGACTATGATAAAAAATAAAATAAAACAAATAGAGGTATATAGAGGAATGGGGACTACATTAGATCATGTTATCATTATATGCTTTTAGTTTGAGGAATAAGAACTAAAACTTTATTCAATTTACTCAAGTAGAAGAACAAGGAAATAATTTTTTATATTAAAGTGGATGATGGTAAAATAGTAATTAAAGACTCTTATATTGACCTAGCCTTTATGAACCATATCAAAAGTATTTTCAAGAATTATTAGTAATAATGACATGAATATTTATGGTCTAATATTGGGATGAAATTAAATATAATGGATGATAAAATTTATGAATAGTTAGATGATTTATTCATCATTAAGGACCTAGAGATGATCATTTTCAACATTACCCTTAAGAAAACACCTAGATATGATGGATTGTAAATGGTATTTATGAAAAGGGTCTTTGGGTAGAATGATTAATAGGCTGAAACATAGCAAATTGCTTTGAAATCTTGGCATAAAGCATTTATAGGATAAAATATGCTAGGTTCATCAAACGTCAATACATTCTTAATAATATATTGTTAGTATTATTTCAACAAAATAAGGACAGTTATTCAAGGTAATATTTTGTTAAATTATATTTTGATAATGCAAATTATTAATTCAAATGACTATGTACTCTTAAGATAGTTGAATGGTTAGGATTTGGATCAATGTGTAGATATAAAGCCTCTATGACCTTTGCAGATGTAATGGTTAAAGTCATTATTAATAGGACTTCTATAGAATCCCTTCCACTCCAACATTCAATTGATAAATTTATCTTATTGTCCTTAATTTATCTGTAATTTTAGTAAATAGGGATGATCTAATGTGCAATGTCTTATTAACCCATTGAAAACTTCACCCTTAATGCCATTTGATAGATGTAAATGTCATAGCTAATAAGTAAAATATTTAAAACATATATGATGAACTTATGTTTAATTTATTAATTTTTTTTTAAATTATCACGTAATATAATAAAATTACTAAATTATTATAATATTTTATATTTTTAATAAATAATTTTTAACATCTATAATATTATATATTATAATATTTTTATTATGATTTAAAAATAATTTGTAATGGTCATTCTAATGAATATGATTCCATTATTACATCAGATAACATCTAGTGTTTTCCATTGGATGTACATCTCCTCCATTTTTATAACCAAAAATTTTGGGAAACACATTTAAAAATCTTTTTCTAAGTAATAATATTAAGAAAAAACACTGCTATAATTTTATTTATATTTCATTCTCCCTATTAAACTTCAGTCTTAAAAAGAATATGGACGGTCAATTCGAGGCAACAATTTTTTGAATTCCAATGAAAAAAACAAAATAACAAATAGAAGAAAACATCAATAGCCTCCAATCATAAATGGTATGGTAGGGCTGGTTGCGTGGTACTTCATTAGACAAAATTTCTAGTACTAAGAAATAATTTCTTCTTGACCTTGATGGCCCTTGCGAAGATTAGATTAATTTCACTTGGAATCATATCTACAACGAAGACATAGGTAGACATATAGGTATTTTATTTGAATTTAGAACCTCTCCTAAATTTATATAGAATTGGGTTGTATCAAAATTACAAAGGAAATTATGTAATTGAGTTTATATACTCTTATTTTTAGTTGGAAAAATTCAGGTTAATAGTAAGATGTTTGTCTCTACATTTGTATGTTATAGTGAATGTTGCCTTCCTAGTAATAAGGATTGTATGGTCTATACTTGACTACTTTGTCAATTTATTTAGACTAAGTAGGTTTTCTTTAGACTAAGTAGGATGGATCCTCAATAATAATATGTATTTTTTTATTATAATGTATGTTGTCAAGGAGTAATGATGTACTTGATATTATTGATCTATATAGATAGGGTCAATGTCACATGACCAATTGGGTCATTCTACTATGCAAAGAAATGGGCTTTAGAAGACCCTATTCATATAGGGTGGCTGGAGTCCATTTTTAAAACAAGCAACACATCAACTAACACACATATTCTATAAAAATATCTTTATTTGTCCACTTTATTGAGACAAGTTTCTACAAAAAATGGTAATGGATGCTACAACTAAGAAGTAACTCAATGAGATGCAAGTACACATTATACAAGTTGTTTGTGTTCAATAACCACTTTGAAAACAATTGATAGAGGTTAAAAAGAACACAATTTTTCTAAAGGACGTACTCCTTCAACTAAAGACCATGAAATCCTTTTAAGGAAGATGTTGACATATGATGAACTTCAACTTATTAATCTCATTAATCTAAGATATTGTTTGGATATGAATTCAAATAAATATTAATCATAAATGTTTAAGGTAAGGAAAATAAAACTTCAAAATTCTACTAAATTCAATAAATTATTTTTAAATCTTAATATTGATACTTAAAATCATAATAAATATTATATAATAATTTTAAGTATCATTTAAATTTTAAGCTTAGTTCTCTCCCTTATAAGAGGTTGGGGTGGAATGAGGGTGCACAACCCTAAACATCAATTATAAAAAAAAAATTACACTAACTAAATCCATATATATATTAAATAATAAAATTTTACAATATTAAATTACAACGTATTATAATTTATAAAAAATATACACTAAGATTGTTAACTAATTTATAGTTAGATCATTATAAATAATTATTTAGATAGGAAAAAAAAATTAATAAAACAAAGCACTTCTTAAATAAATGGTTAAACAAAGCACTTAAGAAAATGGCTAAACATATATAAAAAAACAAACACCTGGCTTTAAGCCCCTTTCCAATATATTGTGTAAGTTAGAAAACAAATTAATTTGAACAAATGTAATTTAAGTGTAAAATTTTTTTCATGCAAATTAACTTGAATTTAAGTGTAAAATAATTTGTCTAACTCCTCATCAACCAACTCTTAAAACATCTATAGAAAAAATGTATTTGGAAATGGGGATGATCTAACGCGCAATGTCTTATTGACCCTTTGGAAACTTTGCCCTTAATGCCATTTGGTAGATGTAAATGTCATATCTAATAAGAAAATGATCTTATGTTTAATTTATTAATTTTTTTTTTAAATTATCACGTAATATAATAAAATTATTAAATTTTTATAATCATTTATATTTTTAATAAATAAATTTTAACATCTATAATATTATAATATTTTTTATTATGATTTAAAAATAATTTTTAATGGTCATACTTATGAATATGATTCCATTCTTTCATCAGATAGTGTTTTCCATTCAATGTACATCTCCTCCGTTTTTATAACCAAGAAGTTTGGAAGACACATTTAAAAATCTTTTTCTAAATTATTATATTTAGAAAAAACACCGCTATGATTTTATATTTTATTCTCCCTGTTAAACTTCAATCTTAAAATGAATATGGACGGTCAATTCGAGGTTACAATTTTTTTGAATTCCAATGGAAAAAAAACAAAATAACAGATACAAGAAAACGCCAATAGCCTCCAATCATAAACGGTATGGTAGGGCTGGTTGCGTTAGACAAAATTTTTACTACTAAGAAATAATTTCTTCTTGTCTTTGATGGCCCCTGCGAAGATTAGATTAATTTCACTTGGAATCATATCTACAATGAAGACATAGGTAGACATATAGGTATTTTATTTGAATTTAGAACCTCTCCTATATAGAATTGGGTTGTATCAAAATTAGAAAGGAAATTACGTAATTGAGTTTATATACAGTTATTTTTAGTTGGAAAAATTCAAGTTAGTAGTAAGATGTTTGTCTCTACATTTGTATGTTATAGTGAATGTTGCCTTCTAAGTAATAAGGATTGCATGGTTTATACGAGACTACCTTGTCAATTTATTTAGACTAAGTAGGTTTTCTTTAGACTAAGTAGAATGGATCCTCAATAATAATAATATGTATTTTTTTATTATAATGTATGTTGTCAAGGAGTAATGATGTACTTGATATTATTGATCTATATAGATAGGGTCAATGTCACATGACCAATTGGATCATTCTATTATTCAAAGAAATGGGCTTTAGAAGATCCTATTCATATAGGGTAGGTGGAGTCCATTTTTAAAATAAGCAACACATCAACTAACACACATATTCTATAAAAACATCTTTATTTGTCCACTCTATTGACATAAGTTTCTACAAAAATTGGTAATGGATGCTAGAACTAAGAAGTAAAATAATGAGAAGTAACTTAATGAGATGCAGGTGCAAATTATACAAGGTGTTTGTGTTCAACAACCACTTTGAAAGCAATTAATAGAGGTTAAAAAGAACACAATTTTTCTAAAGGGCGTACTCCTTCAACTAAAAGCCATGAAATCCTTTTAAGGAAGATGTTGACATATGATGAACTTCAACTTATTAATCTCATTAATCTAAGAGATTGTTTGGATATAAATTCAAATAATTATCCATCATAAATGTTTAAGTTAAGGTAAGGAAAACCACCTTTAAAATTCTACTAAATTCAATAATTTATTTTTAAATCTTAATATTGATAATTAAAATCATAATAAATATTGTATAATAATTGGAAGTATCATTTAAATTTTAAGGGTAGTTCTCTTCGAGAGATTGTTGCGGAATGAGGATACACAACCCTAAATGTCAATTATAATTTTTTTTTACACTAACCAAATCCACATATATATTAAATAATAAAATTTTACAATATTAAATTACAACATATTATGATTTTTAAAAGTATATATTAAAATTATTTTATAATTAGATCATTAAAAATAATTACTTAGATAGGATAAAAAAAATCTTAATAAAAAAAAGCACTTCTTAAATAAATGCTTAAACAAAGCTCTTACAAAAATGACTAAACATATTTAAACAAACAAACACCTAGCTTCAAACCCCTTCCACAATATATGGAAGGTGTAGAAAGCAAATTAGCTTGGACACATGCAATTTAAGTGTAAAATCATTTGTCTAACCCCTCATCAACCAACCCTAAAAACATCTATAGAGAAAAGGTATTTGGAAATGGGAATGATCTAACATGCAATGTCTTATAGACCCTTTTGGAAACTTCGCAACATGCAATTTAAGTTTAGTGCCATTTAATAGACGTAAATGTCATATCTAATAAATAAAATATTTAAAAGATATATGATGATCTTATATTTAATTTAGTATATATATATTTTAAATTATTAACATAATATACTTATTAAATTATTATAATCATTTAAATAAATTATTTTTAATAAACAATTGTTAACATCTATAAGACTTTTTATTAACATGGTCATAATTATGAATATGATTCCATTCTTTCATCGATAACATCTAGCGTTTTCCATTGGATGTACATCTCCTTCGTTTTTATAACCAGGAAGTTTGGTAGACACATTTAAAAATCTTTTTCTAAATAGTAATATTAAGAAAAATGACTGCTATGATTTTACTTTTATTTCATTCTCCCTCTTAAAAAAGAATACGGACGGTCAATTCAAGGCAACAAACTTTTTGAATTCCAATGGAAAAAGAAACAAAATAACAGATACAAGAAAACGTCAACAGCCACCAATCATTAACGGTATGGTTGGGCTGGTTGCGTGATACTTCATTAGACGCTAATAAAGTTGTAATATTTCAGTAACGGTAACGGTTCCCGTCGCCTTAGTTGCTCATGCTTTGTTGGTTTTGGCAGGAGATGGATAACGAATCGTCGAATACTGTGCTGCGTATTCTATAAAATGCACTGTCGTTGTATCTGAGATGGACGCCTCTACCACAGCTTTGCAGATACCCTTGTAAAGCTGAGTAACCAGAGGCAGCACTAGATAATTATAATGGCTAGAGAAAGAAACCGAGGGTCGAACGTCAATTCTCGAAGAGAAAATCAACCACCAGGAAGGGCAGCGGATCAGAGAAGTTTAGGTGAGCATAAAGACGTTGGTTATGCTAAGCTTGGTAAATGAGGGGTTCTTGCAAATAAATCTGCCTTGCTTAATGTTTTACACTTTGTTATATTGAACCGCAGGGAATAGAAATCAGAGGACTGCTTTACAAGATAGGACCAATAGGTCAAATGACCGTGAACAAACCGCAAATACCGCGGCTGATAATGCTGAACCACGAAGTGGGCTCAACAATGAACAGCAACAACGAAGTGGGATCAACAATGAACAGCAACAACGAAGTGGGCTCAACAATGAACAAACCGCAAAAAGCAAGGTTGATATTGACGAACCACTGTGGCAGGATGTTCCCGATTATATTCCCGTCCTTGCATATTTGCGCGGCTACTTCTCTGTAGAAATTCCGGAAGATTCTCCCCTCACAGGGGAAAATCTAAAGAAAACGAAGGACGCTTTGGTGGGGTTGAAAGTCGAGTTTAACCCTGAGACGTCCGTCTCCAAGGACGGTGAAAAGGAGGGTAACAAGATTTTCACCGTAAGGGGTTTATCTAATCAGGAAACCCGGCACATAAGTTTTGAGAAGGTGAAGAAGGAGAATAAGAATAAGAATAAGAATAAGAAGAAGAAGAAGGGCAGAACTCCGTCGCCGGAGGAATTGGTGAAGGTGAGTTTGGAGGATCACTTCAAGGACAAGTACGGTCATCCTATTAAGTTCAAGGGATTGCAATGTCTGGACTTGAGTTATAAGGCGAATGAATCAAAGGATAATGAGGGTATTACGGATGAGCCTTATCTGTGTAAGTACAAGGACCATATTATTTATGTTCCGATGGAATGCTGTCGAATTCGGCTCAAACATAATGCTGTGTCTAGAAAACTCAAAATTAAGCTATGGTCAGACGCAACACCGGAGGAGAGGAAATCGTCATCGATCTTTACAAAAATCAGGTCAGACTATGGAATTATTTTTTATAAGTTGAGAATTCTTTGAATATCGTGGCATTATTATTATTAAATTTTTGGGTTTGTTTGAAGTATAGATTATAATAGCAGCATAATTTGGTTCTAATGCACCCAAACCCAAAGGATTCGAGATGTAATCACAAATCCAAGCCGGTTTCTACTTAGTCTAGTCAACTGTTTGCTATAGCAGCTTTTCATTTATGAATAAAGCAGTTTCGGTTGATAGAGAATTTTGTAATTAACTTCAATGGATTGAGTGTTTTCTGACTATCTTACGTTCATTTTTAAAGGGATTGGAATCCATATACAGGTCAAAAAATAGATATTAAGGACGTGATAGACATGACAAAAATAGACGCGGCGGAGGAAAACGAAAAGGAAAAGGAAAAGAAAAGGTCGAAAATTTTGAGAATTGATTTGAGCGGCGGGCCTAGGAAGGTTGAAAGGTGGCAAATCTTATACTTCCAAGACCATGTTAATAACGATGGTTTTGAAAAAGACCGGCAGAGTATCAGGACATTTTTTGAAAGCAAGTTTGTGGACTGGTGTGAACCGTTTGGAATCAGCTTGAGCCAGAGTCCGAAGCTTGAGACTGCCAATATTAAATGTTTGTCTAGTATTCCAGAGATAGACAAGATTTTGTCGAATGTACCGAAAGAGTTACAGATACTGGTGTGCGTGCTGGACCGCAAACATGAAGGTTACAAAAACCTCAAACATATGGCAGAGAATGAGATGGGGTTGCTCACCCAGTGCTGTCTATTTGAGAACGTAATGAAGCATCTTGACGTGCTCAAGCAAATCGAGCAGGAGAAGGAACACAACGAGAGGGAAAACAAAACGGATGATCAGAAGAGGGAGGAGGAAAGGAAGATGATAGAATTAAAGAAAAAGAAATATTTTATTTGGAATCTGGCTCTCAAGCTGAATGCAAAACTAGGCATGACCAACGCCATCCGTGAACGAAGGCCATGCCCATTTCTTAAGATTGTTGGTGATAAGGAGTGTAATGTTTGCAAAACCTTTGGTAATGATGATGTCATTTACTTTGGCGGCTGCACGATGCGTGTACCAGGTCCGCGGAAACGTTCCGTGGCTGCACTGGTTGCAAGTTGGCCATCGTTTGATCAGTACATAATGAGAATCAGACACCAAGAGGGGAGACGAGATTGTATACAGCAACTCGGAGACATGGCAAAGGAGTTACTGGAAGAATACATGAAGAGAAACGGGAAAGAGAACGGGAAAAAAAAACTTCCTAATAAGATTCTCTACTTCAGAGATGGATTCGATATTACTGAAGACAAACCTAAAGCAGACAAGAACAAATCTGACATCAGTAAACCCAAGTTGAAAAAGATGATCAATAAAGAATTGTTGGCTCTCGAACACACATTCGACAAGCTACGAGACGGTTACAATCCACCTATTTCTTTTATCCTTGCTCGCACTGAAAGGAACAAATCGGAAGAGAATGAAAACCAAAAAGGAAGCGGTGGAGGCGCACAGGAACAAAATTCTAATCATGAAAGCGTTGGAGGGAAAATGAATCCGCTGCCCATGCGCTACTACAAGTTTGTGTTGAACGAGAATGGAATTGAGTGGGAGGATCTGAAAGAGTTGATAAAGCATCTATGCCTTTTTTCTGGAAGAGGGAAACACCCTGTGTCGTTGGCTCCTCCGCTGTATTACGCGCATCTTGCCGCCAGTCGAGAAAAACAATCTTTGGAGGTATCATCTACGTGGGATTTCCATAATCAAAAGATCAATCAGAACCTCATGTTCTACTGTTGAAACGAATATGAATGTGTTTTGAAAACCTAAACTTTCTTCTTATATTTATACAATCGTAGATCAGACAAACAATATTTTTTATAAAATCTGTTTTATATGATGTTATTTTACACTGTAAACTCTAAACCAGTTTTGAGAGTGTAATTAGAGCAAAAAAATTAAATATTTATTTAACTATGAACAAAATAAGTAATAAAATTATGATATAGAAATTAATAATATTACTTATAAGAAAAAGTATTAAAATAGAACGAAATTTTAACATTGTAGTATATTTTATAAAAGCACACGACAGATGACTATCATTGGTAAGAAGAAGTTTGCGTGTGTGTTAAGAAATAGCGTTTACATGAGTTGGATTGGTACGTCAAGCTATTTTCTCTTCTTTTTTTTTTATACAAACTCTGGATAAGAGAAACAGGTTTTCTGCACGCTTTATCTTTATTTTTTTAATAATAAAATAATTTATAACGGTTTTTGTTGGGTATTTTTATTAAAATTATTATATTTATTGTTAAAGTTAATTAAATTATATTTTAGAATTAGTTTATTACAATATATTTGTTAAAAGATAAATTTTTTAATTTAATTACATGTCTTTTAAAATTTTATTTTTATTAAAATTAAGATCAATATTACTTGTATGTCATCCAATTTTCTTTTATATAGATGTGTCACATTTCCAAAAGATTGTTTCTAATAGTAGATGATCGCATTTTTAAGAGATTGCCACCAATAATAAACAATAAATATTAATAATAATTTTATTTTCTTATGGAATCCCTACATCCATTTTTGTTGATAGCATTAATGATAACTTGTGAATCCTCCTTACTGAAATACATTTTCTTCCCTTTTGTAGTTGCAATTTTAAGTTTTGTAAAATGTTCTCTAGCCTTTGCATGGTTGTCACTTGAAGATCGTTATTTAAAAAAAATACCACCTCCACTAATTTTATCTAGATTTCCTTTAGAAGCACCATCAAAATTAATTTTGATAAGTCCAATTTTTGGTCATATTTATTTTAACCTAGATAAAAAAATTTCCTTTGTTTAAATGTCATTATTGCATATGGCTCTTCCATGTATGTTCACATATTGTAACCATGTTATTACCATACCTTTTCCCACACTTGATACCTTTCATGATGAGCACCATATTTGTAAGCATTTTGTAAGAGAGATAATAATGCAGATCCAAACTTGGGCATGATTTTGAGATGTATTTTTTAAAATTCTATTATTACTTTCTAGTCATAATTTCCAACAAACAATGATAGGATCAAATCCTCCACACAATACATAATTGTTTAGATTTGAAATAATTAATCCAATATTTCATCAACTCTCTTGTTGTTGGTGAAGCTACCAAATATATTTTTATATTTAAAATAGAAGTAACCCAAAATAGTGTGATCAAAGGGATAATGAATAAGTAAATGTTCTAATGGTCCTAAATATTTTTCATACAAGACATATCTAAAAGGTCCATGATATCCTCTTCTTTGTATAATCTTTGCTATAAGAATCTTACTTTAAACTATTAACCAAATAAAGGTTATGTCTTTATGGAGAGTCTCTAGTGATCAAATATTCTTTCAAAGAAAATATTTAAGAGTAGGAAATTTTATTGCTTTAAATCATCATATTTCAACTTGATTGACTATCCACCATATTTTGATAGATTCCAATCCAACTCATCCTTTTATGTAAAAAATATGAGAAAAAATATTTTGAAGCATCTTTTGAAGTTTATCTTTATTTTTTTTGAGTTTCTCTCCTTCAATCAAGTTAGTAATAAAAATCCATGATCCAAAGTTGTTGTTGATTTTAATATAATCTGACTTTGGACCTTTATAAGCTAGGCATGCCTTGCTAATTGTTGTTTTTTTGAATCAAATATTAGAGGATAAGCCTTCAACCAAGCGTTAGATGAAAATTTTGCACAATTCAACTCATTGATTGACCATATAATATATTTATTGATCAATTACAAAATATCTAATATGAAGTTCTTAGTTGGCAATCCTTTTGGTAGGGTTATTTTCCTAATTATTTTTATTGCATCAAGAGAACCTATATATTTTTGAAGTCACAATTTTATCCAATTATTTCCTTGATCTTTGGATAATATCTACCTAAGTTTTAATTGGAGGAACAAGCTTATAGATTTGTAGAATTATGAGTTTCCCTTATAGGGGAAAACTCATAATTATACAAATCTATAACTGTGTTCCTCCAATACTCTCTCATTTTCAAATCTTATTCCCATGATAAAGAGGAAATCTATTTGTTTAATTGCATCCTTTCCAAATAAAGGCTCTTTTAATTTTAATAATGTTTGATGCTATAAATATTGACAATATTAAAAGTTACATCCTCTAAATAGAGATGAATTATAATGCAGTCTTCAAGAGTTGTATATTTTTCGCCATGTTTAAGAACTTACCTTTTAAACCTACAAAACACACTTTCATTATATCCAAAAAAGAGACCCAAAGCTCCTTTTTACTTCGTTTATGAGACAAAGGTTGATATGTACGAGGATTGACCCAAAGAAAAATATCATAAATAAATTGTAGATGAGATTCAAAGGGACCATTTCTTGCAACCTAAATAGCTTTGATTTTTCCTTCCACTTTTACCTTTGAAAAAACTACTCATAATGCCTCTACAAGAATAATAAATGAATAAAAATATAGTGGAGCTCCTTGGAAGAGTCCACAAGATGACTTAAAATAACCAATAGGAGAACCATTAATAAAAATATAATATTTCACATTGCTATAACAACATTAAATCCATATACACCAACTATAATTAGTACCAAATATTTTGAGTATATCATGTGGAAAACTAAAATAACCCATATCATATGCTTTGTTATTATGTAGTTTCATAAGTTTATCTAGTTTTTTATGGAATGAAGAGAATGCATAGGCTTCTATACAATGCTTACAACATCAAAAATATGTTTACCATGAATAAAACCAAATTGTTCCTTTGATATTACACGATCCATAATGCCTTTCAACCTGCTTACCATAATTTTTGAAATAATCTTATAAATCATATTACAAAGACTTATTAGAAAAAAATTATTAAAATATTTTATCTCACCTTTCTTGAGAACTAATGTAATAAAAATAGTATTGACATCACTTGTGGTTTTCCTTAACTTAGCCTCTTTAATCATAATAAACGTATCACTCTTCAATAAATCCCAATAATATTTGAATAAAAATTATAAGAAATCCATTGGGGCCAAGTGCCTTATTAGGATGGAAAGAGAAAACTCTTTCATATAGCTCTTCGATAGATATATTTTCATAAATCTTTCATCTTTTTCCTATGTGATAATTGATAGAATATCTTACAAGAGCTTATCTTGTGCCTCATTATCTTTCCTAATATCTAATAAAATATTTTAAAACTAATTTTCATCATTCCTTGTATCATTTTATTCCTTAACATCTATTTCATATAAAGTTAAAATATGTTTTATGAGACTGAAAGATTTTTTTGGTTGTAGTACAAATTTATTTTTGCATTTCTCTCTTTCTTTGAGCCATTTCTACATATATATTTGAAACCAATATGACTTCTTCTTCTTGAATGCATTATGATAATAAGAGATCAATTGCTTTTCTTTCACATAATAACTCTTGTAACTTCACCTTGGGTATTAAATATACTTTTATATACCCATTTTACACTAATGGTCTTCTTGCTTGCTAGAAGATACATTAATTTATAGGTTTGATTTTTCTCTATGGCTTCTATCTCATCATCCATTGCTTTCACCCATTTTCTATTTTGAATTGCTTCTTCAAATGAAATTGGATCACACTCAAAAAATAAAATAAAATCAAAATATTTTTCATCTTTAGTTTCATTTCTGGTTACCTCATAAATATCTTGCAAGCTCCTTATATTTGATGGAGTCTTCAAGTTGAGAATCAATATTTCAAGTGGTGGTGACAATGATGATGAGGTAGTGTTCCTTCTAGGATCGATACTGGTATTTGAAGCTATAGGTGGATGCACTATATCTCTGTCCAAGTCCCTAGATTCAATAATTACTGAATCTAGATGACGAGTCTTGGATTTCCAGTTCTAAGCTTCATCTTCCATGAAATTTATGTCTCAGCTTATGATCAACTTCTTTTTGATAGAGTTATACAACCTATAGGCCTTTGATTCTTCACTATATCCAATGAAGATGCATTTTTTGTCTTGTCATCCAACTTCTTTCTCTTCTCATATAGAATGTGTGCATATGCTATGCACTCAAAAAATATTAAATGAGCAATGCTCAGCTTTTGGTTGCTCCAAGATTCTTGATGGATCTTGTCCTTCACACTTTTTGTGGGACACCTATTTAGAATATAAACTACACAACATACAACTTCTACCTATAACTCATGTGATAATATTTTCACCTTTAACATGCTCCTTGCCATATCCATTATAATTTTTTTCTTCCTCTTTGCAACACCATTCCATTGTTATGTATATCTATATGTGAACTGCCTTCTAATTGCATTTGCTTTGCAAAAATTATAGAATTCATTGGATATGTATTCTCCTCCCCCTCTATTTTGAGAGTCTTCACATAGTAGTTACTTTGTTTTTCAACCAAAGCCTTGAACTCCTTAAATTTACTGAAAGATTCTAAATTTTGTTTGATGGGATATACTTATGTCCTTCGACTAAAGTCATCTATGAATGTCAATAAGTATTTGTTTTTGGTAAATGAAACAATTTACATAGGGCTACAAATATCAGAATGCACTAGCTTCGATGGTTGTGAAGCTCTCCAAGATTGTCCTGTAGAGAATGCATTCTTATGCTACTTACCGACTAGACAACCTTCACATTCTTGATTGAGTTGCTATATGAGAGGTAGTCCTATTACCATTTGTTTTTTATGCAACGGGTTTAGGCCACTGAAACTCAGGTGATCAAATCTAAGATATCACAATCATGTAGCATCTTTCACAACTGCACTAAATGAAAGCAATAGTTAATTTTGAATTTTTAGGGGAAACATTTTGTTCTTTTTCATTAACAAATATTCTATGAGACTATTCTCTTTGTATTTGATGATATAGGCTCAATTTTTGAATTGCATAGTGTACCTCTTCTGCACAAGTTATCCAATGCTTAGCAAATTATATTTTAATGTAGGCACATAATACACATAAGGAATGTGCTTTCTTTCACCTTGCTTAGTATGGATAATGGTCCTCCTTTTGCCCATTATAGGTACCTTACTTTTATTTCCCATTTTTACATTAGATTTGATGGTTTCATCTAACTATGAGAACATTTCTCTATTGCCAAACATGTGTTTACTGCACCCACTATCAAGATACCAAGTATTTTTTTTTTGTTCTCTTCATCAATACTCTAGGTCAGCATCATAGACCCACATACATCTCTACTTTTTACATTTTCATTTTCATTTGTATAGTGGGCTTGTTGCTTATTAACCTTAGCCAAATTGTTTTTACACTCATTACTATAATGTTCAAAATTCTTATAGTAATAACATTAGATCTTTGATTTCTCATTCCTCTTATTTGATCCTCCTTGTTGATTTTTACCATTACCTCTTCCTCCTGATTTATGGAAGTTGCAATTGGTCTCTTCTTTGTTGTATTTTGATCTTCCTCCTCTCTTGTGGCCTCTTCCATGCTTACCTCTATTACTCTGTCCTCTTCTCCATTAAGAACTTGAGACATTCTGGTGGGAATATTTTCTTTTGTTATTGTCTCAAAATGAGACCTAAATCTTAAAAGTTTACTTTAATGAGGGCCAAGATGATTGATTTAGCCTCTGCTCATGTGTTTACAGAGAACCCATGAGCTCATCCACATAAAGGGTTGTCAAATCCCTTGACTCTTCAATTGCTATCACCACTGAGTCAAACCTTGTTGGTAGGCTTCTCAGTATTTTCTCCACTATTCTCTAGTTCTCAACATTCTCATCATTCAACCTCATCTGGTTGATGATACCCATTGTGCGGGTAAAGAAGTCACTCATGGACTTTGATTAACTCATCTACAAATTTTCAAACACCCTTATCAACATATTCAACCTTACCAACTTTATTTATGCCCTGGAAGCAGCTGGCTAAAATTTTTCATACCTCCTGTGATTTAGTTGCTACAATTTTGAGGAAAATAGTTTCTTCAACTATATGCATTATATAAAATAATGCCTTCTGGTCATTCTTTCGATTCTTCTTCAGTAGATTTGACTCAGCTTGAGAAAGAGTGCTCAACGCTGTTGCATCTATAGATTTTAGATAACTATTCTGCACAAGGTCCCATAGCTCCTAAGACCCAAATAAGATCTTCATTTGGATGCTCCAGTAATCGTAGTTCTTGCCATTAAAATGTGTGATCTACAATTGCAATGAATTATCGCTAGAAGTCATTGCTCCTTATCTTCCACAAATAACACTAGTTTTGATACCAGATTGAAATCAAGTGCACAGCAGAAATAAATAAGTAGGTCCCGAATCCATGAAGTCATGAGAGTAATAAATAAGTTTACCCAAAAACTTAGGTCCCGAATCCATGACGTCGTGAGAGTAATAAAGAAGTTTACCCAAAAACTTATGTGGATCTCCGATGGCATCAAGGAGGTATAGGGAGTTTTCGCACAATCTGATGTGGATTCATGACATCACGGAAGCATTAACAAAGGAGAGCCCATAACTTTTACAAATCCGTGAAAAACGGATTTTACACAATACCGCTATCCTTTATTGCTGGCACAACTCATGATATAAAATGCGAGCAAAATTGCACCTGGTCAACATAACTTAAACACTATACAAAACAAAAAAGATTGCAGAATTACGATGCTAGAATTCCACGAGGGATGAAGTTACAAATTGTTCTCAGAGGACAAACTGTCGTGGATTCGCGACTTGCACAAAACTGTGATTCCTTTGTTTTTATCTAAGTTCACGAAAGATGACTTAAATTAATTTCTCTGACTGAAGTGACTTTGCTCAACCTTGCACGGGATTGTAACATGGACAAGATAGATTAAAACAAAGATAACCTTGCACAATTATTTAGTTCAAGCATAGAAATCACATGCAGTGATAATTATTATCATAAAAGCCTAAGAATATTTCATATATTAGCTAAATGAAAGCCTAAGAATATTTCATATATTAACTAAAAAAACTGACTGCTGCTGCAGTAATACAATGACAGAATGAACTTTTACAACTGAAGCTTCTTACATACACAGGAACTATTTCAGACACCTCTGCAACGTGATCTCCATAGTTGCAGGTTAAATCCACGCATAAGTATCCAGAAGGCTGCAAGTTTTATTTCTCACTTCTCCTCACAATATCTTGTTTTTGTCTGTCTCACAAGAATAATACTAGTGACTCAAAATATATAGCTGGGGATGAAGGGAAAGACTCACCAACAATATGACACCTATTAGGAATAATACTGGGAAGACTCACCAACAATACGACACGTATTAGGAATAATACAAATCTGTGAGAGGATGCCAAATTTAGTTTAATTTTCTAAAATAACTTAGGTTCACTTTTAAAGGGATTGGAATCCATATACACCGGGCGAAAACATAGATATTAAGGACGTGATAGACAAAAATAGACGCGTTGGAGGAAAACGAAAACCAAAAGGAAACGAAAAGGTCGGAAATTTTGAGAATTGTTTTGAGCGGCGGGGCTAAGAAGATTTAAAGGTGGCAAATCTTATACTTCCAAGACCATGGTAAGAAGGGTGGTTTTGAAAGTGACCGGCAGACTATGAGGACATTTTTCGGAAGCAAGCTTGTGGACTGGTGTACACTGTTTGGAATCAGGTTGAACCAGAATCTGAAGCTTGAGACTGCGAATATTGACTGTTTGTCTATTTTTTCAGAGCTAACCAAGATTTTGTTTAATGTAAAGAAAGAGTTAGAGATACTGGTGTGCGTGCTGGACCGCAAACATGAAGGTTACAAAAATCTCAAACATATTGCAGAGAATGAGATGGGGTTGGTCACCCAGTGCTGTCTACTTGAGAACGTAAAGAAGCATCTTGCCGTGCTCAAGCAAATCGAGCAGGAGGAGAAGGAACACAACAAGAGGGAAAACAAAACGGATGATGAGAAGGGGAGGAGGAAAGAAAGAAGATAGAATTAAAGAAAAGGCATATTTTATTTCGAATCTGGCTCTCAAGTGTTAGAAAAATTAACCCAGATTTCACGCCTGTGCCCAACTGCGCTCCGAACCTTGGGCGAAACCGGATTGCGCTCCAGACATGGGCGAAGTCGGACTGCGCTGCCGCAGTCCGGGATCCCGGCAAAGGGCTGACATGACGTCGCACCTACCCTCTGACAGATGTGACGCTTGTGCGGCGATTGGTCAGAAACCCTAGTTGAGGGCCTGTCAGGACCTGTCAGAGGACAAACCCCAATCCTCCTCTTCCCGCGGCTATATAAGGCGTCTCGGGTATTTCAGATTAGAAGGAGAAGAGAGGAGGAAGAGAATGAGCAAGAAGGAGCAAGAGCAGTGAAAGAGAGTGAGGAGTAGAGGCAAAGAAAAGTATCTCAGCGAGCAGTTTGACTCATCTGATTAATGTCTGAGCAGTCGACTCGACATTTTGTCTGTTTAACTTATCCTGCAGTGCAGCCTGCAGATGATTGTAATTTCCTCTGTTGAGGAACTCTGTAACCCCGTTTAATATAAATAAAGTTTGCCGTTTGTTTCGGCATCTTTTAGGGTTTGCGCTTGTTGCTCTCTGCTTCGGCTCTCTCTTCTCATACAAGTGTTGCCAAGGCCAGCAAACCGCAACGGCAAGGAAGAAGAACAAGTCTAAAGCGGCTTTCCAAGTTTGCTGCCAAAGTTCGCGGCTAAGACCGGAGCAGCTCGAGTGCACGAGAAGTCCGGTTGGCCTCCCCTCTTCACCCCGCATCGTTGGCTGCCCGAACGCGGAATCGGCGAGTCCTCCCGGCGAACTTCGCCCAATCGGCGAGTCCGCCCTTCACACTCGCCCAATTCGGCGAAGTCCGTCGCCCCCACGGCGGCGTCGAACTTCGCGCCTAGTTCGGGCGAAGTCCATCGGCGGGCGCGACATTCGCACTTCGCCCTAGTTTGGGCGAAGTCCGTCGGGGCCCGACTTGCGACGCTCCAACACCCTGCGACTTCGGCGTTTAAAAAAAATTTAATTCTTCAAATTGGTATCAGAGCTGATAGTGCCGTGACACGGAGATAGAAGCATGGCTTCCGAGAGAAACTCATTGCAGTTGCAGATCCCATGATTTAACGGCAAGAACTACGATTACTGGAGCATCCAGATGAAGATCCCGTTCGGATCTCGGGAGCTATGGGAGTTAGTCGAGAACGGCTACCCGTAACCGGCAGATGCAAAGAAGACCGGCCGCCCTCTCTCGTGCAGACAAGGATCTCGTTGAAAGAGCACAAGAAGAAGGACAGAAGGCCCTCTTCTACATCATGCAAGCGGTTGAGGAGACCATCTTCCCGCGGATTGCATCAGCCACCAAGGCCAAGCAGGCCTGGGAAACCCTAGCAAGTTCGTATCAGGGCACCGACAAAGTGAAGTTGGTGAAACTGCAGATGCTCAGGAGACAGTTTGAGAACCTGCAGATGAGCGAGTCCGAGTCGATGAGCGACTTCTTCACCCGGACGACTGACATTATCAACCAGATGCGGTTGAATGGAGAAAATGTCCAGAGCCGGAGAATCGTGGAGAAGATTCTCGAAGTCCGCCTCGCGAAGTTCGACTCGGTTGTGATAGCAATCGAAGAGTCGAGGGATCTGACAACCCTCTCGATAGACGAACTCATGGGTTCATTGCAGACCCATGAACAGAGGCTGAGCCGTTCATCTCAGACCTCTCTGGAGCAAGCATTTCGGGCTCAAGCCTCAGTCCGAGACAGCGGCAGACAAGACTCCCACCACAGCGCTTCTAGTTCTCAAGGAGGGAGAGGCAGAAGTAGGCGTGGGAGAAGTAACAAGCAAGGAGGGAGATCAAACCCTCATGACGCTGAGCCAAGTTGCAACTTTCATCAGCAAGGAGGAAGAGGCACTGGCAGAAATCAGCAAGGAAGCTCTCAGCAGAAGAAGGACATGTCAAAGGTCCAATGCTACTACTGCAGCAAGTTCGGCCATTATGCCTCACAGTGCAAGAAGAAGATGGCGAACGAGAATCAACAGCAAGCCCATTATACGGAGGAACCCGAAAATGCGGCAGGAGGAAATGTACTGCTGACTTGCAGTATTGAAGAGGAGAGCAAGAAAAACATCTGGTATCTTGACAGTGGTTGCAGGAACCACATGACTCGGGAACAGAGAGATGTTCTCACAACTCGGATGAAACAGTCCGGTCCGAAGTCAAGATGGGGAACAACAACAAAGTTCCCGTGATGGGGAAAGGAAAGATCCTCATCCGCACCCGACACGGTGAAAGAAAAACAATTCAAGATGTTTTTTATGTGCCTGGGTTGAAGCACAATCTGCTAAGTGTTGGACAGCTTGTGCAAAAGGGGCACACTGTACTGTTTAAAGACGGTGTCTGTTCCATCAGAGACAAAGTCCATGGACAAATTGCAACTGTGTCCATGACGAAAAACAAAATGTTTCCGCTGCAGATTCGTAATGAATCATTGATGTCTCTGAGTGCAGCTGAGAAAGATGCTACCCGGCTGTGGCATCTCAGATTCGGTCACCTGAGCTTCAGTGGCTCGAATCAACTGCACAAGATGCGAATGGTGAAGGGTCTACCCCTGATAGAGCAACCAAACCAAGTGTGTGAAGGTTGCCTAGTCGGCAAGCAGCACAGGGATGCATTCCCTGTAGGACAGTCTTGGAGAGCATCACGGCCATTGAAGCTGGTGCACTCAGAAATTTGTGGTCCGATGCAGACCACCACATTTGCCGGCAACAAATACTTCTTGACATTCATTGATGACTTCAGCCGGAAGACTTGGATTTATGCCATCAAGCCGAAGTCAGAGGCATTTGCCGTATTCAAGGAGTTCAAGGCTCTGGTGGAGAAACAGAGCGGTTATTATGTGAAGACTCTCAGAACTGATGGAGGTGGAGAGTACATCTCCAACGAATTCCACAACTTTTGCAAGCAGCACGGAATTCGAAGGCAGTTCACTGCCAGATACACGCCACAGCAGAATGGCGTAGCTGAGAGGAAGAACCGAACCATCATGGAAATGGCAAGAAGCATGATGAAGGCGAAGGGATTGTCGCATGAATTCTGGGCAGAGGCTGTAACATGTGCGTCTACTTGCTGAATAGATGTCCCACCAAAAGCGTGAAGGACAAAATCCCTCAGAGGCCTCGGAGCGGAGTGAAGCCAAGTGTGGCTCACTTGCGTGTGTTCGGGTGCATTGCATATGCACATGTTCCGAAGAGAAGCGACGAAGTTGGATGATCGAGCCGAGAAATGCATTTTCACAGGGTACAAGTGAGCGTGCGAAGGCATATAGGCCGTACAACCCCGTGACGAAGAAGCTCATCATCACCGTGATGTGAAATTTCTTGAAGATCAAGCCTGGAACGGGAAGTCCGAGACTGGCCAGTTAAAGCCAGCAGAAGTTCAGTCTGTTGACTTGGAAGAAGGAAGTGTGCAGCCACCGCAACTTCCAACATCAACGATGGTGCCAGCAGTAGCACAGCCACTCCATCACGGTCGCCTCCACTTGTAAGCAGAATTCAAAACCTGAGGACACCTGCGAAGACTCGGAGCTTGCAAGACATTTACGAGGCAACCCGAACCCACATAGATGAAGAGCACTCTGACTTTGCATTCTTTACTGAAGTTGATCCAGAGTAGAGTTCGAAGATGCAAGTCAGAATCAGAAGTGGGTGCATGCGATGGATGAGGAGATAGCAGCCATTGAAAAAAATGAAACATGGCAACTGACAGATCTTCCAATAGGGAAGAAGACCATTGGGGTCAAGTGGGTGTATAAGACAAAGTTCAACGCCCAAGGAGACGTTGACAAGCATAAAGCCAGATTGGTGGCGAAGGGTTACAAGCGTAAGTCAGGCATCGATTACCATGAGGTATATGCGCCTGTAGCCCGACTTGACACAATCAGGATGATCCTGGCACTCGCAGCCCAACAAGGTTGGAAGATGTACCAGATGGATGTCAAGTCAGCCTTCCTCAACGGAGTGTTGGAGGAAGAGGTCTACATAGACCAGCCACCAGGTTACGAAATTGAAGGCCAGGAGGGCAAAGTCCTGAAGCTAAAAAAGGCCCTGTACGGTTTGAAGCAGGCGCCCCGAGCTTGGTACAGCCGGATTGACAGCTATTTTCAGGAGAATGGGTTTCAGAAATGCCCATATGAGCACACCCTGTACATGAAGACAAATGAAGCAGGTGAGCTCATTATCGTCTGCTTGTATGTGGACGATCCGATTTATACCGGCAACAACAATGTCTTATTCGACCAGTTCATAACAGCCATGAAGAAGGAGTTCAAGATGACGGACTTAGGGCCGATGAAGTATTTTCTCGGCATTGAAGTTGACCAATCGGCAGATGGCATCTTCATTTCTCAGGGCAAGTATGCGAAGGATGTCCCGAAGCGCTTCAAGATGGAGGACAAGAAACCTCGCCATCACACCCGCAGCCACAGGTTTGAAGCTGAGCAAGTTGGATACAGGGAGGAATGTCGACCCAACCCTGTTCAAGAGGCTAGTTGGCAGTCTGATGTATTTGACTGCAACTCGGCCAGATCTGATGTTCGGAGTCAGTCTGATCAGCCGTTTCATGGAGACTCCGAAGGACACGCACTGGCAAGGAGGCAAGAGGATCTTGCGCTATGTCAACGGGACACGAAACCATGGCCTATTTTACGCCGTACAAGACCAGCTTGGAGCTAGTGGGCTTCACGGACGATGGATCGGGTCAGGCAAGACCGACGATCGAAAGAGCACCTCCGGTATGCTTTTCATCTCGGATCAGTGGCAGTATCATGGGCGTCCAAGAAACAACCCATCGTTGCGTTGTCCACAGCTCGAGCGTAATATGTCGCCGCCACGTCGCCCGCATGCCGTGCAGCTTTGGTCGCGAAGAGTTCTCGAGTGAACCGAACTTTCCTCCGGATGGTGCGACAACAATTTTCTCGTGATAACAATTCGGCCATTGCACTCTCAAAGGATCCTGTGTTCCATGGCCGGACGAAGCACATAGACATCCGGTATCATTTCATCAGAGAGCTGGTGAAATTTGGCGAAGTACAACTGCAGTTTTGCAGGTCCAAGGAGCAGCTGGCTGACATCTTCACGAAGCCTTTGAAGGAGGAAGACTTCAACAGATTGCGAGAGCAGCTTGGAGTCAAAGCGCTCGTGAAATCAGGCTTAAAGGAGGGTGTTAGAAAAATTAACCCAGATTTCACGCCTGTGCCCAACTGCGCTCCGAACCTTGGGCGAAACCGGATTGCGCTCCAGACATGGGCGAAGTCGGACTGCGCCGCAGCCGGGATCCCGGCAAAGGGCTGACATGACGCCGCACCTACCCTCTGACAGATGTGACGCTTGTGCGGCGATTGGTCGAAACCCTAGTTGAGGGCCTGTCAGAACCTGTCAGAGGACAAACCCCAATCCTCCTCTTCCCGCGGCTATATAAGGCGTCTCGGTATTTCAGTGAGAAGAAGAGAGGAGGAAGAGAAGGAGCAAGAGAGAGGAGCAGAGGCAAAGAAAAGTATCTCAGCGAGCAGTTTGACTCAGCTGATTAATGTCTGAGCAGCCGACTCGACATTTTGTCTGTTTAACTTATCCTGCAGTGCAGCCTGCAGATGATTGTAATTTCCTCGCTGAGGAACTCGTACCCCCGTTTAATATAAATAAAGTTTGTTGTTTGTTTTCGGCATCTTTTAGGGTTTGCAGTTTGTTGCTCTCTGTTCCGGCGTTTCTCTCTTCTCATACGGGTGTTGCCAAGCCAGGCAAACCCAGCGGCAATCGCGGAAGAAGAACAAGTCTAAAGCGGCTTTCCAAGTTTGCTTCCGAAGTTCGCGGCTAAGACTGGAGCAGCTCGAGTGCACGAGAAGTCCGAAGTTGGCCTCAGTCCCCTCTTCACCCCCGCACGCTCGTTGGCTGCCCGAAGTTCGAACTTCGCCCAAATTTCGGGCGAAGTCCGTCGCAGCCGCGAGTTCGAACTTCGCCCAAATTTCGGGCGAAGTCCGTCGCAGCCGCGAGTGCGAACTTCGCCCAGTTTCTGGCGAAGTCCGGCTGCGGCCTCGAGTGCGCACTTCGCCCAAGTTCGGGCGAAGTCCGTCGGCGCGGCCGAGTGCGCACTTCGCCCAACTTCGGGCGAAGTCCGTCGGCGCGGCCGAAGTTCGAACTTCGCCCTAGTTCGGGCGAAGTCCGTCGGCGTGGCCGACGTTCGCACTTCGCCCTAGTTTGGGCGAAGTCCGTCGGGCCCCCGACTTGCGCACTGCGCTGTCCGAACAGCGCCGTGCAGACTTCGGCGTCAGTTTAAAAAAAAATTTAAATTCTTCATCAAGCTGAATGCAAAACTGGGCATGACCAACGCCATCCGTGAACGAAGGCCATGTCTATTCTTTGACAAGAAGAAAAAGAGCAGATGCCCATTTCCTAAGATGGTCGGTGATGAGGAGAATAGCCTGTGTAAAGTTTACAAAATCTTTGGTAAAGATGATGTCATTTACTTTGGCGGCTGCACGATTCATGTACCAGGTTCCCGGAAACGTTCCATGGCTGCACTGGTTGCGAGTTGGCCATCGTGTAATCAGTACATAATGAGAATCAGACACCAAGAAGGGAGACGAGAATGTATTCAGCAACTCGGAAACATGTCAAAGGAGTTAGTGGAGGAGTACATGAAGAGAAACAGGAAAGAGAACAGGAAAAAAAAACTTCCTGATAGGATTCTCTACTTCAGAGATGGATTCGACGTTACTGAAGACGACAAGAAAGCGGACAAGAACAAATCTGACATCAGTAAACCCAAGTTGAAAAAGGTGATCAATCAAGAATTGTTGGCTCTCGAACACACATTCCCCAAGCTACGAGACGGTTACGATCCACCTATTTCGTTTATCCTTGCTCACACTAAAAGGAACAAATCAGAAGAGAATGGGAAGGGTAATGAAAACCAAAACGGAAGCGGTGGAGGCGCACACGAACAAAATTCTAATCATCAAAGCGGTGGAAGGAAAATGAATCCGCTGCGCACATGCTACTACAATTTTGTGTTGTTGAACGAGAATAAAACTAAGGAGAAGGTTCTGGAAGAGTTGATAAAGCATCTATGCATTTTTTCTGGACGAGAGAAACACCCGGTGACGTTGGCTCCTCCACTATATTACGCGCATCTTGCCGCCCGTCGAGGAAAACAATCTTTGGAGGTATCATCTACGTAGGATTTCCAAAATCAAAAGATCCATTAGAACCTCATGTTTTATTGTTGAAATTAACATGAATGTGTTTTGAAAACCAAACTTTTTTATTTATATTTTTATAATCCCTTCTATATAAATACCATTTTATAAATGTTATTTTACACTGTTTTAAACTAATATTGATATATTATAAATAAATAAAAAACACACATCCGCAGTCAACTGTTAACTAGTTTTGACAGTGTAATTAAAGCAAAACTTAACTATTAAATATGAAGAAAAGAAGTAATAAAATTATGGTGTGGAAGTTAAGCCAAGCATTTTCGTCAGGTGGATGTTGGGTAGGAACACGCCTTACACATTCGTAATGAATTTTGTAAAGACACATGATAGATGACTATCATTGGCAAAAATAGACATTGGGTAAGAAGAAATAGTGTATTAATAACGTTCACATGAGTTGGTTTGGTACGTTTTTTTTTTGGTTGGGTACCGGCCATATACACACTCTAAATAAGGAAACCGTTTTTGGCACACTTATTAATATTATTATTATTTTCTAAATCATTTTAAACAATTTTAATTGGGTTATTTTTATTAAAATATTATATTTATTTTTAATTTAGTTAAATTATATTTTATAATTAATCTTTTTACATTATTTTTGTTAAAAGATGAAATTTTATTGGATCAGGTATTTTTTTAAATTTTTACTTTTATTATAATTAAGATGAACACTACTTACATGCTATCCAATTTCTTTTTATATAGATGTGCTTACCTCCAATAGTAGATGATCAAATTTTCAAGAGATTACCTCCAATAAATATTAACAATATTATTATTATTATTATTATTGATTTGGTTATTGTGAGAAACCTCTATGACCGATACACAGGGTTGAGCAGTGTCTTCCCAACCATAACCCCTCGTAAAGGTGAGAGTTATACTTATCAATAGAGAATTTAACACAAATCCACCACACACATCCCTTCACACACTCGCCCATGACACGGTTTGAACCTTGAACAATAATATTATTTAAAATACAATTCCCTTCTCCATTTTTGTTGATAGCAGTAATGATAACTTGTGAATTCCCTTACTAAAATATATTTCCTTCTCCTTTTTAGTTGTAATTTTAAGATGTGTAAGAAGTTCCCTAGCCTTTGCATAATTTTCACTCGAAGAAACATATGATTATGAGTGAAATTTTGCTTTCATTATTTAAAAAACACCACCTCCACTAACTTTATCTTAATTTCCTTTAGAAGCACTATGAAAATTAATTTTGATAAGCCCAATTTTTGGTCATGTTTATTTTAACCTAGATCAAAGAAGATCATTTGTTTCAATGTCATTATTGTATATGACTCTTCTATGTATGTTCAAATATTGTAAATGTTATCACTACGTCGTTTTCCACACTTGAGACTTTCCATGATGAGTACCATATTTGTAAACATTTTGTAAGAGATGTAATAATGTGGTTGAACATGGGCATGATTTTGAGATTTATTTTATTATTACTTTCTAGCCATAAATTCCAACAAACAATGACAAGATCAATCCTCCACACAATACATAATACTTTAGCTTTGAAATAATTAATCCAATATTTCATCAACTCTTTAAATGTTGATGGAGCTACCTAATATATTTTCATATTTTTAAAAATGTAATCCCAAATGGTGTGAGAAAAGGGATAATGAAGAATTAAATGATTTGATGTTTCTAAATATTTCTCATATAAGACACATCTAAAAGGTCCACAACATCCTCTTCTTTGTAGACTCTCTCCTATAAGAATATTACTTTAATCTACTAACGAAATAAATGTTATGTCTTTATGGAGAGTCTCTAGTGATCAAATATTCTTTCAAAGAAAATATTTAACAGTAGGAAATTTTATTGCTTTAAAGCCTCATATTTCAACTTGATTGACTATCCACCAAATTTTGGTAGATTCTAAACCAACTCATCCTTTTTGTGTAAAAAATCAAAAAATAAAATTTTTGAAGCATCTTTAATTTGTTTGAGTTTCTCTCCTTCAATCAAGTTAGTAATAAAAATCCATGATACAAAGTTGTTGTTGATATTACTATAATATTTGACCTTTGGAACTTTATAAACTAGGCATGTCCTAGCTAATTGTTGCTTTTTTTAATCAAATATAAGAGGAAAAGGCTTCAAACTAGCACCAGATTAAAATTTTGCATAATTTACCTTATTGATTGACCATCTAATATATTTATTAATCAATTGAAAAATATATAATATGAAGTTCTAGATTGGTGATGTTTGGGTAGGGTTATTTTCCTAAATATTTATATTGCCTCAAGAGAACCTATAAATTTTTTAAGTCACATTTTTGTCCAATAATTTCCTTGATCTTTGGATAATCTCTACCCAAGTTTTTCCTTTAAGGAAAAACTCACAATTTACAAATTTATAAGCTTGTTCCTCCAATATTATCTCATTTTCAAACTATTCACAATCTAATTTTAATTTTTCATTGCATCCTTTCCAAATAAAGTCTCTTTTAATCTTATTAATTTTTGAAGCTATAACTATTCACAATCTTGAAAGTGGCATCCCTTAAATAGAGATGGATTATAAGGCAGTATTCAAGAGTTGTATCCTTCTCACCATATTTAAGAACTTACATTTTAAACCTACCAAACACACTTTCATTCTATCCAAAAAAGAGATCCAAATATCCTTTTTATTTTCTTTATAAGATAAAGATTGATGGAAGTTTTTAAATATTAAACCCTAAAATATCCACAATAATTCATTGTAAATATAAGGTAATGTTAATAAAAATTTATTGGATTTTGTACTATTAATCAATTGTTGAGTACCCTTCTAATAGCATGATAATATTAATTTAAATTTGATGGCCTCGTTGTATGAGGTATGAAGCAAAAGAAAAGTATCATCAATATATTGTAGATGAGATTCAAAGGGACTATTTCGTGCAACCTAAATAACTTTGATTTTTCCTTCCACTTTTACCTTTGAAAAACTCCTCCTAATACCTCTACACGAATAATAAATGAATAATAAATAGTGGAGAACCTTGCAAGAGTCCACCAGATGACTTAAGATAACCAATAGGAGAACCATTAATCAAAATTTAATACTTTACATTGCTATAACAATAATAAATCCATCCATACCAATTGTAATCAGTACCAAACATTTTGAGAATATCATGTAGAAAACTAAAAGAACCCATATCATATGCTTTGTTAGTATGTAATTTCATAGTTGTACCTAGTTTTTTATGGAATGAAGAGAATGCATAGGTTCCTATACAATGCTTACACCATCAAGACTTTGTTTACCATGAAAACAACTAACTTGTTCCTTTGATATTACACAATTTATAATGCCTTTCAACCTTCTTGCTATAATTTTTAAAATGATATTATAAATCATATTACAAAGAATTGTTAATTATTAAAATATTTTATCTCACCTTTCTTGGGAACTAATGTAACAAAAATGGTTTGACCTCACTTATTATGGTATTCCTTATCTTAGCCTTTTCAATCATAATCAACATATCACTCTTCAATAAATCTCAAAAATATTTTAATGAAAATTATAAGAAATCCATCATGGCCAAGTGCCTTATTAGGATGGAAAGAGAAAAAACCTTCATATAACTCTTCCATATAAATTTGTTTCATCAAGCTTTTATTTTTTTCCTATATGATAATTTATAGAATATCTTACAAGAGCTTATCTTGTGCCTCCATATCTTGCCTAATATCTAATAAAATATTTTTGAACTAATTTTCTTCGTTCCTTCTATCGTTTTCTTCCTTAACATTTATTTCATATGGAGTTAAAATATTTTTTATGAGACTAAAAGATTATTTTTGTTGTAGTATAAATTTGTTTTATTATTTCTATCTCTGTCTTTGAGTCATTTCTACATATATATTTTAAATCAATACAACTTCTCCTTGAATGCATTATTATAATAAGAGAGCAATTGACTTTATTTTAGATAAGAATTATTGTGCATTCCATTTATTTATATTATCCCTTATTAATTTTTCGGCTTAGGTTCAGTTTTAGTATTCTCTTTAAAAATATTACTAAAGGATTTGACATTCCAAATATCCATTTGTTTCTTTAAATATTTCATCTTTTGAACAAAATTATACATATATAATCCTTCATAATTATCTTCATACCACCATATTAGAACCATATAGAAGAAATTAGGTATTTGGTTTCACATATACTAGAAGCAAATGGCTTTAGATGACCATTATTGGGTAAATCTCAAGTCAAAAGAATAGGTTTATCATATGATCTTGTTTGCAATAAAATATATGAAGAGATTATATATTCTATTTGCAAGCATGTGTTGGATAATAATATTCTCTCTAGTATTTCTACTATATGAGTTTTTCCAATGCATCTATTATCCCAAGTATATTGAAAAATTAAAGAACTAACATCTCAAATACCAATTGAATTGAAAAATGAAGTAAAATATTGCATTGATTTAGACCATATTGGAGCACCACCATTATTTTATAAAGGATATAGAACTATATTGATGTCACCCCAAAGATCCATATATCATAATTATGAATCATCATTGTGTTAGAAAAAAATTATAAGGTCCTTCCAAAATATTTCATGAGTAACTATACATTTATAATCCCAAATTTTATGTTTTGCTCTTTCTTACAAAGTTTAGAAACCCAATTGTTTTTTTGCTTCTAACAATTATCCATCCCATTTAATTGTTTCTCATATTGTTATAATACTATTTGAAGATCCTTTAGAAAAAACTACTAAACAATCACCCATCTCCCAAATCTTCTTAAAAGCATCCTTACATTCCTCGCTACTCAATTTTATTTCTTGTATTAAAATAAACTTGAGACTATAACAACCTATTAATTACTTAATAACATTTTATGGCTCTTATTCATACCCCTAAATATTCCATTATATTATTTTTATCATCACCTTTTATTTGTAGTAGTGGGCTTAGCCTGACTTCTTGTTAACACCTATGATATTTTTATTTGAATTTTGTATTTATTTTTCTCTTTGATTTAGACTGTCTTGGAATACCACACTTATTTTCTAAGGGAGATAGAATAGTATTAAAATCACCTCCAATAATCCATAGATCACAATAAATCATCATTTTATTTGATAAAAATATGTTAAATTCCTTCAAACATATTTCACAAGAAGTAACTATAGTTGCAATATACAAATTTATAACCCCAACTTTGATGTTTTTCTCTTTCCTTCAAAAAAACCTAGTAACCCAATTACTTTTTTATTCTAATAATTTCCCATCCCATTTGCATTTATCCCTTTGTAATACGCTATACAAGATTATTATAAAAGTAATTGCTAATAGACTCAAGTATGTGTTGCCCTTTAAAATTGATATGCAACAAGGGAGTTTTATGATGGGTAGATAGATTTTGGATGGTATTATAAATATTTATGAAGTCATTCATTCAATTTAAAGGAATAAATAAGAGATATGGAGATATGGTGCTAAAGCTGGATATAAATAAAGCATATGATAGAGTGTCATTGGTTCTTTTAGTCAAATTTTTGAAAAAAAAATATTTTCATGCTAATTGAATTGTTCTAATCAAGGAGTGTATCACAACAATAATATTATCAGTAATGATTAATGGGGTAGCAACTAGTTATTTTAACAGTATGAGGGAGGTGAGACAATGAGATATACTATTTCCATTTTTTTATAATTATGGTTGAAGCCTTGGGAAGAGCATTTTCAACTGCTACCAAAGAAGGTAAACTAGATGGAATTAAGCTAATTTCAATTTTAAATTTTGTTCCACATCAATAGTTCATAGAGGATATGATTATTGTCATAAAATTCTCTATTTTCCAAGCAAAGGTAATAAACAACACATTGGGTATTTGTGAGAATTTTTTTTGGATAAATGGTGATTTTTCTCAAAAGTAAGGTTTTATTTATCAATACTCCCATTTTAAGACAACAATATTGCACGGGTATTTAGTTATGATATTGGGAATTTTCCTATTACCTACCTTGGAATACCTCTTTTCAATGGAAGAATGAAAGAGCAAATGTGAAATTTTGTTGTTGAAAAATTTTCTAAAGACATACAGGTTGGAAGGGTACACTTCTTAGCCAAGAAGGTAAGGCTCAATTGGTAAAATCTACTCTCAAAAGTATTCCAATATAATTTATTTCTATTTATAAAATATCTAGGAAAATTTGGGAAAGAATTGAACAAATTCAAAATAACTTTCTATTGACTAGAATGAAGGAGAAGAAAATAATAGTTCTTGTTTCTTGGGATAAATTATGTTCTAGAAAGGAGGTGGAGGCCTAGGTTTTAGGAAATAAAAAAAAATGAACAAATCTCTCATAGGAAAGCAGGTATGGAAAATAGATATAGTAAAAAAGTACGATTGATTCAGATCTTGAAAGCAAAGTATATGAGAAATGAAAATAAATTTTTGGTAGGAGAGAATGTAATAAAATGATATTTATTCTATAATAATATTCAAAAAACTAAATCCTGTCTTCAAGAAGGGTTAATATAGTAGATTCAAAATGGAAAAAATGTAAACTTTTGGAGAGATAAATGGTTAAAAATATCCCTTTGTGTGAAGACCCTAAATTTTTAGAAATAGAATATAAAATTTCTCATTACTATGGACACTGAGCTCACAATTTTATCATTGAAGATACTAAAATAAAAATATTAAACAAATATATATTGAGCATATGAATTACAAGAAAATACAAGTAGTAATAAAACTGAATAAAATGTTATAGGTATATTTTCTAAATCAAGCTATACTAGAGGATTCTCCAATTTGGAAATGTAGGAAATATGGGAAGTACTATGTAAAATTTGGGTATTTTCTCTTGGAAGATGTAGGATTGGGATGACTACCGGTAAGCAATATCTGGTTGAAATATCTAACTCCAAAAATGGCCTTCTTCTCTTAGCTTGTAGTTCAAAACAAAGTTATCACAATGGAAAATTTACTTAAGTCTAAAGATCCCTAAACTTTCCTATTATGTATAAGGTATTAGTGGCAATTGGTTTTCATATGTTTATTTTTAAATGGTATGTTTAACAACATCCTTAATAAATTTTGCATGGCATGAGTCTTCTCAAATTCTATTTTTGATCTATACTTAAGCTAGAAACCACCTTTTATGAGGAAAAGACTAAGTATTTTATGGAAATTTTGTTTACCTCACTTTATGTGGGGTATTTGGAAAGAATAAAACAATATATTTTTTAAATAATGTAAGAAATATGTGATGTCTATAGTGATCAAGATATGCAATGCTATGAAAGAGAACATTTTGATAATCAATTTCAACGACTCATGGGAAGATGATGGTGAAAATTTATTGCAAAGAGTCGGGGATTGGATTCTTGCAACAATCAGCCATTTGTTTATTTAAATTTTAATAGAATTCAAATGAAATGGGAGCCTACACCATAGAGTTGGTTTATAAAAAAAATTGATGGTGCTTCAAAAGGGAATCCAAGTATAGCAGGTTTTGGTGATATTTTTTAGAATTAAAGAGGAGAAGTGGTACTATTGTATGCTAAGAATATTTTAATTCAATCAAATCATGTTTCTAAAACTAGAGCTATGTTCCTAGGTATTAGGCTAATTTATATAATTAGAGTTAAAAAATTTATCATAGGAGATTCATTAAAAATTGTCAACCTGATTAAGGGTAATTAGGATTCAATTTGGGATATAAATCATATGATTTAGGAGGTTAGGCTACAAATTAGGAATTTGGAAAATGTGCAAATTGTACATATCTACCAAGAAGGAAACACGGTTGTATATTGGGTATCCAATTAGGGAATTTAGAATGAAGGATACGTAATATTGGAAGACAATTTTACACAATAAATTATGGAAATTAGCAATAATTGATTCCAAAATGTAGTTATTTGATATAAGGAGTACGAAAAGGGATTCACAAACGTAGGATAGTAGATAATGTAAAAGAACTATTTTTAAGTATTTATCTCAATGTTGTGGTTCAGTTGTTAAGTATTTGACTAAGTTGATTTTCTATAGTATAAGCTAATATAGGTTATGTGGGCTTTATTTTCAAATTTGTGACTCACTTTATGTCACATTTTGGGTTTTGTATCAAAGTATTATGGTTTAATTTATGACAATGTAAAAGGGTTATGGCCCTTTCAAAAACACCTTCCTCCAACATAATAAAAAAAACAATTCTTAAAATTTTTAATTCATTCAGTTTATCTCCCAAATTCACAAATTTCAAATTTAGTCTTATATCTCCCAAATTTCATATTTCATATTTCTTCAATCATTCATTCAAATAATTCAACATAATTCATTTCAATTCAATTTTTATCTCTGTAATTTAATTGAATTTAGTCTTCTTATATCTCCCAATTTAATTCATAAATCCTTCGATTTTAAATTTAATTATCACACCATTCACTTCATTCTTCGATTTAAAAAAACAAATGCTTTATTTTCTTATTTATCCCCATTATTAATTCACCCCAATTAAATTACGTTATCAAAAAAATAAATGATTTATTTTACCCTTATGTCTCCAAATGCCATTAATTTGTAGACACCAAAACAGCACCAATCCGATTATGTGACCGCAAACACTGATCGCTTTGACAAACACAGCCCCCGGGGCAGCCCTCAGAGGTTAAACAGTGGTCTTAACCACTTTCATAGCAATTTTGTAAGGTCAAGGAGCAATTTGGCACACTTGGACACTTTGCCCAAGCATTCGCCTCACCCAGGGACGAATTCAAAATAGAATCCGTCCCACCCCAGACGAATTCCGAATCCGTCCCCGGGTGGGACGAATTCTAAGCTTAACGGGCAAAAAGGCAAATGGTGCCAAGTGGCAGCCCGTAACAGTCGGCTAAGGGCTCCTACCTTGCACGCATGTGTAAGTGGACAGAGGGGCCGTTAGAGGACTCGTTACAAGAAGCATTTATCAAAGTTCAAGTCAATGGAGGACTCCCCTCCCTCATGGGAAGACAAGACTGCCACATGGCGCCCATGGCCAACACTTGGCTTTTGTGCTTCCCTCCCAAAAGAGACCCCTTGGGTCTATAAAAGGTGGGACTTTTCTCACCCAAAACATGCAGGTGGAAGGAGTGTTCAAGCAACGAAGTGCTGCCGAATCGAAGACTCATTTGCATCCCCCTTTGTTCACCTTCCTACATCCATCAATCTCTTTTGCAAGGGAGGTTGTTGGGTGGCCTTTGGAAGCTCGAACCTTACTCAAATCCGACGCATGGACATCTAGAACCTACCAATTCGCCGACCCCCAATCCTAAAAGGTTTTGGGCCCATCCTTGGTGGATTGGCTCCAAAATCGAGGGCCAACGGTGGGAGGCCCACTTGGGCACCCCCGCACCCCCAAGTTCTAATTTCAGTTTTTGAGCACTTTAGATTAATTTTTAGATTGCATTCTCGTGTTACTAGGTCTCGATTAGTCTATAATTGCAATTTTGTAGCTTTTGGTCAAAGTTTAGGGTGTTTTGTATTGCTTTATCGTTTCGCTAACTTGCAGGTGTCAAGGTCAAATTCCCGAGGGAGGAGGCCAAATTGGGAAAATCCGACCATCTGGGTCGTCCCAAAATGGCCCCAATTACCTAACCCCCCATTTGCAGGAGTTTTGCAGGTCCCGAGATCCGACATTGGAGCAAAGAAGCAGGTCGATTTCTCCTATTCGAAGAATTCGTCCCACCCAGGGACGAATTAGAATTCGTCCCGCCTGTGGACGAATTCCAGCTTAGGTGAATTGGCCACCGCCTCGAGTGGCCTTCTCGGTGACTGTTCTTACCTTCGTCGATTTTGAAGCAATTTGGATTCACCGTTTTCATGGTTTCAGCAAATATTCGTATGCATATTTTGTTAGTTTTAGAGAGAGAATGCTTTTCATTTGCAACAAGTGCTACTAACGTCTTGATCATTTCTTTGTTTGCAGGAGAAGCAGCAGAGGCGAAGAACCCATCAACATCGCGCGGCATCATCTTAGCCCGCCCAGGCAATCGTGGGCACGCGGAAGGAGGAACCATTCAACGATTGTAATCAAACCTTATTTGCGCTCCTAGCCCCCGAAAAGGGAGGAGGCATTATTGTAACATAGATCGAAAGAAATTAATGAAAGGGCTGTTTTTCTTTATCTGATTGCGTCTCTTACAACATGTCTCTTTTCGTTTCATGTAATGTACATTCCTAGGACTTAAGCGTGCTTAATTTTGAATGCAATTGCACTTGGTGTTTCCTTTGACCGGAATCTCGTGCTTTCAGTGGCGATCACGGTGGGACCCTGTTCCCTGGTTTTGAAATCACATAAACTAATCAAAGTTTTGTGTTTGTGCTTGATAGGTACACTTTTTTTGTTGCAGACTGCTATTCGTCTCTGACAGGGACGAATCCTTTTCTGCAATTCGTCTGACCTCGAGACGAATTCAAATTCGTCTCTGGGTGGGACGAATCTCGTTCTGCAATTCGCCTCCCGTAGGGACGAATTCCTCGTCTCATGGATTTTCGGAGCAGAAATTCGGAGACAACAGGAGCAGGCAGAGAAGAGGTAGGGATTTTCATGATCTCTCGTTATAATTTTCTGTTTCTCGTTTCGTTTCGCTTCGTTAATTGTTTTCATTTAATCTTGCATTGCATTAGGAAAAGTCATGTATGCTAGTTTCATTTTGTTGGATAAAACGAATCCCACACACATCACGAGACAACTTTAAACCAAGGAGCAGGTCGTAAGACCCCAGCCCTTGATCAAGACCATTGGTGGATTTAATCACCGCCTTGGCTTGATTTGCATCCATTTCCCGATTGTCAACTCGTTGTTAGGCGTAAATCCCGACGAAGACAGACCGAGCGTAGCCGGGGTGATTCCCATGCGCGCGAGGATAAGTTTTCTATGGTAGGTGCCATTAACAAGACAATCCCCCTTCCGTACCGCCTATGTACCACGTACCTTCTGCTCTCACGTACCTATAGTCTCCCTCTCGTAAGGGCGGGTATATAGAGAGGTTGGTATATCGGCCTGGTTGGTATATTGAAGGGGCGACCTTTTGGAGTTATAAGAGCCTACATGATGCATTTAAACGTTCTACAAAACCTACAAAAACAAAACAAAACATCAAAATGCACTAAACCAGCCTAGGGCACACCAAGAATCCTTAAAAGAGATAATCACGGTTTTGTGAATGTGTGTGTTTAATTCTGTTTAGTGTAGACAAAAAAAATCATTAAAAACAAAGATAAAAAAATCTACGCATTTTGTCATTTTCTCCAAAAAGCTCCAAGGATTCCCGTAATCGCTTGGTCACTCCAAAATGCCCCAAAGGTGTCCATGAACCCTTTGGTCAACCCAAAATCACCCCAAATGTGCCCATAAGTGATGCAGGACCATCCAACAAAATATGGGAAATCTTGCATTTTTCCCTAAATTTTAGTGCATCTTGCCGGGCCATAACTTCTCAACCGTAGCTCCGATTGACTTGAAATTTTACAAGGAGTTAGGTGGGATAATTTTAAACAAATACAATTCCCTAGAATCCTATTTGCCCAGAAAAGTCAGTTTTCGGGGCCAAATTCCATCATCTAGTGCCCCGAAATTAGGTTTTAAAATTGGACACGCAATTCTATGCACTTTTTGAGCTGTTCGGATGTCAATATCTCCTAATGTATTTAGAGCTAGGACTTGAAACTTCATTTTTGTCTTATCTACTATAAGAGGGATGCGCACACCAATTTTGGGCCCCATCTGACTCATTTTCAATTTTAGGGCTTTTTAGAGAGACATCGTCATGGTGCTCACCCATAGCCAAGCCCAATCACGGGCGGAGGCTATGGGGAATATCCAAGGAGGCACGAGTCACCTCCATTACAATCCCAAGGATTTGGTCATACCACCTTGGCGACCTAACACACAATGCAGTCCCCTCCACACCTTAAAGGAAAGAGACTACAGGGACACCTCTTCGAGGAGCACTCCTGCTCAACATAGCACTCATCACACACCCTTCCATGAGGGGTACAATCATAGGAGAGCTCCCTTAGATGATCGCTATGAGCGGTCACCGCGCGATGAAGCGCTAGGTCAACATAGGGTTCGACGGGAGGAACCACATCATTACACTACCCGTCCTTCACCCCCTCTAGTTGTCGGGACTACAAAGACAAATCCAGAGCACAAGGCTCCTCAAGTGGGCGGGCCAACTCCACCCGTTCCTTTTTCATTTATGAAAGAGAGCACGAGGAAGACCTCTACCTTCCTCGAGAGCAATATACAATGCGAGAGCAATATGCCTCCGCACCTGCTATCTATCAGAACACTCACCGAGGCCAAAGCCTCGAGGGAATGTTCGTTACCCCCAATAGAGGGAGGTCGCCTATAGAGATCTTGGATCACTACGACCGAGATAGATATCTAGAAGAGGCATCTAGGCCTTCTAGACATGAAGCAATGAGAGCTCCCTTAGATGCTCGCTATGAGCGGTCATCGCGCGATGAAGTGCTAAGTCAACATAGGGTTCGATGGGAGGAACCACATGATTACATTATCCCTCCTTCACCCCCTCTAGTTGCCGAACTACAAAGACAAATCCAGAGCACAAGGCTCTTTGGGCAGGGCGAGATAGCTCCGTCCATCCCTTTTTCACTTATGAAAGAGAGCACGAGGAAGACCTCTACCTTCCTCGAGAGCAATATACCAGTGCGAGAGCAATACGCCTTCACACTTGCTATCTATCAGACCAATCACTGAGGCCAAAGCCCCGAGAGAATGCTGCTACCCCTACCAGAGGGATGTGTCCTATAGAGATCTTGGATCACTACGACCAAGATTTTTATCTAAGAGAGGCGTCTAGGCCTTCTAGACATGAGGCGATGGGACCAACTATCGTAGAATCTATCGAATATATCACACATCTCAAGCAACTCACGCAACTTGAGCTCGAACGACTACCGTTAGAGGAACCGTACCATATTAACGAAGAGCACCTTCAGCGCCTAAGGATGAGCTGTTCCAACACACTATGCAAGAGAAGACTCCAACCCCTCACATGCATAAGACAAAATATTTTGAGTGGCACAACCCATGGGGGAAGATAGGTCATCGCGACCTCATCAAAAGCTACCCCCAACACCTCCTAGACAGGAGCGGGAAGCTACTCTCCCGATTCCCGAAGCACCACCCCGACGCCTCCTAGACATGAATGGGAGGCCGCTCCTATAACCAATGACGGGTGCCTTCCTCAGACATCCACCCAGGCTTATGAGCCACCCTTAGAAATTCATCAAGAAGCCTCTAAGGAATCAGAGCGCGAAGAAGAGCGGGATGAACCGCCCTACCAAGGCATGGGGGTGCCATCTGGCCACCCCTCCATAAGCCCCAAGTTCCTCAACAAGAACCAACCAAAGAGGAGGAGTTCAAATCTCCCGATACATGCAAAGCACTAGAGCACTTAGAGTTGGTAGAGACCAAGATTTTGGAGCTCCCAAGGCCCAACTTACATAAGGCTCCTTTCGAAGAGGATCAACCTTTAACCATAGGGCTACCTGATGATGCAGTCCTCCATGTCTCGTAATCTACAGATTTTGATGAGCTATACACATTGTCCGAAGGTGAGGATGAAACAGAGATAGCCCACAACAATCACATGCGACAACATCGGCATCCCATAAAATTTGAAGAAGCATGTCAACAGATAAACATAATACTAGGGCATGAGTGGCGCGTTAACCCACCACAGTGGGACCAAGCATTACATCCACAACTTTGGGCACACAAAGAGCAACTTCCACCAAGAGACATCATAGCAACATCAATGCCGCAGGTAGACCCTGTCCTCATCTCCGTGCATAGGGATGATCCATTCATGCCCATACCTCTAGAGCCAGATCCGGAGTGCAAAGACCATCAAGCTAGGGGTACCTCTATCCCCTAAAGAACCATAATTCAAACCCAAAATGCTCCAAGGATTATCGCAATCCACTTGGTCACCCAAAAGCTCCAAGGATTATCGCAATCACTTGGTCAACCAAAAAGCTCCAAGGATTATCGCAATCTCTTGGTCACTCAAAAAGCTCCAAGGATTATCGCAATCACTTGGTCACCCAAAAGCTCCAAGGATTATCGCAATCTCTTGGTCAACCCAAAAAGCTCCAAGGATTATCGCAATCTCTTGGTCAACCCAAAAAGCTCCAAGGATTATCGCAATCTCTTGGTCACCAAAAAGCTCCAAAAAAAGCTCCAAGGATTATCGCAATCTCTTGGTCAACCCAAAAGCTCCAAGGATTATCGCAATCTCTTGGTCACCCAAAAAGCTCCAAGGATTATCGCAATCTCTTGGTCAACCCAAAAGCTCCAAGGATTATCGCAATCTCTTGGTCAACCCAAAAAGCTCCAAGGATTATCGCAATCTCTTGGTCAATCCAAAAAGCTCCAAGGATTATCGCAATCTCTTGGTCAACCAAAAGCTCCAAGGATTATCGCAATCTCTTGGTCAACCCAAAAAAGCTCCAAGGATTATCGCAATCTCTTGGTCAATACACAAAAGCTCCAAGGATTATCGCAATCTCTTGGTCAACCCAAAAGCTCCAACGATTATCGCAATCTCTTGGTCAAAAATCAAGAAATTCAAAAAACAAAACAACAAAAATCATCAAAAACAACAAAGATTTGCATCTCAATTCTAGGCATACTCGAATTCATCAAAAACAACAAAAACACCATGCATAACTTTTACCACACTACAGTCAGTGGTCCTGGGAATGTACTAAGAGTTTCAATAATTCAGCTATCATTTTCCTCTTTAGCCATGTAGTGTACCAAGTCGAACGGATTTTACAAAGGTAGAGTCATACTTGAAATACACCTTGTTACATAACATCCCAACACAAATTCAAACACTAAAATTCCCAAAATTGTGTGAACGAAAGACGAAACCCGCAAAATAATCTAGGTCACCACAAGCGAAACGGTTATCTTGCTCATCCCCTCGTGCGAATGACCCCTAGAATGCCGAGAGTTGGCAAAAGGACAAGCTTCCTCCCTACCCAATTCCCTAAGAATCCCTAAAGTTCTCAATAGTTGCAAAACACAAAAATTTGCAAAATGTCAAAACTCAAAAATTTGACAAACTATAGTGCACACATCAAAAGGCACAAACAACAGTGATTTTCATCACTCCATATCCCCAATCCCTTGCTCGAAAGAAAAACAAATCAAAATAAACAGTGATCTCATCACTACAAAAGAGCAAGTATCCCAATACAATTGAAAAAAAGAAGGGAGTTGACCTTGAATCCTTGGAACTCTCAAGATTCTCGTAGGTCATAAGGCAAGCTTCAATACCAATTTGATAGCCGGTAATGTAGTAAACCTCCCGCATGACGATATATCTGTCACATTAACTTGCGTACAGATCAATGTTTGCATGTGGATGAGCTAGCTTATGGCATCCTGGATTACACCGCAGATTAATCTTAGTACATACAACAAAGGAATTCGTGGAGCTAATTAGGTGATCCTCAGGACAGGTTTGGTTGAAAGCCCATCCTGCAATTGGCGGTATCCTAACAAATACCACATAAATGAACTCAATTGCACACACAGGGATGTGAAATAACTTGGTCAAAAACAAGTCCGATTCATACCTTGGTCAAAAGTCTTGTAAGATAAAGTACAGTCATGGCTAGTGAGCTAAAACCGTCTGAGTCTCGTAAAACCTTAGCTACATTTTTAAACCAACTCGTGCTACTTTTCATCTTTGCAAATACCATCAGAAAATACAAAAAAGAAAAACCATGTATACATATAGAGGCATACATCACAACAATCACCTAAAAACAAAATAACAGAGCTCTAAATAGTCTATGGTGCCATAGCCAAACATCACAAACCCCATTCATCCATTTCATATCTGCATATCACATATAAATCAAAACCATTTGCATTCATCATAGCATATGCATCCATCAAAATAAATCAACATGCATACATCCATATTCATCAACCATCATGCACAAGATCAAAGAAAATCAAAACAACAAAAACAACAAATAAATGCAACACAAAAACAACAAGCAATAAACATTGCTGCACACAAGTGCTCTTGCACTTAACCTCTTGGCATAACAAAACTGATGTCAGGGTCTACATTGTCACTATCCTACTCCCTAAGAAGGCTACCATAGCCGGACCGCTCCACGGGAAGACGGATTTTCGACAATTTAATCCCCAAATGGTGTCACAAAAGGTCACCCAAAAACAACAAAAAATCAAAACAACAAAAATACAATCCACAAAAACAAAACAATAAACATTGCCACACAAGTGCTCTTGCACTTAACCTCTTGGCATAACAAAACTAATGTCGGGTCACATTGTCACTATCCTACTCCCTAAGAAGGCTACCATAGCCTGACCGCTCCACGGGAAGACGGATTTTGACAATTTCAATCACCAAATGATGTCACAAAACAACAAAACATACAAAAATCAACAAAAACACAAACAATAAACATTGCCAGACACAAGTGCTCTTGCACTTAACCTCTAGGCATAGCAAAATTGATGTCAGGGTTTACATTGTCACTATCCTACTCCCGAAGAAGGCTACCATAGCCGGACCGCTCCACGGAGGGACGGATTGCCGACAATTCAATCCCAAATGTGTCACAAAAAAAAACAGACAAAATTCAACAAAAACACAACAACCTCAGCAAAAAATCGATGTCGAGGTCCAAATTATCGCTCTCCTAATTCCCCAAGAAGGCTATCATAGCCGGACCGCTCCACGGGAAATAGGTTTTCGACGATTTCACCTCATTATGACATCACCAAAAGGGTTAACACCCACCAAAAATAGGTCCATATGTTGGAAAAATTGCACACGCTTAACGGTAAACCCTCTAAAGGCAACCTTGCACAAGTCATCTTGGGTCAAGCGACTCGTCGCTTCTCTCACGAAGGTCATTCCCTCATCGATTCGTCGCTTGAGGGGGTAGTCACACTTAGTCACCAACCAACAATCACACACCCAATTAAGGAAAACGACATGCATTCAAAGAATCATTGACAAAGACAATCACGCTCCCCGCTTGGGGCAGAAACAAGCAACAATCAAATCAATCAAACACTTGGCATTTCGTGAATCATGAACACAAGGTTCCCCCTGAGGATAAAAATGCCCTTCACTTGTTCATGACTGATCAATGTCTAAGTTCAAGATTTCGTGAACCATGAACACAAGGTTCCCCCGAGGATAAAAACGCCCTTCACTTGTTCATGATCGATCGATGTCCGAGTTCAAGTCACACCTCACCAAAACAGGTTAATACTTGAAATCAAATTCCTTAGCTCGTCGAAGCAAGGATTCAAGAATGCATGCCCTTTCCATACTTGGGGCATCAAAAGTTGGTTAGGTTACCAAGAAACCCTAATCATTAGTGCTTTGGTTATCTATTTTTGCTCAAGCATCGCGTCACCCGTAGCGCTTCCCAAAAAGGGGCATCTCGTAGACACCAAAACAGCACCAATCCGATTATGTGACCGCAAACACCGATCGCTTTGACAAACACAGCCCCTGTGGCAGCCCTCGGAGGTTAAACAGATGGTCTTAACCACTTTCATAGCAATTTTGTAAGGTCAAGGAGCAATTTGGCACACTTGGACACTTTGCCCAAGCATTCGTCTCACCCAGGGACGAATTCAAAATAGAATCCGTCCCACCCCAGACGAATTTCGAATCCGTCCCCGGGTGGGACGAATTCTAAGCTTAACGGGCAAAAAGGCAAATGGTGCCAAGTGGCAGCCCGCAACGCCGGCTAAGGGCTCCTACCTTGCACGCATGTGTAAGTGGACAGAGGGGCCGTTAGAGGATTGTTACAAGAAGCATTTATCAAAGTTCAAGTCAAGGGAGGACTCCCCTCCCTCATGGGAAGACAAGACTGCCACATGGCGCCCATGGCCAACACTTGGCTTTTGTGCTTCCCTCCCAAAAGAGACCCCTTGGGTCTATAAAAGGTGGGACTTTTCTCACCCAAAACATGCAGTTGGAAGGAGTGTTCAAGCAACGAAGTGCCGCCGAATCGAAGACTCATTTGCATCCCACTTTGTTCACCTTCCTACATCCATCAATCTCTTTTGCAAGGGAGGTTGTTGGGTGGCCTTTGGAAGCTCGAACCTTACTCAAATCCGACGCATGGACATCCGAACCTACCAATCCGCCGACCCCCAATCCTAAAAGGTTTTGGGCCCATCCTTGGTGGATTGGCTCCAAAATCGAGGGCCAACGGTGGGAGGCCCACTTGGGCACCCCCGCACCCCCAAGTTCTAATTTCAGTTTTTGAGCACTTTAGATTAATTTTTAGATTGCATTCTCGTGTTACTAGGTCTCGATTAGTCTATAATTGCAATTTTGTAGCTTTTGGTCAAAGTTTAGGGTGTTTTGTATTGCTTTATCGTTTCGCTAACTTGCAGGTGTCAAGGTCAAATTCCCGAGGGAGGAGGCCAAATTGGGAAAATCCGACCATCTGGGTCGTCCCAAAATGGCCCCAATTACCTAACCCCCTATTTGGCAGGAGTTTTGCAGGTCCCGGATCCGACATTGGAGCAAGCAGCAGTCGATTTCTCCTATTCGAAGAATTCGTCCCACCCAGGGACGAATTACGCTCAAATTCGTCCCCGCCCGGGGACGAATTCCAGTTTAAGGTGAATTGGCCAGCCGCCTCGATGGCAAGTGGGCCTTCTCGGTGACTCGTTCTTACCTTCCGTCGATTTTGAAGCAATTTGGATTCACCGTTTTCATGGTTTCAGCAAATATTCGTATGCATATTTTGTTAGTTTTAGAGAGAGAATGCTTTTCATTTGCAACAGGTGCTACTAACGTCTTGATCATTTCTTTGTTTGCAGGAGAAGCAGCAGAGGCGAAGAACCCATCAACATCAGCGGCGGCATCATCTTAGCCCGCCCGGTGCAATCGTGGGCACGCGGAAGGAGGAACCATTCAACGATTGTAATCAAACCTTATTTGCGCTCCTAGCCCCTGAAAAGGGAGGAGGCATTATTGTAACATAGATCGAAAGAAATTAATGAAAGGGCTGTTTTTCTTTATCTCATTGCGTCTCTTACAACATGTCTCTTTTCGTTTCATGCAATGTACATTCCTAGGACTTAAGCGTGCTTAATTTTGAATGCAATTGCACTTGGTGTTTCTTTTGACCGGAATCTCGTGCTTTCATAATTAATTATAAAATTATCTCTCAATTCATTTATCCTTTCGTCAATATTATATTGACAAAAATAATTCATGCTTCACATTATATCTCTAATTATCAACTTTAAAAATATTTAAATGAAACTCAAATTTTAGAAGGAATTATTTATCTTGATGATGCTTGGTCAAAATGACTTTATCATAAAAATTAAGGTAGAGTGCTCAGGTAACACTCCATGTCAGGATAGACTTATCATAATTCATCAAGGTGTATTTGAAATCCATTACAAACTTTGCTTTTACATTTAACTTTCCTTCCATGCTTTGTCTTCCTCAAGGATTTTACAACCAAATTTAACCTTCTAGACTATGCTCATGAATTCACTTCTTTAAATGACATCTTTTATTTTGGGCTTCATATAGGATCTCATCTCATAGACGCTTCCTTTTGTGCAATGCAATATAGATTTGAAAATTATTCATAGGCTATTTCCTCCATTCGGTTTGAGTTCTTGACTCCTTACATGTTCTTATCCTCTACAAATCATAGTCTAGTAAACACACATATTCACAATAGGAATCCTTATTTTTCTTCCATATTTAGGATTTAAACAAAGAATGTTATACTCTCTTGCTCAAGGTTTTTTTCCTCTAAAACCTCCTTTAATCCCTATTTTTTTCTTCCTTTAAAAAAATTAATTTTTTTAAATATTCACTTTCTTAGATTGATTTATCTTCATCATCCAACCAAATTCATACTCTAGCTTTCAACAAACTCAACACATACTCTTCAATATTCGTTCTCCTCCAACTCCTTTTGGATGATGTACTCCTCAACTTATCATTCATAGTGCAATATCAATCACCACTTTAATATTTTCTTCATATATTTGGTTATGCTTATCAACCCATGCTTCTTCCTTTTATAGTAAATTATTCGTTAAATCACTTCTCACTTCACCTAAGTGGAACTATTTTAGCACTATTAATAATTTTCTTAGATTATCTCATAGGCCCCTTTACCAAAATCAAATATTATTCACAATATAAAAACATTCAACTCATCGACCAATATCAATAAATCACATTCATAGAATAACAAATAATCAAACTCATAATATTATTCACGAATAAAATACATAATATTTATCATTATAATGCATGTTTTTTATTTAACTTTTGTTATAGTGCATGGAGATTTATCTCCATAATATAACCTTAGAAGATGACTCTTCAATACTCAACTATTGCTCTCCTCAAATATCTAGGAGATGCATCCTTTTCTATTTTTCACATATGATAAAACTTTCATGATGCTTCACTTTACAACTTGCAACATATCATATGACCCTTCACTTTCATATTTTATAGCTAACATCTATGACTTTTGACTTACTAACTTGGCACTTTGCACTCTTACAACTCACATCTCATGTCTTGCACACTTTGACAAATGTACACTTTATTACATAACACTTGGAATATTCTCACACATTGACATATACACTAGATAAATATAAATCACACTACCTAATATAATATTTACAGAGCGACCAAATACTATAATATCTATAACATTTCAATTTATTTACAATAATTTTTGAAATGATGTTATTGTTGGACCAACAAGGTGTTGGATAAATTTGAATTGTTAAAAATATGAATATATTCAATGAAGGTGAGGTGGTTTCCATTCATATTTGTCATATCAACCACCTAGTTGAGATAACTTCTAAATATCTAAATACTATATCTGATGATGTGATAAAGTGCTAATATTTCCCACTTTTTATATCATGCTATAAATAGTGGTAGGAATCAATAAATTTTGTAGTTCACAAAGATCAAGGACTAGGAGATACACACTACTCCATGATTTACATCATCATAAATAGGGATAAACTCAAACACTCAACTTAGTCATATTGACCACATTGAAGACAATCAAGGATACATATAAAAAACTATCCAAGATTTTACATCATAAGTAGATAGTAACACACATATTATCCATCTACATTGTTTCAAATAGGTATATTCTCATATATTTATAAACCTCTATGATAAAGGATGCACTCAAACAATCATAAATACAATACTTCACTTGTAAATATGGACACATATAAATATTCACAAGAATATATGCAAACACAAATACAATTTACTATTTGCAAAACATAGGGCCTTGACTTCTCTCCAATGAATTATTATCTCTAGTAAACAATATAGTTTAATTTAGTCTTCAAAATGGATCATAGTTGGGTCAATGATATGATCCCATCTCAAGCTAAAAAATAATTTTGAATATATGGTCTTAAAATTCCTATGATATATTATCTTCAAAAGGATGGTTGCATTGGTCTTAAAAATGCTTTTCATTGAGTTCGTATATGCCTACACTTGTAAAAATAAAAGTGCCTCAAATCACAAAACAATTATAATGTCTTAACAAAAAAAGTAATGGGGGTTTGTGTAGCTTATGTTTTGATGAAGCAAATATTCCTCGAATGGATCTAAGGTATAGAATTTGAAGTGAATGCCACCTATCTTATGAGTATGATGTCTTGACCACTTAAAAAAATGATACAAATTGACATGTTACAAAATGACAATGTTGTTTTAGCAAATTTATATCTAAAGTTAGCATCCAAGCTTTGACTCTTATAAATATTTGAATATTATTTATGCATGGATGATATTTTTTGGATATGTTGGATATTTTTATTACATCAAATGATTTTTTTGTCATACTACAATAAAAACCAATTGCTAAGCATCAATTACAGGCTTTGGTAGACCTGCCTCTTTAACCTAAGAATATATTTTTATATATTTCTATATAGACCAGGTATGATAAGGAAACCCTTGAGGTGAACTTAAATATTTAACCATTTATGTTCATGCTCTTCCAAATTTAATAAAAAAATTTAAAATTATGTTTATTTGACCAATATTTACTTATAATAGTTTAATTATACCTTATGTGTATGATCGGTGCCTTAATATTTTGGGCTATTGTAGCAAGATTTTATGACAATTGAATGTAATAGAAAGAAATAGAAAAGGAGTAATTGGTTTAATTAAATTCATTCGAATATCATACTAAACATAATTTTTGACCAAGAAAAGAAGCATCCATCCATACATTCAAATAATGTAACATGTAATGGAGACACACACAAGATTGAACAAAATATATGACAGATAAGAAGCCCAAAATTGTATTAATATCAAGAGTAATTACATGAAGAGTTGGCCTGAAATTTCCATTTAACTCTTAAATATTAATACAATGAAAATCATCATTCAAATAATGTAACAAGGAATTTTCACTCTCTCATTCTAATATAGTAATAGTTGAGTCTATAGACCTTTGGGTCAATATTTAGAAATAATCTCGATTTCTTGAGCACTTATCTCTCAAATCCTACAAAGCAATGGGAAGAATAAGAGATGGAATAGAAGGAAAGACACAAGTAAAAATAAAACAACAAATAACAAGACACTCAAGTATACCTCTTAGCAAGAATATTCTATGCAAAAGCTTGATGTTGATTATGGCTATGGTTTTCCTTCTTATAGCTTTGGTGCCTCTATAACTATCAAAACTGCTCCAATATAGACCTTCCACTTGTCTCCATATCCTATCATACTATTAGATGGATGTATTATAGCCTCATATTAGCTATCTCAAAATAGAAAATTACTGTTAAATATTCAAATTTTAGTCCAACTGCTGACTACTTGTATTTCACTACTAGCTTGGCTTTGTGACCTTTTTTTCTTTCAATTTTCTTTACTATTCCTTTAGTGAGTACCTTTATGACCAAGTGTAGATACCTATATTCTAAATAATTTTATGTTTTTGACTTAAATTGCTGAAAACATTTATTGATGTTGAAGTACTTTTCCTAAGTGTCAATGTATTCTTTAACTAAAATAGGAATGTGATCAACACATCAAGCAAAAAGTAAAATTTTATTACAAAAAATAAGGATAACACTACTATGCTGATAAAAATAAGGATACAAAAAATAGAATTTGAGGTACACAAACTAAGTGAACCACAAATAAAACAATACCTCCATAACTATGCAACATCAAGGTGATTTCAACATAACTATATTCCATCAAGATGGAGAGATATTCATAGAAAATTTCAAATTGTCAAGTTGGGTGATCATCTATCTAGTTTGCATCTCTAGATTTTTCTAACACTGGTGAATAAGAATTCCTTGAATTATTTGTATCTTCCTCTATCACTTCCTCCTTGTGTACTTTGATTCATCTTCAACATGGAAACCTCTACTTTTATTTTTGAATGGGTGTCTTTCCATATATAAGGTTGAGCTGAAGGAAATGTTTTATCAGCTAATGACCATTAATTCATATTATATTGATCTAAAAAATATTTGTTTCACTTTAAATGATATTCTCGTATCAACTTAATTCTTTATGCATATTATTCAAGCCATGGGGTGGCTTCATCTTGTACAACTCATGATGACTCACCTTACTTGCCAATTTTATCCATGTGATTCATAAGAGAGCAATCAAGTGTCTCTAAAAACCTGGTGGATTTATAAACTACTTCTAGTTCATCATGTCATTACCTTACTCAGCTCACCACCTTACCTTTCATAACAGTCTGACCTATCATGAAATTTTACCTTTTCAATTTGTTTGCGTAATCGACCATTGGATTAAACACCTTTCATTTTTTAGTCACTCAATTAACTCACATTTTCTTAAAGCATGTGCTTGGATGGATCACACAAAAATATTGTAGTTGGCTTGTGTGCTCACAACTTCTTGATTGGTCCTTAGTTGAGTTAGTGAGATCTTCATCAATTCAAGTACCTCATTGGTTTTTCTCAAATGGAGGACCCACATGATCTTGCTTTCAATGTGGAAACAATCTATGCATGTCATTGGTCGATTGATATCTATCATTAATCATTTATTAGGTGAGCATCCATGATCATTTATTACAAATCAACCAAAAGGACTTTAATCCCCTATTTTTCCTCACATCAAGACTTAGTTGATTAACTCGGGCCATTCATTAATTTTTTTCCAAATGGCTTAGGGACCTTCAAACTATATAGGTTTACTTCATTGTAGCATTAGGTCCATGATAAGTGTCATGACCCATTACCCTTCTACCTTATTTAAATAATATTAATTGACCTTGGGGAATCAATTAATGCCTAATAGAAGGGGCTTGACCCTAAAGAATCCTACAAAAATCTCAAAAAAGGAATTTTAGGGAGGATAGAAAAATATTAATTATCTTTTAGAGAAGATAATTAATTATGATATTTTGTGAAAAATAAAATTGAGAAATTATCTTTTACAAAATTATAACCATACAATAAATTATGTGAATATTTAGTGGACCCTATGTGGATGGGACCCAAAAAGGACTAAAGAATTTTTAAATAACTTATGGGTCATCCTATATTTTGGGAAGTACTCATGTGGTTACCCTATATTGGTGGGGATTATGAGAGGAATCTCATAGCGTATCAAAAATAGTTCTAACCTTGTAACTATCATATGCCTCAATAGTATGAGTTTTGTCACTCACCTCATCCCTAGAGAACCCTTGAAGGACATGATGAAGTCATAATGGACCTAGGCATATTTTTAATATTATTATATTGTGGCCATTATTTAGCCCATGATTGGATGAGTGCCTATAAATAAAGGCCAAATTGTGAAGAGGGCTATCTAGGAAGTTTAGAATGGTCTAGGGAGTATGCTCTCCAACATTAGGTGGATCAGAAACTAGAAGACTTGAAGAATTTTCTAGTTATAGTAAGGAGCAATCTTGGGAGGATATTGAAAGAATGAGGGCTTGATGGCTTGGAAGAGATTGTTTGGAGATGGAATATAACCAAAGACTTGTTATGATTCCAAAATAAAGATAAACCAGGTTGGATTACTCTTATTTCCTATTTAAAGATAGTTGATTATATGTAAATGTTACCCTTGTGGCTACTTTATTAGAGTTAGTGAAGATAGTTTTGGTTAATTAATCATTGGTTATAAATTATGGTATTTAACTAACCTTGAGGGGGATAATTTGCTATACCTTACTTTAGTAAAAAAATAAATATTTGACTTAATATATTCGGAAATGATTATCCTAAACTAGATTTATTTCAAAAGCCTCCACGACCTTTACGGAGTGGTCAATGGTCGTAGAAGCTATCTGGGTCCTTTTTGCATTATAATGTTTAATTTTTGTCGCTACAGTAAGTGTGACTATGGGAACCATTAGTTGACCATGAAACTTGGGCCTACACTTGTTGTTTCCACTAACATTGAAGGAGTATTTATCTTATGGGCGGAAGCCCTTTAAAATTTTCTATGATTGCTTGGCACTAGGGAACGTCGAATGATCAACGGGTATATGACCTTGAGTCAGGAGTTTGCGTGGTGTATTTTGTTCATCTTGTCTTATGAGATCATCGAATCATAGGAGAGTACCATGTCCGCCATCAACATCTTGCTTGTCACTATTGCTCAAACCAGGGAATACTCGAACTCATATCTGGGGGTCTGTAGGATCTCTGTGTATCGTGGCATTTCACCAAGTATTTTGCTTGCATAATCAGTGTTTAAAAACATTAGACCTTTACATAGTCATTAGGATTAGCCTGCGCTTAATTTTAACACGGATATCTACAACCTAACGATTTGATGGGTTGAGTAGTCATTAAAGACTAACCATGCTTAAGATGACTTAACTCGGTCTTGTAGGGCTCTGCATCTCGTGCATGAATACTATCTCATCCCCGACTCAGTTTGCAGAATATTTTAGTGCTACTATAGTTCGAATGACCACATTAGTGGTCTAATATTCTCATAAACTCTCTTGATTTGACTATAAACCTAGCTTAGTTGTTGAAAGATGATCAGCTACTATTGATATTACTGTATCTACGTTTTTTGAATGCCCAAATTATGGAGGAAACCCCTCTACCGTCCTTCAACATCCGAGTGGAAGTGTACATGAGAAAGGTTGTGGACACCGCTGAACCTAGACATAATCCTAAGAGCCAATTTGGTACTAAAACCCAATTGCAATGAATTTACAATAAAATAATCTCTACCCATAGTAGGAACTTCGGCTTGCTCAAACTAGTAAATGAGATGTCAAAGTAATATCAGGTTTAGCATCAGATCCCTCGATTTTGTTTGTCATCCCTTGGGAATGATTCATTTGTAGTCGTATTTCTTCGATTGCAATGCTCAAAGATCTTGTGGTTGATATTATCATGACATCTGTAATGCACCTGAAGGAATGGGAGAGGCCTATACTTCGATCGAATGACCTAATTTGATTACCATCACCCATAAATAATCACGAGTCCCTATTAACCCAATGCAATTGAAGAAGTACTTTGAGGCTAATCGTCCATAATATGATTAAAAAGTCTAGCCACATGTGGCTATGAACATCACAAGATTAATCTTTGATAGGGTGCAAAGGATTTATTCTTGAGAAGTCTATACAATAGACACATTGATGATCTTGGAAAGAAGCACATGGAAAAACTATAAGCTCTAGACTGCTAGATTTAGTGATAAGTGATCTTTAGTCCAAATAAGAGTTGACTCAATTTCAGGGTAAATGAAGGTGTGATATAATCATAATGGTGCTCTCGAGATCTACTATTTTCATGTGACTTTTACGTTAGTTGGAATTCTGGAAGTGTCAGAATTTTTATGAAATTGAGGTCTTGCAACACTATAAAAGGTCATGAAAAGATACCTACAAGACCATTGGTATCCTAAATTTTAGGCCCATTAGGACTTCGATTAAAATCATTGGCAACTTGAAGTATACCATAGGGTTTTGGATTAAGTTCGATGTCAATTAATAAATATATTAAACATGGTTGACTTGGAATAATAACAACTTCACCTCTTGTTGTAGGTAGAAGTTGGCCATAAGTAAGGTAGAGTTGATTAGATGTGACAAATCTTTGATTAATACTTGAGATTAATTTTTGGCTGAAAATACATTGCCCTATAATTATCCTTGTTGAATAAAGATGTACTTGGTAGTAAAATGTGGAAGGAATTGTTCTTTAGATTGAAGTCAATTCTGGTATAGTTTTGGGAAAAGAGTTGAATATATCTTAAATTGAAGTGGTTTGTGGAATAAAGTTAAAATTTATGGAATGTATTTAATTAAATTAGAATACAGTCAAATATAACCATATTATGAGTACATTTCTTGTATTATATTGTATTGGAAATTAGTTGAATTTGATGAAAAGGAGGGATGCTTCATAAATTAAGGGTATGGGACTTTAGTTTATGAAGATATTGATTATCTATCAACTTGAGGGAATGAATTTTGGAGGTAATTATTGAAAATTTCCTCCAATATCAAAATAGTCTTCTCCAAAATGTGTATCCAATGACTTTCGTAAACCAAAACAATATTTAGTGGATTCTAAGATGATTTAGGGAAATAAATATGATGGATTCATTAAATTATATTGGAACAGGTAGTCCCTTTTTTGTATGGAAAATACTATAATAATATTTTTATGACCAAAGAAAGGAGTCAGGTAACTCCTTAATGGCATCGAGTATATGAATAGAAATTGTTGCATTCCTTGATTGTATAATGGAAGGATCCATTGTGACCATTATATACTTGTAATCTCCGAATCATCTTGAGTTTTTGAATATGAGGAAAAATCACATTTTGGAGGCTAGGTTTATTCCCCTGAGGGTTCCCAGGATAAACAATGTGTCAATAATTTGTGGTTTGCTTTATTATGTCTTGTGGGTTTTGCCTTTATTTTCAGAAAGAAAATGATGAATGTTAACGATATGTTAGATGCTTGATGTAATGTTTAATTCCATGCACTATAATATATATACTAAATTTTGAGTAGGATAATGATGTACGGATGTAAGAAATGTATGCTTAATTATTCATATGATAATGTGATTATGTCATTCTCTTTTGGAATATGATGGGTTATGATGAATGAAATAGTTTAGTAGAGTTTATCAAATATTAATCTCATGTGAAGGAAGTATGATTACTTAAATGTGGTAATGAACAAATGGAATTTGTTTATTTTTTATTTTTTACAATGTTATGGGATAACTATGTGTGAATGATGTACCTTACCACATACAACACTGATTATATTAATTACAGATTTCAAGAACTATTATGTAGTAGAAGCCAAATATTAAGGGGATAATTGGATTTATGCTGATCTAAACATTATGCATTTAATCTTGATTAGAATATAAACTTGCTTAAGTAGAAATTCTCATGTAATGCTTTAAAATAAGGATATAATGTAAATAATTTTACCATAAAAGAGTATCATTGATTAAATTCACTCCATAATTACTAAATATGATTTAGTTGAGATTATGTTGTGGAATGAAACTCTCAAGATGACAAAATGGTCTTGATCTACAAACCCAAAATAGGCCCTACACTCTACACTAAAGAATTAAGTTGACATGTGGAGGAAAACATTCGTATGGGACAAGTAATGTCCATTTGTTATGATCTCAAGAGGGTTGCCTAAACGAAGAGTGTACCAATATGCTCTAAGAGGGTTAAAAATATGTAATCATGTTTATGAGGACATTCCATGAATTCTTATCATGATAGTGATACTGTTGTCTTAGAACTCCCTTCTAGATGAAGTAGATTGGATCTAATATTGATGAAAAACCATCGGTGTGGTTAATTCATCCATGATGGTTTACCATTGGTGTGGTTCTCCATATTCAAGGCATTCACCTTGTCTGGATGGACCATTTGGTGATTTCCTCATTTATGATGATGAAACCTAATGCTTGGTCAACGTAATCACACCAAGTGGGGTATGAGGGTTTCGTAGAAGCTTATCACTTCTACTAAAGAGACTCTGATCAAGTATCTATAGATATTCAAGCTACTTGCCTTGAAAATTATAAAAAATATGGAATATGTCTATCCTAGCGCATGATTAGGTCTTTTGCCATATGAAGTTGAACATTTATATAAGCAAAAAAAAAAAATCAATGGAGAAAAAGGATCAACTAATGGGTTCGTTACAATAATACTTAGGGAACTTGACATGAAAATAGAGAAAACATATGTTAGTTATAACAAAAATTATATAATAAAATAATTAAGACTTTCATGTACCTTTGATTTTCACCTTTGTTGACTTTGTCTTAGTTGGTAGATATGAGCTATTCAATTTGACTAATGTAAAAGACTTTAATAATTTAGATTTGATTGGTCAATACGTTTGTGCCTTACCTCCATATGATTGCTTGATATTTCCTCCTTTTACTTGGGTCAACCGAAATTCTTAGGTCATAAATCCTCTCTGATTAAAAACCTTATAGTCACCCTTATTTTACAATTATAACCCATAATCCTTAGTTAGACGCTAGGAAATTTTTGTCTTGGGGAGTGTCGGTAGATGTATTAATGACCTTCACAATCTTAGTATGATGGATCTTATATTTAGGTAATTTTGACACGTGAATACATGGGATTTAACAAATGAGACTTATGCCTAGAAAGTTGGGTTTAACTTTACAGTTTTAATATTATAGAAGGGGACAATGTGCACAAGACCTCCCTTCATCCAGCTTCAATCGATAAATTCTGATCACTTGTCTCATTCAGTTGATAGAATTTGATTGCTTTAATTTTGTCGATTGAAGCTTCTTACATCATCTAGTCGTTTGACTAAATGGCCTTAGTCTCATTGACTTAGTTGACTGATTATTCTAAGCAATTATTATTTCTCGGTTGAACAAACTTAATATCATATTTCATGAATTTAAATTTTATTTTAGTGATTGCATGGAAAAAGAGGGCAACGTAACCATCACCCTCATGATTGAATCCAATATAAAGTATTTGTTTTAGTGTATGGTTATATAGACTTATAGAATATGTCTTAGGTTTATATTGCTCAAGTGGTTATTTGTGTGGACCCTCTTATTACCTTTCAATCAAAATCCCATAATTAAAAGGGGGACTAAGATTTATAAGGTTTAGGTTTAATATCACCAAGGACCATGGTTTAAGTTGATATTATGGGAAAAATCAGTTCAACAATGAAGATAATCTCGTGATCAAAAATTGCATACTTCAAGCAGTGTGTCGGTTTTGATAGAGTGACCTTATTGGATTTTTTTTATAGAATTCAAGTCGTTAAGTCCTCAACATTGATATCTATTGAGTTTTGGATGATCAATTTGGGCCTTTGGTGCACCTTTGATCGAATGGCTTCTTCCTTATTTTTGCACCAAAATCGGCCAGTTAATCATTTCTCCTTTTCAGTCAAAAATTGGTAAGCCTGGATATTGACCTTCAAGCATCAGCTTTGAATGGGTTCTTTAGCTTCATTTAAATCAGTTCATGTTTGGTCATCGATATCCAGTCGAATCATTCTCAACCATCAATTCGCTTTTGATCGATGGCCTTTGACTTTGTGATTCTGCTTTTTTCTGATTATGTCAATTTCTTAATTAGTTGCATATTTTATTTGACCGAATACCTCATGATTTTATACTTAGTAATAAATACCAACAAACTTCTTAGGCTAAGAAGAATGTATGAAACCTTAGGCTTAGCTTGAGTAAAAGTGACTTTCCCTTTTCTTATGGGTAACTTTAGTCTTATAACCTTGATATTTTTGATAAATAATTATTTTGAAGTCTTAAGAGACTAAGACCTTGGCTTATGATTAATGTAATGGAAAAATTTTGTGGTCTTCGATATTAGAGATTTTGTTTGTGATATGAGGTGGTACTCTTTGGAATCAATTTTTTTTGTGAAGTGTTATTAATATAATTTCAAAGACTTCTTGAGAATGATCCTTTTTGTACTGTTGAAGGATTTTATTTAAGATTTAAAATAGAGTTAGTTTTGTAATATTTTGAATTGCTTTACCCCCATAAAAATTGAGGCCATATTTGTTCTTTTAAATTCAATAAAAAAAATCTTAAGACTTGATATGACCTTTAAGAATTTGAAAATTAGGGGTTACATTTTTTAGTTGGATTTCAAGGTAAATGTAGGCTCTAATCGGGACAAGTGGAGAAAACTTGATGCACTTGAGGACTCTAGACTCTTCAGTTACCAAAAAAAAAACCTAGTTTAAACTAAGAACAATTATAGATACCAGATTAAAAAAAAAAACTAATCATGATTTTTAATAAAAGGGGTCTAAAGACTTAGTTCAAATTCAAATGAGATATCACTTAATGAGGGATGACTTGTCTATAAATGTATAAAGGAAGATTTGATAGAATTCGTTAGATATTACTATTGCATTACACATTGGCTTGAAGTGTGTGTTTGTGTATTTATTTAAATTACTTGATCGATCAAAATATTATCACCTTGGCAATAGTTAAGCTTGTTAAATATTTCACTCTTGAAAGATGTTTATGTTTTGCATTGCTCCATAGCCAGACAAGCATTTATAGCTCTGGTAGATATGACCTTGATTCCCTTTGGACTTTCTCGAGTGCTAATAAAGTGTCCATACCCCCAATATATATTATACAGATAGCCCAAGTACTTACCCACTTTGCATTATTTATGTTTTCTCCTTGATTAAAAATAATTAAGATGAATTACAAAGTTGAGTGTGTGTTTTGGGTCAGGTATCTGTAAGGCTAAATAAAAGAGTGTAGGCATTTTGAGATAAACATCCTACCAATGATGACTCTATCCTAGTTATCCTAGAATAACTTTAGTTTTTTGTGAAATATGTGAAGCTTTGGCATAATGTTGCAGTATTTTCTAATTTCCTTTATTTTAGCTCTTGGGTTGTGGATCAATTTCTAGACATTCTACCTCATCTGTTGTTAGCACCATCTATCTTTAATCTAAATTCTTCTTCCTCAAATGATTGAGGATCAATATAAACAAGAAATACAAAATAAAAATTTGATAGGACAACACACTAACTAAAAACATGTAATAAAAAATATAGACATGATGAATTTACCTAATTGGAGGGCTAACAAAAGTGATGACCTATTCTATCATCTCCAGATAGTGGTTTGAATATATATATGTGTGTGTGTGTGTGGATAGGACAATTATTCTCTCTTGACCCCATAACAGGGGTAGTATAGTTTTAGGTGTTGGTCACTTATTAGAATTTTCAATAGTTCCCCTTCTAGGGTCTACAACCTATAAGTGTACTAACCAACTATATGGAATCTATGATAGGGTCCTAACCATTTAGATCCAATATTACCTTTATCTCTGTGCCTTTCGTTCTTGGGGTCCTAATAAATAACTATATATCCTTTGAAATATGATGTACTTTTAGTTTTCTTGTTGAAAATATGTACCATCTTCTAAGTTTGTTCTATCATATTTTTTAGGGTATCTTTTATTTCTTCCTAAAAGAGTGCAATTTGTTCTAACATCCTTTGCAATGCATTAGGATTTTCATGATATTGAAGTAATAAGGACAAGGCTATTCTTTTTATTCGAGGAGGCAAAAGGGATTTTTCTCCAAATATAATTTCATATGAAGTTTTACCTATGTTCCTCTTAATATATAATCTATCTTTCCATAGAGAAAATTTCAACATATTGTCCCACCCATTTTTATTTTTACCTAATGACCTATTAATCCCTGTTATTAAATTTTTGTTGGATTATATTGCTAGGCCATTACCTTGGGGGTAATAATTTGTAGAGTAAGAAATTTATATGTTATATTTGGCACATAATTCTATCATTTCGAAGGAAATAAAGTGCTTACCATTATTAGTTACCAATTTTTTTGGGACTCCAAATCTTGTTAGAATGTGTTACTCTAAGAAATTTATGATTACATCGATCATTGAGTTCCTTAGAGGAGTTGCCTCCACCTACTTCATAAAATAGTCTATTGTTGTGATGATCCATCTATGTCTACTTGAGGAATTGGGTTTTATTTCACCAATGAGATCAATTCCCCATTGTGTGAAAGGTTCTTCTCTGACTACTAGTTTAAGGGGCATTAATGCTAAATGTTTATTTCCTGCAAATACTTGGTAGTTATGACAAACTTTCATATATTTATAAACATATTTGAATAAAGAAGGCCAGTAATACCCTACTCTCATGATTTATTTTGTAGTGGCTTTTGGTGTGAAGTGACCTCCATAGAATCTATCATGACATTATTTTTATTACATATAGAGTTTGTTTTTCAAACAAACAGAGCAATAACACTCCTTCTAGATGGTTCTAGTAGATTTTGCTTTCATGGACATATTTTTTTTTAGCTTGTTGTTTAACTGGCCTCATTTTGTTTGTAGATATGCTTCTAGGGAAAGACAGAGTTTAAAGATACATTAAGATGTCATCATATAATTTGCATTCAATATTAGTTGTTTTTTGATTTCATGCATTTCATCAACTATGGTAATGTTATTCATGTCTTCCCCTTCTTTATTAGCCAAATATTTTGCTAAACCCTATCCTCTAATGATCTTTATAGTTTTAAATTCTACATCATATTGTAGTAATTTGATCATCCACCTAGAAGGACTACTATAGGCTTTTATTGGGTGAATATGTATTTAATAGCTATAAAAGGATATAGCATATGACCTTGTTTAACCAAAAAATATCCTTGAAATATTACAGTGCTTGTATTACTACATACATTTATTTTTCTATCATTTAGAATTTTATTTGGGCTCATTTTAGTCTTATAGTCATTAATGCTATTGATATTTCATTTTGTCTTTATCCTTTTGTGAAAGGAGTGTGGCGATGGTATGTTATAAAGCAAATGAGTATATATTAAAATATCTAGAGTAATCAGGATAATTTAGCATTGGGGCAGTATTTATGGCATATTTGATTTCCTTAAAGGATTTTATATTCTCTTTTGTCCACTTTATATCAACATATTTCTTTATCATATCATTAATTGGTTTGGCTATATCAACATAGTTAGTCACAAACCTTATCATGAAATTAATTTTTCCAAAGAAATACATGACTCCTTTAAGGTTCTATGGAGGAGGGATTTTTGCAATAGCCTCCACCCTTTGAGGAACAATACTTATTCCCTTTTTTTTTAAACTATATGGCATAATAGTTTTTCTTGTGTTGCTCAAAATGTACATTTATTTGGGTTTAAATATATTACATATTCTTTAGCTCTAGCAAAAATTGTGGCCAAACGTTCAAGATCATCTTCTGAATTTTTCAAAAATATTGTTATGTCATATAAGTAGACAACAACTATCTTAAATATTAAACCTTTAAAGGCAAATTTCATAGCCCTATGGGATGTTGCATCTATGTTCATTAACCCAAAAGGTATTCTTAGGTATTCAAAGGTTCCTTAAGGGGTTGTGAAAGCAATTTTATGGTTGTATTTAGGATTAACCTAGATTTAGTTATATCCTAAGAATCCATCCAATAATGACATCCTAGCTGAACCAACTACTAACTATAGTAGTTATTCCATATTAGGCAGGGGATAGTTATCCTTAAGTAAACTTTTATTTAGATTTTTGAAGTCAACACAAAGTCTGATTTCTCCATTTTCTTTCTCATAGGTACTATGTTTGCTATCTAGAAAGAGAATCTTATTTTTCTAACTATTTTTACATCTAGTAATTCTTGAACTTCTTTTTGCATGATTGGATGCAAGGAGGGATTAAATTTTCATATTTTTTGCCTAAATGGCTTTGCATATTCTTTAATGGGGATTATATGAGTCATAAAATCTGTTTTGAATGTCTTTAAATCTTCATAAATCCAAGAAAAAACTTTATTTTTCTTTAGGAAACAAGTATATTTTCCTTTTCTTCTATTGAAAAAGCTTTATCAACATTGACCATTCTAGGCTCTTCTCTCATCCCAATATTTATATCATTAACCTTTGTTTCATTAATAAGTGGTTTGTATGCCTTGTCAAATTCATCAAATAGGTTTTCCAAAGGAACTAACCCCTTTGGGATTCTATTTTTTTTAAGTTGAATTACTTCTACAAGTTCTCTAATTATATCTTTTAACTTTTCTTCATCTTCCTCTTCACACAGAACATATGCATAATAGTTTTGGAGGGTCATGAAATCTTTAATATCTACATCTTAAAAATATTACAGATAGAATATGTTATTAAGCACAAAATATTTGTAAACCAAAATAGTGGGGAAACTATCCATGTATTCTATATCAATCTCAGGACAGTTTGCACCTGATGCATTTTTTATTAATAAATTTGCATTGTGATTCTATTCTCTAGGAATGTAGGAAATGTTAAATGCTAAGAATTTATCAATTTCATATAATATGCTTGTTTCATATTGTTTTATTTTGGTATGTTTGGTCTAATATTTACCTTTGACTTTTTGGATAATCAATTTCACATCTCTAGTGATAGTGAGGAAATTTATACCTAGTTATTTTTATTTCCTTAGTTCCAAAAATAAGGTTTCATATTCAGAAATATTATTGGTGTAGGGGAATTCTAACTTGTAAGGGATTCCTATATAGTTACCCTTAATGTCTTTTAAATTGATTCCTACATGGGCTCCAATTTGATACCCCATAAAATATCATGGTCCACATCTCTTGTGTTAGAACTATAGTAGATTCAACATCTACTAGTTCTCTAGGTTTAAGATCCATATCCTTTGCATTAGGAACTTCCAGTAGGAATGAAGAATTGAAACTATTCATAGCATAAAAAAATCACTTTATATTGAATTACCTTTCTTTATATTGAGACTATCCATAGCATATAGGAAAATCTTAATATGATCTTCTCCTATGATTGTATTATTCCCTTGAAATTTTAGCAAATATTTATGAGCCTTACTAGGGATATCATGTAGATTTGGAGGTGATTGAAAAGGTCTGTATCTATTTTTTCACCATAGTTGAGTGTTTCGATTATTGTGGAGAGGAATATTGGCCATATTAACTACTGAGAGAGTTCTAATGGGTTTTACAATAATAACCATAATCGATGTAGTATTAATTCTACTAAAAATATAGAGGGTGTATGAAATATATTTTCTATAGTAATAATATTTATATTTTCTTCCTCTACATTTTCTCTAGATATAGAATGATCTTGTGATGAACTAGAGGGGCAAGTTTTAAAAAATACCTTTGGATTTGAGAATTACTGGAGTAGCTCCTAAGCGTTTCTCCTTGTTTACGCTAGCATTTTCTATTCATTATTTCTTGATTTTTGGTTTCTGTGTATTATCCAGTTAGAATCGCTAGCACAGATTGTGCAGAAAGAACATACTTATGGTCAATATTTCTTGACCTATATTATTCTCAACTTCATAGGGTATGTTTCTTGAAATGAACTTTTTCATGAAATGGAATCAAGATCAAAAAGATCTTATGACCATGATTTATTGTAAAAGAAATTAGAAACTATGGATGTATAGGGAAAAATACTCAAAAATATTCTAAAATAAGAATTAGGTATTCCCTACTTACTATCAGCCAACTATTACCAAAAAAATTCATCATTGGAAAGAATCTTAAAGATTCAAGAATCGTTCCCAACAACAACACCATTTAATTGCTGGAGATTTTTTTTGCATCCTTAGGATTTATTTGTCATGCTATACAAAAAACCAATATCCAAGAAACAATTACAAACTATAGTAGACTTGCCTCTTTAGCCTAGGAATATAGTTTTATATATTTCTAGATAGACCATGTATGGTAAGGAAACCTTTGAGGTGAACTTAAATATTTAACAATTTATGTTCATGCTCTTCCAAATTTAATAAAAATATGTAAAAATTATGTTTATTTGACCAATATTTACTTATAATAGTTCAACTATACCCTATGTGTATGACTGGTGCCTTAAACCTTTGGGCTATTATAGCAAGATTTTATGAAAATTCAATGTAATAAAAAGAAATGGGAAAGGAGGAATTGGTTCAATTAAATTTATTTGAATATTGTAATAAACATAATTGTTTAAATAATGTAACATGTAATGGAGAAACACATAATATTGAAAAAAATATATGATAGATAAGAATCCTAGGATTGTATTAATATCAAGAGTAATTACATGAAGAGTTGGATTGAAATTACCAATTAACTCTTAAATATTAATACAATAAAAAAATTTATTCAAATAATGTAACAATGACTTTTTAATCTCCCGTTTAAATATGGTAATACTTGAGTCTCTAGACCTTTGGCTCAATATTAGGAAATAATATTAGATTCTTGAGCACTTCTCTCTCAAATCTTGCATAGTAATGGGAAGAATAAGATATGGAAAAGAACGAAAAATACAAGGAAAAATACAATAGCAAAGAAAAAGACACTCAAGTATACATCTTAGCAAAAAAATGCTATGCAAAATCTTGATGTTGATTTTGGCTACGATTTTCCTTCTTATAGCTTTGGTGGCTCTGTAACTATTAAAACTGATCTAATATGGACCTTCCATTTGTCGTCATATCCTACCCTACCATTGGCTGGGTGTATTACATCTTGATATTAGCTTTCTCAAAAAAAAATAACTATTAAATATTTAAAATTTAGTCCAGCTATCTACCACATGTATTTCACTACTAGCTTGGCTCCATGACCTTTTCCTTTCTTTCGATCTTCTTTACTTTTCTTGTACTGAGTCCCTTTTTGATCGGGTGTAGATGCCTATATTCTAAATAATTTTATGGTTTTGACTTAGATTACTGAAAATTTTATTGATGTTGAACTACTTTGCCTAAGTTTGAGTGTATTCATTAACCAAAATAGGAGCTTAATCGACACATCATGCAAAAGCAAAGGTTCATTACAAAAACTAGATATATCATATCCTTACAAGTGGGTGGGAAGAGGCAACACTACTATTCTAAGGAGAAGGAGACAAAAAATAGAATTGGAGGTACACAAACTAAGTGAACTATTGTTGGACATTTTGAGTAGATGAAGTTGTCATTGATGTCAAGGATGAATGATCATTAATGTCGAAAGTCAGTTTTAGTGAGCAGTGCAAGGAGAAGTAGGTTCTCCAATCAGTGCAAAAGGAGAGTCCGTTTTCAGTTGGTCAAGACCCGGTTCCAGGTAGTCAGATGTGGTCCAAAGTGCAAAGAAGAAGCCCAAGAAAATAATATTATAATATTTCTTTATAATATTATACAGGGAAGTTTAAATTAATTATAAATTAATTAATATAATTTTATTATAAATTAATTTATTAATTAATTTACTTAACTTATAAGTTATTTAAATTAATTATTAATTAATTTTAATATTAATTATAAATTAATTTATGTTAATTTTAAATAACCCTAAGGTGGGTTATTAAGTCAAAATTCAAATTTTGAATTCGACCATCGAGCGCTGACGTGGGAGTAAATTAATCAAGTGTGTATAAAAGGGGGACTCCTCCACCTTAGCCAAGATAATATATGCATTCGATAATTAATCTCCATGCTATTTTGAATCGTGTGAATCATTCGATGAGAAAAAGAGGGTTTCATTGGTGTTTAAAGGACCAAGTGGCAGGTAGAGGTTTTTCATTCACCAAGGAAGGTGCCTTGGTCACCAAGCGCGGGTAGCACAGTTGGCAACCATAGCGAAAGCAAAGCGCTAGGGCAATGAGTGGCGAAGGTTCGAATCCATGATAGAGTGTTTTTTTTTGAAAGTCGATGACATGATCGAAGGTCCAAGAGGAAGGAAGCTTCCCTTCCTTCTCGTGGGTGCCTATAGCCCATGTGGTGGGCACCAAAGTGCTAAAGTGCTTGGCGCTTGGGGAGACGATGGTTTGAATCTCGCCGAAACCCTTTTGGGGTAAAAGACAAAGGTATGCAATTAGTTGTTGGCATCAAAATTTTTGAAAGACTAAAGTTGAGCCATTAAAATTAATTTTTGCATAATTTATTTGGTTTATAAGGTTTTAAGGGGAGTTATAAGGTTGATGCAAAATAATTTTTGGTGATATTTGCTTTAGTGTTAAAAAGGGGTAATAAGGTTTTTAAGGAAGGTTGTTTGAGTTTTTGTGGTGTTGGATATTATTTTAAGTTGGAGATTATAAGGTGTATCTAAATAATTATTTTTCATGTATGATTTGATGGATGCTAATTTCAAGGAGGAGCAATAAGGTGTAGTTGAGCTTTGATTATTTTTGTGACTAAGGAATATTTTGAGAAAGTGTTAGAGTGATATTTTGTCATCTAACCATTGAAATTGGAAAGAAGGAAATTGTGATTGAGATAGGTTTTCTAAGGGCACTTCTACATCAAACAAAAGGTATGGGCACATCTTCCTAGTGAATGATTGTTGAATGTTGTGAATGCTAAGTTGGAGTGAAAAGGGTTTTTCTAGAATAAAGAGTTGTTGATAAAACCTTGTTTGATAAGCATTGTTGTTGAAGTGATTAGTTGAGTGAGGAACTTGAACTAGAGTTTGTGCAAATATCATGAGTATCATTGTTATGTGAAGTTGTCAAAGATCATGAGTATCATTGTTATGTGAGATTAGCATTGTTGTTGAAGCAATTGGTTGAGTGAGGAACTTGAACTAGGGTTTGCAAAGATCATGAGTATCATTGTTATGTGAGATTGGTTGATAAGCATTGTTGGAAATATTTGAGTGAATGTTCATAAGTTTGGACTAGGGTTTGTGAGCAAGGATTATTTCATTGAGTGATTGGTTGAGTAGAGTTGGTTGAGCCTAGTCAAGTGGATGTGTTGATGTGATAGTTCAAGTTCTGTGAAACAAATTGTTCTATATTCTGAATTGATTTGAGAAAGAGGTTGAGTGTTGATGAATGTGAAACATATTGAGTCTCTAACAATTCTCTATATATTTCTATGATAAAAGAGAGATTGAAAGTGATTGAGATTTTGTGAGTGTGAAGCATATTGAGTCTCTAACAATTATCTATATGTTTCTATGGTAAAAATAAATATTAAAAGTAATTGAGCATTGTGGTGAATGTGAAGCATATTGAGTCTCTAACAATTCTCTATATGTTTCTATGAGATTGGACAAGTTCTAGTGAGGACTTGTTGAGAATATTTGAGGTAAGTCTTTGAGAAGACTTGTGAACAGATTTGTGTGAGCTTTTATGGAAGCTTACAATACAGAGTTTGAGGATAGAGATTGTTGAGAATATTGGACAAGTTCTAGTGAGGACTTGTTGAGAAGATTGGACAAGTTCTAGAGAGGACTTGTGGATAGATTAGTGTGAGATTTTGTGGAAGCTTACAAGGTAGATTTGAGATAAGTCTTTGAGAAGACTTGTGAGTAGAGTTGATTGATTGATTTGTTCAAACCTTGAGCTAAGGTTTGGGGTAGATCCATAAAGTTGATTTGTGATTGAATCAAGATTTGTGTTAAGGCTTGAGGATAGATATTGAGATGAATTTGTGCTAGACCGAAGGACTATGTTTAGTAAATTTGAGGATAGATATTGAGGATAGATTTGTGCTAGATCGAAGGACTATGTTTAGTACAAGATTTGAGGATAGATATTGAGGATAGATTTGTGCTACAAATATGTTTATTAATTTGAATAATTTGGTGCATATTTGAGGATAGGTTTGTGCCAGACTAGAGATAGAGATTGAGTAGATTTGTGCTAAATCGAAGGACTATGTTTAGTGCAGATTTGAGATAGAGCAAAGAATAAGCTTTGGAGGTGATAGAGTATAGAGGATGATAGTCTCTAGTGGATAGAGATCCATTAGCTAGGGTAGTGAGGATAGGAGTCTTCAGTGGATAGAGATCCATTAGCCAGTGTAGTGGAGGCAATAGTTCTTCTAGAAGATCACCAACCAGAGCTAAGGAGAAAGGAGTTCTCCTATGGATAGAGATCCATGAACTTGATTAGGGGATTGGTGTCTCCTTTGGATAGAGGTCCATAAACATTGTAATAGGGAAAGGATTCCCAAGAGATTGATTGAGAAAATTTTAGTGAAATATTTTCTCCGTGGAGTAGCCCACATTGGGTGAACCATGTTAAATTGGTGTCTCTATTGTGTGTGGTGATTTGTGCATTGCTTTGATTACTACTATTGATATTGCTATCTATACATTGCATAATATTGATTGGGAAAGAAAAGTAAAAAGTGGTCTTATACTTGTTCACCCCCCCTCTCAAGTATAAGCTTGTGTTCTTCAATTGGTATCAGAGTGGGTTCCTTCGGAAGAGTTTAACAGCTTGAAGGAAAATCTTTCAAGAACACAATGGATTCTAAGAATGGGTCCTCAGATAATTCAACACTAGTATTTTATGGAAGCGATTATATATTTTGGAGTATGAGAATGAAGATTCACCTGATGGCACTTGGCAATGAAATATGGGAAGCAGTTGAAAATGGATACACACCACCAACTACTCCACCTATAGATAAATATGGTAAGCTTCTACATCATTACAATTCAAAAGCAATGAATGCAATTTTGAGAGGTTTGCATAGAACAGAGTTCATAAAGGTTATGCATTGCAAATCAGCAAAAGCAATTTGGGATAAGTTACAAAGCATATATGAAGGAGATAAAAGTGTCAAAAAGGTAAAGATACAAAATCTCAAAGGACAATTTGAAGATTTAAAAATGAAGGATGAGGAAAATATTAGTACTTATCTACTTCGGGTAGATGAGGTTGTTAACGCCATGCAAGGACTTGGACTTGAGATTGAAGAATCTGATGTTTGTGATAAGATCTTAAGATCTCTTCCAAAAAGGTTTAGTGAAAATATCTCTGCTATAGAGGAATCAAAATATGGTGATATTTTGACAAGAGATATGTTACTTGGTATTCTTACAACTTTTGAGTTAAGAACAAAAGAGGAACCTAATATCTAGAAGGAAGCAACCTTCAAAGCTACTAAGAAGACAAAGGGCAAGAAGTCAGATTCAAGCAATGAGTCATCCAGTGATGAAGAAGCAAATTATGGTAGAAGGAATAAGGATTCAAGAAGATTTAAAGATGCAAAATCTATTAGATGTTTCAATTGTGGAAAGTATGGTCACTATGCAACTGATTTTCAAGAAGCCATAAATAGCAATGATGAAGAAAAATAAGATCATAAGAACAGGGAATCAAAAAAATACAAGTACCAAAAGAAAGGCAAGGATGGACAAGGCAAACAAGGAAAGAAGTTCTTTCAAAGACAAAAGAGGAGCTACTATGCAGACAAGGCAAGTAAGTACTCAAGTGATAGTGATAATAGTTTCTCAGATAATGATAAATATGAAGTCCTATTTCTGATAGAAGAAAAAGAAGAAGTTAAGAAAAGGTCACCAATAATTCTCAAGTGTTTTAGATGTGGTAATTTTGGACATCTTGAAGATAGTTGTACAAAGAATGGTTTTAGTTTCAGTGATGATGAATATGAGGATACACTTGAAGGACCAGAAGAGAATATTCTAATGGCACTAGAAGAAGAAGGAGGTGATCCTATAGAAGACAAGTCAGAAAAGAATGAAGATGTTCTCAAAGGCAAAAAAATAGAGGAAGAATCAAAAAAAGGAGAAGTTGATCTTGAGGGAGAGCTTATTTATGCTCTTAAAACTTTAAAGAAGGTAAGAAAGCAAAACTCCCAACTTGAGCTTCAGTTTCAAGAATGTGATGAAGAGAGAGGAAAGCTTATAGAGGATCTAAACAAGTCAATGGCTAAGACAAAGAAGTTCAAGGATAAGTTAGAAGCAAAGGTCTTAGAATGTGAAAAGTTAGAACAAGAAGTAGCCCTACTAAGGGAAGAAGTAGAGAAGTCTAAGGATAAGCTACACAAGTTTGGAAGAAGTTCAAAGAATTTGGATAAGATTATCAAGTCACAAAAGCCTACATCAAGCAAAATAGGTCTTGGTTTTGAATAGGCTCAAAAGAAACAAGAAGAAGAGTCAACCTCAAGTTTTGAAGAAGAAGAAACTTCAGAAGAAGATAGTGTAAGAGAAAGTGAGACTTATGAGGATGAGTTGGACAATAGAAAGTTCAACAAGGAAAGAAACAATGCACAAAGGAGAAACAGATGGAACAAGAACCAACATAGGGTAAGAGAGACTAAGAGACCAATGAGGTCAAGGCAAGGAAACTTCAATGGATGATGTTTCTCATGTCACAGATTTGGGCACAAGGCTTCACAATGCAGGACACATGAAAGATAAGAATATGGGAACTTCAAGAACAAGCAGTTATTTCATGGGTATTGCTACTCATGTAATCAGTTTGGTCACAAGGCAATGAATTGTAGGGTCCATGATAGGAATAGATATGGCTTCACCAGGAGAAATCCCAAGATATTTGCACCTCCAAATAATAATAACATTAAGTGTTATAAGTGCAATAATGATGGACATACAACAAAGTGGTGTAGAGCAGACATTCCAGAACCAAGCATGAACAGGAATAAGAACATGGACATGAACAGGAATAGTTAGAGAAATCAGAAGAATCATATGAGAAGGAAAGAGGACAAAGGTAAATATCAATGCATGATGGGAGTAGAAATACTCCCACCCTAGAATTAACCACCTCAAGAGGAGGTGGGGGAGGGGCTAAGCTAAGAGACTCATTCTTAGCCTCGAGCCCCAAAGGTGACCCTTTGCCATTGATGTCAAAGGGGGAGAGATTTGATTTAAGGAGAGAGCATTGAGTCAGGGGAGCAATTTCCAGGGGAAGCAGAACAGAAAAAGGTCAAATTTTTGAAAAAAATAATTTGGGTTGCCATCAATGACAAAGGGGGAGATTGTTGGACATTTTGAGTAGATGAGTTGTCATTGATGTCAAGAGTGAATGATCATTGATGTCAAAAGTTAGTTTTAGTGAGCAGTGCAAGGAGAAGGAGTTCTACAATCAATGCAAAAGGAGAGTCCATTTTCAGTTGGTCAAGACCCGATTCCAGGTAGTCAGATGAGGTCCAAAGTGCAAAGAAGAAGCCCAAGAAAATAATATTATAATATTTCTTTATAATATTATACAAGGAAGTTTAAATTAATTATAAATTAATTAATATAATTTTATTATAAATTAATTTATTAATTAATTTACTTAACTTATAAGTTATTTAAATTAATTATTAATTAATTTTAATATTAATTATAAATTAATTTATGTTAATTTTAAATAACCCTAAGGTGGGTTATTAAGTCGAAATTCAAAATTTAAATTCGACCATCGAGCGTCGATGTGGGAGTAAAATAATCAAGTGTGTATAAAAGGGGGACTCCTCCACCTTAGCCAAAAAATGAATGCATTCGATTTAATCTCCAAGCAATTGCGAATCGTGCAAATCATTCGGTGAGACAGAGAGGGTTTCATTGGTTTTTAAAGTGCCAAGTGGTAGGCAGAGGTTTATCACCCACCTTAGAAGGTGCCTTGGTCACCAAGTGTAGGTAGCGCAGTTGGCAACCGCGATGAAGGCAAGGTGTTGTGGCAGCGAGTGGCAGAGGTTCGAATCCATGATAGAGTTTTTTTTTTTGAAGTCGATGGTAGATGAAGGCACCAAGAGGAAGGAAGCTTCCCTTCCTTCTCATGGGTACCTATAGCCCACATGGTGGGCACCAAAGCACTAAGGCGCTTGGCGCTTGGGGAGACGATGGTTCGAATCTCATCGAAACCCTTTTGGGGTAAAAGACAAAGGTATGCAATTAGTTGTTGGCACCAAAATTTTTGGAAAGAATTAAGTTGAGCCATTAAAATTAATTTTTGCATAATTTATTTGGTTTATAAGGTTTTAAGGGGAGTTATAAGGTTGATGCAAAATAATTTTTGGTGATATTTGCTTTAGTGTTAAAAAGGGTAATAAGGTTTTTAAGGAAGGTTGTTTGAGTTTTTGTGGTGTTGGATATTATTTTAAGTTGGAGATTATAAGGTGTATCTAAATAATTATTTTTCATGTATGATTTGATGGATGCTAATTTCAAGGAGGAGCAATAAGGTGTAGTTGAGATTTGATTATTTTTGTGACTAAGGAATATTTTGAGAAAGTGTTAGAGTGATATTTTGTCATCTAACCATTGAAATTGGAAAGAAGGAAATTGTGATTGAGACAGGTTTTCTAAGGGCACTTCTACATCAAACAAAAGGTATGGGCACATCTTCCTAGTGAATGATTGTTGAATGTTGTGAATGCTAAGTTGGAGTGAAAAGGGTTTTTTGGAATAAAGAGTTGTTGATAAAACCTTGTTTGATAAGCATTGTTGTTGAAGTGATTAGTTGAGTGAGGAACTTGAACTAGAGTTTGTGCAAAGATCATGAGTATCATTGTAATGTGAGATTAGCATTGTTGTTGAAGCAATTGGTTGAGTGAGGAACTTGAACTAGGGTTTGCAAAGATCATGAGTATCATTGTTATGTGAGATTGGTTGATAAGCATTATTGGAAACATTTGAGTGAATGTTCATAAGTTTGGACTAGGGTTTGTGAGCAAGGATTATTTCATTGAGTGATTGGTTGAGTAGAGTTGGTTGAGCCTAGTCAAGTGGATGTGTTGATGTGATAGTTCAAGTTCTATGAAACAAATTGTTCTATATTCTGAATTGATTTGAGAAAGAGGTTGAGTGTTGATGAATGTGAAACATATTGAGTCTCTAACAATTCTCTATATGTTTCTATGATAAAAGAGAGATTGAAAGTGATTGAGAGTTTGTGAGTGTGAAGCATATTGAGTCTCTAACAATTCTCTATATGTTTCTATGGTAAAAGAAATTAAAGTAATTGAGCATTGTGGTGAATGTGAAGCATATTGAGTCTCTAACAATTCTCTATATGTTTCTATGAGATTGGACAAGTTCTAGTGAGGACTTGTTGAGCAGATTTGAGGTAAGTCTTTGAGAAGACTTGTGAACAGATTTGTGTGAGATTTTGTGGAAGCTTACAATACAGAGTTTGAAAGAGAGGACTTGTTGAGATATTGGACAAGTTCTAGTGAGGACTTGTTGAGCAGATTGGACAAGTTCTAGAGAGGACTTGTGGATAGATTAGTGTGAGATTTTATGGAAGCTTACAAGGTAGATTTGAGATAAGTCTTTGAGAAGACTTGTGAGCAGAGTTGATTGATTGATTTGTTCAAACCTTGAGCTAAGGTTTGGGGCAGATCCAGCAGAGTTGATTTGTGATTGAGTCAAGCTTTGTGTTAAGGCTTGAGGACAGATATTGAGGATAGATTTGTGCTAGACCAAGGACTATGTTTAGTACATTTTTGAGGATAGAGATTGAGGATAGATTTGTGCTAGATCGAAGGACTATGTTTAGTGTAGATTTGAGGATAGAGTTTGGTGCATATTTGAGGACAGGTTTGTGCTAGACTAGAGATAGAGATTGAGCAGATTTGTGCTAAATCAAAGGACTATGTTTAGTGCAGATTTGAGATAGAGCAAAGAGTAAGCTTTGGAGGTGATAGAGTATAGAGGATGATAGTCTCCAATGGATAGAGATCCATTAGCCAAGGTAGTGAGGATAGGAGTCTTCAGTGGATAGAGATCCATTAGCTAGTGTAGTGGAGGTAGCAGTTCTTCTAGAAGATCACCAACTAGAGCTAAGGAGAAAGGAGTTCTCCTATGGATAGAGATCCATGAACTTGATTAGGGGATTGGTGTCTCCTTTGGATAGAGGTCCATAAACATTGTAATAGGGAAAGGATTCCCAAGAGATTGATTGAGAAAATTTTAGTGAAATATTTTCTCCGTGGAGTAGCCCACATTGGGTGAACCATGTTAAATTGGTGTCTCTATTGTGTGTGGTGATTTGTGCATTGCTTTGATTACTACTATTGATATTGCTATCTATACATTGCATAATATTGATTGGGAAAGAAAAGTAAAAAGTGGTCTTATATTGTTCACCCCCCTCTCAGTATAAGCTTCTTAAACTACCAATAAAATATTACCTCCATAACTATACTCCATTAGGGTGGTGTCTCTATAACTATATTCCATCAAGGCATAGGGACATTCATAGAATAATTTAAATTTTTAAGTTGGGCGATCATCTATCTGGTTTACATCTCCATATTTTCTAACACTAGTGAATAATAATTTCTTGAGTTGTCCATATTTTCCTCTGCAATTTTTGACTTGTGCACTTTGATTCATCTTCAACATCGAAACCTCTAATTTTATTTTTGAATGGGTATCCTTTTCTATATAAGATTGAGCTAAAGGGAATATTTTATTGGTTGACAATCATTAAGTCATGTTTATTTTATCTATAAGGTATTTTGTTCACTTGAACTGGCATTCTCACATTATATTAATCCTTTATTCATGTTATTTGAGTCATGAGCTAGCCTCACCTTGTATAGCTCATTATGAGTCACCTTACTTACCAATTTTGACCATGTTATTTGTAAGGGAGCAATCAAGTGTAACTCTAAAATCTTGGTGGATTTCTAAATTGCTTCTAGTTCACGATGTTATTACCTAACTCAGCTCACCACCTTGCTTTTCATAGCAATATGACCTATCCTAAAGTTTTACCTTTTTTATTGGTTTGTGTAATTGATCATTAGATTAAACAACTATTCAATTTTAATTTGCTCGATTAAATCATATTGTCTTAAAGCATGTGCCTGGATGGATCCAAGGAAAAGCTTATAGTTGTCCTATGTGCTCGCAACTTATTGATTCATCCTTAGTCAATTTAGTGAGATATTCATTGATTCAAGTGGATCACTAGCTTTTCTTGGATGAAGGATCCCAAGATCTTGATTTCAATATGGTAATACTTTGTGCGTGTTGTCGATCAATTGGTATCTATCATTAATCCTTTATCGAAGGAGCATCCATGATAATTGATTACCAATAATTTAAAAGGAATTTAATCCCATATTCATCCTCCCATAAAAACTTACCTAATTAACTCAGGTCATTCATTCAATTTTGACTGAGTGGCTTAGGGACCTTCATACTTTAGAGGTTTATTTCATTGTAGCATTAGGTCCATGATAAGCCTTAAGAAACTTGACATGACAATAGAGAAAACATGTTTTTTTTTTTTGTGGAAAACATCCCAAAAGGGATGCCACTTTCGGTAAGACCCAAGGAGGCAGGGGTATCCATTCCACCAAAAACGCCCAGGACTCGGACCTGGCCTACCACCTTTGACATACTCAAGGAGCAAACAAACACACAAAACCAAATTAAAAAAAGAAAATAACAACAAAAATAATAAAATAAAATAAAAAACAAACTCCTTGAGTGTGTCAAAACCAAAAGCACAACCAAACACGCACAATAAGATAAAAGAAACCACAACACAAACCACATAGAAAAACACAAGAACCACATAACAAAACACAAACAAGACAAAAACAACAGAACACTACAAAGACATAACCCAAAAAAACATGAAAAATAAACACAACCAAAACCTAAAAAATAAAATAAATAAAATAAAAATAAAAATAAAAACAACCAACAACAGACAATAAACAAAAACAAAAAACATAGAAAACACTCACACATAAAAAAATGAAATAACACAAACAAAGAGAAACCCAAGAACAAGAACGAAAAAAACACAAGAACAATAACAATAAACATAAAAAAAAAAAAAACAAAACAACAAAAACACAAGAACAACAAAAAACAACACAAAGAACACAAAAACAAAACAAAACAAAAGAACCCACCCACCTTAAAAAACTAAACAAAAAAACAAAGAAGACAAAAGAAAAAAAATGAACAAAACAATGACCTATCTAGACCGAAGACTATTAATGCAAGAATCAACAGAGGAAACAAAATAAAGAATAGAATGAGCTAGGGAACTAAAAAAACTGAATGAACCAAAGAGAAACAAAAAAAAACAAGAAGAAACTAGGTACCTTCATAATTGGAGCCATCCAAAGAAATGATAGAAAGAAGAGCTTCCCTAATTTGAGAAGCCCACCATATAGGAGGGTGGCCATAACAAGTAAGATCACCTTTGTCCAAAGCCCAATTAGCTAAAGCATCAGCACTCTTGTTTTGATCTCTCGACCACATGATTGTAATCAACTTTCAAAAATCCCATCCTGGATTAACTGAATCTTCTCAATAATTCTTTTTATTCTCCAATCCACCTTATGATTCTTAGAAGGAGTCTTCAAGAGATTAATCATAAGTTGAGAGTCAGACTCAACTAACACCTTTTCCCATCCAACCTTAGTAGCCTCCCGAAGGCCTCTAAGGATACCATACCCCTCAACAAGGTTATTGGAAAGAATACCCAAATTCTCAACAAAAGTAAAAACCAGGGAGCCATCTGAAAGTCTACCAATTCCTCCCACACTGGCTTTTCCAGGGTTCCCTCTAGAGGCTCCATCAAGTATTGACTTTTCCAAAATCCTTAGGAGGAGGTTGCCAATTTCTAGTCCTATCCATCTTACTAATACTCACATTCCCTTTAAGTTGGTTGCCCTTAGAAGGTTTAATCTTCAATCTTTGCATCACTTGATCCCATCTTTGGTGGGAGTTTTGGGGGTGATTAAGGAGATGATGGACTGATTCAACTAAGTTGGCTATGGTCTTTTGCCAAATATAGTGAATATCCTTCCTATCTTGATTAAAAATTTGGTTGTTCCTTTCATTCCAAATATTCCAAAGAAGAATGGTAGAACCCATCCAAACTAATTGCCTAATAAAATGATCAACACCCTCTTGATTAGGCCAATCCCTCCAAAGTTGTTCAAAAGTGAAAAAATTGGACCACTGTAAGCCAAGTAAAGTTGCCATTCTCCTCCATAGCTCGGAAGCTAAATTACACTCAATAAAAAGATGGTTGATATTTTCTACATTCTCTTCACACATTTCACATCTAAAAGGGCCATGAAAACCACGCTTCATAAGTTGCTCACCAAGAAGCACCCTACGATGCAATAAAAGCCAATTAAAGAACCTCACCTTAGGCCAGAGCTTTTGAGCCCACAATTGAGAAAATATGTCGAAGAATGGTTGGGATTATTATGGCATAAGGTCAAATAACCTTGAGCAACTGAATACTCACCCTTAGTAGTGTCGTTCCATCCAAAACAATATTTTTCATGGGACCAAGAGAGGGATCTCATATGAAGGATGCCTTGGATATCTTGTCTTTGCCTTTCTAGGATTTGAATAGGCCAGTCCTCAATAGGGATCCAATATCTACCAACCTTTGAATTACCAAGCATGGTACCGACAAGTAATTAGCCACCTTTATCCAATTAGCTCGGTGAAGCTCCTCCATCCAAGGCCTCCAATCGGGAAACCGAGTTATCAAAGGCTTGTGACCATCCCAAGAATCTGTCCAAAAATTTGCATGTTGACCATTATGAATGATCCAAAATAATTTTTTCTTTATCAAATCCTCACCAGTCTTAAGAACTCGCTAAAATGGGAGAACCTTTGGTAGGAAGTTGATAGCGAACAAGGTCTTCAGGACTTTTGTTCTCAATATATTTAGCATGGAGATTATTGGCCCAAAGAGCATTGGGGTTATGCAACATCCTCCAATATAATTTAGCAGCTAAAGCTTTGTTGTTATTAATTGAAGACCGGAATCCTAACCCCCCTTCACTCTTAGGAAGACATAAAGTATCCCATTTCACCAAGGCCCATTTTCTTTTCTCCTTAGTACCACTCCAAAGGAAACGATGACTGATTTGATCCAATTCTCGAAGAACAGCCTTTGGGATATTCAAAATGGAAGAAACATAAATAGGAATAGCTTGAAGGACTGATTTTACCAAGGTGATTCTACCCCCTGAAGAAAGCCACTTGTTGGTCCACTTTCCAATTTTCTTCTTGACTTTGTCCAACAACCAATTCCAATCTTTATTTTTCTGCCTTTGAATATTTATGGGAATACCTAAATAAGTGATTGGAAGAGAGGTCTTCTTATATCTTAATTTATCCAAGACCATGGCTTCCCTCGTCTAGCAGAGCAATGAAAGAAAATAACTTTAGATTTGTCTTCATTGATCAACCGCCAAGTAGCCTTAGAAAAATAGACTAATGATTTGCTTAAAATTAGAAGCTTCCTTAATTGTAGCTTTACCTAAAAGGGTAGAGTCATCCACAAATTGAAGATGAGAGATAGGTCTAGCTCCATGAGCAATGGTAACTCCCTCAAGGGTTTTGTTTTCCCTCTTTTTGGTTATAGTCCTACCCAAGCATTCAACAAGAATGATGAATAAATAAGGGGATAGCGGGTCACCTTGCCCGATACCTCCGGAAGCCGGGAAAGACCGAGAAGGCCTCGCCATTGATAAGAACTAAGTAGGAAACTGAAGAGATACATCCCATAATCCAATCCATCCAATCCTTAGAGAAACCAAATTGCCTCAAAACTTTGATAAGGAAGTGCCAATCCACTCTGTCATAAGCTTTGGATAAGTCTAACCGGATGAACATAGAAGGAGAATTTTGCATATCCATGGAATGGATGGCTTCCTGAGCAAGAACTATCTCATCTACTATTTGACGTCCTTCCACATATCCCCCTTGCTCTGGGGAAATAATCTTATGTAAAAGAGGCTTCAACCCTTTCTCGCCATGATTTTAGTAATAATTTTGAGAAGAACATTACATAAAGCAATAGGTCTAAAAGCTGAGATATGATCAACCTCTTGAGCTTTTGGAACAAGAGTAATATAAGTTTTATTGATAACCTTCAAAATTTCTTTGGATTTCCTGGCTTCTTCCACCACCTCTAATAAATCAACATGAAGGATATCCCATAACTCTTGGTAGAACTCAATAGGAAAACCATCAAGACCTGGGGTTTTCCTTTTTGCATTTTAAAAACTACTTGTTGAAGCTCATTGATAGTAACAGGAGCAGTAAAAATAGAGTTCTCCTCATAAGTGATAAGAGAAGGGATTGCTTGAAGAACATTTTGTTGAGAAGCTGAGTCAAGAGGAGTAGCAGCAAAAATATTGGAAAAGTAATCAACAACAATAGAGTTCATGCCATCCCAAGTATAAACAACATCTCCATAATCTGATTTTAAGGAAGAAATAAAGTTGTGAGATCTTCGAGCTAGAAGAGATTTGTGGAAGAAATTTGTGTTTCGATCTCCTTCTTTGAGCCATTGAATTCTAGATTTTTGCTTCCATAAGATTTCTTCTCTTTTTTCCCATTCCTCTAACCGAGTTGTGAGTTTAATTTCATCCGCACTTCTCTTCTCTCGTGAGGCCATCTAAACGGATTTTCTTATTCAAATTTTCAAGATGAGCAATAACTTCATGTTTTTTTTTATGAACATCCCCAAACTCTTTCCAGTTCCAAGTCTTGATTTTGGATTTAATGTATTGCAGTCTTTTGGCAAAACAGAACATCTTAGTCCCATGCCTAGGTTTACCTTCCTTCCACCATTGTTGCACATGAGGTCCGAAGGAAATGTCTCTAAGCCACATTAATTGAAAACGAAAAGGAGAGAAACTCACATTGGTTTTCCACATTTCCACCATGATCGGCCAATGATCCGAACCAACATTATTAAGAGTCTTCACTTTAGGAATGTGACCATGGATTAAGAAATTTTCAGAGAGCAAAAACCTATCCAATCTCTCCATTATACAAGCTAAGCCTTGCCTTCTGTTAGACCAAGTCATAAGGCCATTATCTGGTTGGATATCCACAAGATGGAGGTTTGCAATATATTCGCTCATGAGGTCAGTACTTTTGTCCAAATTTCTATTTCCCCCTTTTCTCATCCAGAGAGAGGATGGTATTGAAATCTCCTCCGATCAAGATCCAAGCTTTAGGAAAATGAGAGATAATATGAGTAATATCCTTCCACTGTCTTCTTTTTTCCTCCAAAGAAGTCGGGCATAAACAAGTAATGCAGAGCATAATCTGGTTGGAATGTCTACTTTGAATAGCTATAGCCAACAAACCCCAACTCGCCAACCATATGGTGAATAACTACCTCTTTTGGGTCCCAAAGACAAGCAATGCCACCCGAAGTCCCTTGGGAACCGAGGGAAACCACTTTTCCAACTGGCCAAATTTTACCGACAATTAAGTCCATATCCTCCATTGACATTTTTGTTTCTTGAAGGAAAACAAGATGTGGATGATTTATCCGAATCATTCTTCTAATTTCATTTTGTTTTGAAAGACTCCCTTTGAGTCCTCTAATATTCCAAGTGATGATCTTCATTAATACCAGGGCTAAAAATGTTGGGAAGGGCATTAATCTTACCTTCCTCTACAAGCTTTTCACCTTCTTTTACCATATGATATTGATTGGTCTTGCGACCTACTTTTTGATTAGAATCCATCTTCAATTTTTTTTTCCCTCGTTTCTTGACTTATTCCAATTGAATCTGAGATGGCTTCTAACCTTGAAGAATGCTCATACATAGCCAAAATTTTACTAGATGGTTCAATGGAGTCTATATTGGGACCTGCATTATTTGAAGTTTTGACATTTGAAATATTGTTTTTCTTGTGTAAATTTTCTCCTTTTTTTTTCTGTTGAAAACCTTTGATTTGTTGGTTTGTCTCTGAGTTCTTTCCTTCATATTTAAACTGTGTTTCTAAGATTTCAGTTTCCATTATTTCCTCTTCCTCACTTGGGACATCATTTGTGGAAAGGATTTCAAACATATTAGCAAATGACTTTGATTGATCCTTCATTACTGGTTTTTTCTGAGTGTTCTTCTTCTTAGGTATTTGGAAACTTGTTGAGTTTATATCTTCTTTCTTTTGATCAGGAATTTTATTTGGGCAAGCACTAGCCAAATGACCATATTCATGGCAAATTCTACAACGAAAAGGAATGTTCTCATAGTCCACTACTTGCTCCCAAGTGTCTTCCCCAAATTGTAATGTGATCTTTTTAGGTAGGGGTTTGTCAAAATCCATTAAAACACAAATTCGAGCATAAATAATATGTTCAAAATTTTGAGTACAATCAGCAATCATCATAAAAGTTCCTAAAGAGTTTCCAATTGAAGAAAAAATAGTAGGATTCCAAAATTCAATAGGGAGGCCAAAGAGTCTAACCCACACGGGAGCTATAGAAGGCATCTCTTCTTCGGCTTTAAATTTAGTATGCCAGGGCTTCATGAAAAGCCCTGCCCTTCCAAAAAACCAAGGACCCCCTTGAAAAGTTTTCTCTCTATCTTCATTATTAGAAAATAAAACAAGAAAATAACCATTTGGATAAATAGAGATTTGTAACTCACCTTTAGTTTTCCAGCTTTTTGCAGCCCAGACTTTGAAAGTAGATAGACTCTGACGAAAACCCACGAACCGACAAATTAGTCCTCTTTTTTCCAAATCTTCAATGCCACTCTGAATGTTACCCATATCAAGCTTAACAATAGGAGTTCCATCAGCTGCTTTAAGACATCCTGACTCCGTTTTCCTGGGATCAATCTTAGGCATTCTTAGAGGTTTATGAGAAGCCCTAGTATTGATATTAGCATTGGGCTGAGGCTGTCCACCACGAAGGGCATCCCTAAAATTCATTTTTGGGACTGTCTTCAAAATTCTTACCCTTGACAGGGGTTTTCATAGTAGAATTATTTTGTGGGTGCACCTTAGCACCAGATTCACTTGAGATATGAGCCATTTTTTGATCAACTACTTGAAACTTATTTCGTGGTCTCTTTAATCCTTGCCCTAGACGCCGTGGAAAGGTATGGTTTTCACTTTTCTTTTGTGCAGACAAATTGGAAGCCGTTGTCACTCAAGTTCACAAGTATGATCTGTTGAAAGACAAATTTCTAACCCATCTTGTATCCCCTGCAACATTTCTTGCTAAAATATTGAGCATAAACCACAAAAATATTGGTCCAGGGCCCGAAGGCCCAAAACCTAAAACCTCTCGGAGCCGCTTGCACTCAACCCTAGATGAAACCCTCGCATAGCCGCTTGCCAAATATATCGTTCACACATAGGGATGCGCTAGGATCTGTGTTGCTCCAAATGATATGAAAATTGGTGGAGATGTTCTAGGGTTTTTCAGGCATCTACCCTCAAAATTTCAGCTCAATCCGAGTTCGGATGAGTGAGATATGGCCGAAACGAGTTCGGCAGTTTGGGCAGTCCTGCAAAAAACGTCTCTACCATTCAGCTCCGAAATTTTCAGAGAAAACATGTTTTAGTTATAACAAAGCTTATATAATAAAAAAAATTAAGCCTTCAAATACCTTTGACTTTCACCTTTGTTGAATTTTTCTCGATTAGTAGATCTGAGTTGTTCATCTCATTCAGCCAAAAAGGTTTTAGTCATTTAGATTTGATCAACCAATACGTTCGCATATTTACTTCCATTTAGCCGATTGGAAATTTCTCCTTTTGTTTGGATTGACTGAAAGTCTTAGGTTGTAAATCCTCTTTGGTCAGAAACCTTATAGCCACCCTTGTTAGACTCTAGGAACTTTTTGGCTTAGGGAGCATGGTCTGACATATTAATGACCTTCATGATCTTGGTATGATGGGTCTTAAATTTATGTAATTTTCACATTTGAGTACATGGTTTTTAACAAATAGGAATTATGCATAGAAAGTTGCATTTAATTTTAGGTTTTCAATATGATAGAAGGGGAGAATGTGCACAAACCCTCGCTTCATCTAGCTTTTCTTGATAAATTTTGACTGCTAGTCTCATTTTGCTGAAAGACTTTGGTTTCTTTAATTTGATCGATTGAATCTTCTTACATCATTTGACTATTCGGTCGAATTGCCTTAGTCTCATTGACTTGGTCGATCTATTATTTTAGGAAACTATTGCTTCTTAGCTAAATGAATTTACTCTCATATTTCATGAAATTAAATCCAACTTAGGTGATTACATGGAAAAATGGGGTAACGTAACCAGGACCCTCATGACCGATCCCAATCTAAAGTTTTTATTTTAGCACATGATTATATGGATTTCCGGAATTCAGCTTTGGTTTAAAAATCTCAAGTGGTTATGCGTGTGGACCCTTTTATTACCTTTAGTCCAAAATCCCATAATTATAAGGGTTCCAAGGTTTGTAATGTTTACGCCAATATTATAGGAAAAATCAGTTCAACAGTGAAGATAACCTCATCATAAAAAATGCATACTCTGAGCGATGTGTCAAATTTGATTGAGTTATTTTACTGGGTTTCGATCGATAGACTTTAGGTCGATAAGTCTTGAGTATTTATCTCTATCGAGTTTTGGCCAATCAATTTGTGCCTTTGATATGCTTTTAGCCGAATGACTTCTTCCTTATTTTTGTACCAAAATCGATCAATCAATGATTTCTCCTTTTCAATCAAAAATTTCTAAGCCTTGATGTTGACCTTCAGGAATCGAGTTGGAATAGGTTCTTCTCCTTCATTTTGATCAATTCATATTCATTCATCGATATCCAATCGAACCATTCTTGATAATTGATTCGTTTTCTACTTATGGCCTTCGATTTTGTCAATTCTACTTTTGACCGATCATGTCAATTTCTTAATTAGCTATGACTTTTCTTTGGCTGAATACCTCATTATTTTTTACTTAGGAAAAGAGACCAACAAACTTGTTAGGCTAACAAGGATGTATGCAACCTTAGGCTTAACTTAATTAAAAGCAACTATCCCTTTTCTTAGTTTTATAACCTTGATATTTTTGATAAATGATTATTTCAAAGGCTTAAGAGACTAAAACCTTGGCTTATGATTAATGTAAGGGAAAAATGGTGTGGGCTTAGATTATAGAGATTTTTTTTGTCAGAAAATGTGGTACTCTTTGGAATCAACTTTTTGGGTGAAGGATGATTAATATGATTTTAAATACTTCTTGAGAATGAACATTTCTAGACCGTTGAAGAATTTTATTGAAGACTAAAAAATAGAGTCAATTTTGTAATATTTTGAATTGTTTTACCCCCACAAAACTTGAGATCATTTTTGTTCTTTTAATGTCAAGAAACAAAATCTTAAGACTTGATATGACCTTTAAGATTTTGAAAATTAGGGGTCACTTTTTTTAGTTGGATTTTGAGGCCCAATAGGATCATAAATAGCACATTGACATCCTTTGATGATTGTTCTTCATTTTAAGGTAACCCTTTGCATGACACACCTTGGTGCATAGATTATGCATGTATTCTTCATGATTACCAATAAAAATGGGTTCATATTCAACTTCAACATGCTCTCCTAGTAAAATCTCTTCCAAATTTTATGGTAACAGAAGACAACATGTCTTGATCTTACATTTTTTGAAGAACAAAATTTGCTTATTCTTTCTGGTAACATGACATTCCTCATAACATTTTCTCTAGATGGTTCTCAAGCTCTCATATAATTCCTTCATTCAACCTATAAATATATGTCTCATTTGAACATAAAGGCATCAATGTTATGTACTATTCCTTCATAATGATCACATATTTTATTATAGCAATTTCCATATTTTTGTGTTGAACATCACACATCTCCACTACAATCACTCTAGATCAATGTCTATATTTTTAAAATTATTCACTCTATACCACTCTATAAATATTTGTGAATATAGAAAATACATCCTTCATAATTCATTCTCATAATAAAAATATCTTCCTTTGTGCAATATTATTATGCATTTAGAAAATACAACTAAAGTTGGAAAATCATTCCATTCATACGACTATAATTATATATCTCATGCTTGAATACACTCTTGTTTGAAGATCATCTAATATTAGGTTTGATGACTTTTTATTATATGTCCCTCCCTCAACGTTGTCCTTAGTTCAGTACTTCCACATAGTAGCATGCAACAACAACACTATTATACCCATGTTTTTTCTTAGTTACACATACTCTCAAGATAATAAGGAATTAATCAGCTATACATGCTTACTTAACTACTTTGATACTACATGTAGTACCAACAGGGTGTTGGACATAGTTATATATAGATATATATATATACAATGGAGGTGAGGTGGTTGTCATTCATAACTATCTTATCAACCACCTGGTTCAACCACCTATTTGGGATAAATCCTGAATACCTAACTATTATATTACATGGTGTGATAAAATCCTTAGTTATAAATAATATTACAAAGCCATATAGGATAAAAATTATCATTTTTCTTGTCTTTATTAAGAATCAATGCAATTAACCCACGTGTTGTAGGTGAGTTGGAGAGGGTAGAATAATCCTCCAAGGGAGTTCCTTGGTTTAAATATCTACCCTACCAAATGCACATAGGGTACCCAAAATATAGTTGATAATGTTGGTGCGATCAGGGTCGGGCATGACTCCTAGGTGGTTTTGATGGTGTAGAATCTCCTAGTCATGGTTTCTTAGACCAAGGCGGCCTCGTAAGGGGTTTTTTGCTAAATTAAATAAAAAATAAATGTAATAAAGGTGGTGTTGATCCTATTTATTATATCCTTCTTTTTCTTGGGCTATTCAATGACATCCAATATATCACTCTTCAAAAAATCTCAAAATTTATAAAATACAATGGTTATAAATCCACTAGAGGTATGTGCCTTGTTAGAGTGGAAAGAGGAAATTGACTCCTTTAGCTCAACCATAGAAATATTATTCACCAAGTCTTTAATTGTTCTTGTATGATTATTGATGGAATATTTCACAAAATGTTACCTTGTGCCTTCTTATCTTTCCTAATATCCAATAGGATATATTTGAACTAGTTAATTACTTCCTTCCTAATATTTTATTTTTCCTTAATATTTTTCCATCTAGAGTTGAAATATTTTTATGCAATAAATAAGCAAATTCATTTTTGGCTATAATATGAAAGAGTATAGTACTTTTATCCCCTTGATACATCCTTAGATTTTTGGGAATAATATGATTGTTCATTATATATTATAGTAATTTAAGTAATTATTTTTTCTTGAGCATAAGTATTTTGGACCATTCCATTGATTTCTACAAGATCTCTTGTAAAATTGTATTCTTGGATTCAATTTTCTTCTTTTATATAAATATGTTACCAAAATATTTTTCATTACAAATATTTATTTTCTAGTTTAGATAATTCATAAATTAACAAACTTATATAAATGATCATTTAAACCCTTTTTCATCCCACCATAACATAATTATTTGCTTGAAATCATATTATTAGAGACATATAGACTAAATTAAAATGATTTTGGATGATTGTTTATTGAGTAAATCAAATCCCAAGGCAATGTTTTTGTGATTTGATCTTGTTTATAGTAAAATATATGAAGATATTGTATACTTTGTTTGTAATCATGTATTATATAACAAAAAACCATTCAATATTTCTAGCATATGAGTTTTTCCAATGTATATATCACCCCATATGTTGAAATCTTGAAAGAATAGTATCCCAAAGGCAATTTGAACTAAAAATATTCATTTAGATCATATAGGAGTACCAACCTTTTTTTTTGAAGGATATGAAACTATTTTGACATCCCTCAAAATAAATCGTAGATCATGAATATAAATCATCATTATATTTAACAAAAATATGTTGAGGTCCTCCCAACATCTTCTGCTAGAAGTAATTTTAGTTGAATCATATATTTGTATATCCCCAACTTTGGTATTTTCTTCTTTATTACAAAATAGAAAATGCTACTTTCATTTTTATTGCAAGAAGACAATTTTATAGTACTTGATGATAAATAAAGATAAATTACCTAGATTAAAGTTGAACTATTTTGTGTTCTTTGTCTTAATATTACCCCCCTCCCCCTCCTTCCATCATGCTTTGCACCTTTAATTTTATCTAAGTTTGAATTTTTGCATTGTACTTTCTCATCCCTTGTGTTATTTATTTCTTAAAATGGTTGATCCACTTAAACTCTAATGGCCTTGTCATGTAATGGTTAGAAGGGATTTTTTTTCGACTTTATTTGGAGTGGAAAATACTTTATATGATATAGATTCTACTATGGTATGATTTCCTATATTTGTACTAAAATTTAAATCATGCTCAAAATTTTCATTATTTTCACTTTGTAATCTCTTTCCATTTTTCTAGTTGTATAAAATTTGTGATATTCATATACAATATTTTTACAATCCACTTTTTTATATTATTATTGTGACCCATATTTAATTGTGATGGACTATATTAATGATCATGAAATATCTATGGAAATACATATATTGGTATATACAAATTTCCTTCACTAAATAGATGGTTCCTAATAGATGAATTTACCTAAGTATTATCAATATTATTCAAAACCTGCTTATCAATAAGATGATATGGAATTCCAAGAAGCCTATGTTACATTGAAATCCTTTTAATATAGAAAATATTCTCACTTTATGGTCTTAAATATAATGCGTATCTCTAAAAAATATGATAAGGAAAATTAATTTTTGAAAACATTTCTAGATTAATTTAAATATAATCTCCAATTCATATTGATCCAATTTTGAATATCCAAAAAAACTAGCTAATACCCATAAAATTTACATATTAACCTTATGCTTTAAAGAAACAATATTTCATGCTCATTTGTAAATTTTTGATGCTATAATAGCAATCTGTAAAGTGACATCATATAAACAGGGATGGATTGTAATTTAGTCTTTGTGAGTTGTAGCCTTTATACTATGGTTAAGAACTTACCTTTATAACTTGCAAAAAAAAAATATATTCTATCCATATAAAAGAGCCAAAGATTCATTTTATTTCATTTTTGAGACAATGGTTGATGATTTTTTAAAATTTTAAATCATAAAATATCCTGAATAAATCTTTGTAAATATAAGGCAATGCTAATTAAAAATATTGGATTTTTTAGTATTAAACAATTGTATAGTACCACTCCATGGCCTTAATAATTGAAGGATGACACAAAATAAAAGTATCATCAATAAGTTGGAGATGATTTTTGAAGGGTCCATTTTTGTAGCCTAAATAACTTTGACATTTTCTTCCATTTTTACCTTTAATAAAGTTCATGCTAATGCCTCCACACAAAAAATGGATAGATAAGGAGATAGTTGATCACCTTGGTAGATTCCATAATATAACTTAAAGTAACCAATAAGAAAATCATTGATCAAAATAAAATATTTTGTAGTGCTATAACAACATTTAATCAATTCACACCAATTGTAGTTAGAACCAAATTTTTGACAATATCATGTAGAAAATTATAGGTAACCATAATATATGTTTTTTTCATATATAATTTCATAAGAATACCTATGGTTTCAAGGAATGAAGAGTATGTATGGCCTCCTATGAAATCATTACACCATCAAGAATGTGTTTACCATGAAAAAACCACATAGTTCCTCTGAGATAACACAATATACTTGTTTTCTAAATTTTTTAAAACAATATAATAAATCATATGATGAAGGATTATTGGAAAAAATGATCACAATATTTTGTCTCACCTTTGCTAGAAAACAATGTAATAAAAGTGGCATTTATAGCAGTTATATTTTTCTTAACCACATCTACATGATCTTTGGACAACAATGAATTGAAAGCCATTATAAAGTCTTATATTGTAATGATTCAAAAAGGATTAGATAAAATAAATATCAAATGCTGAAATAAAATACTTATTCATATAATTTGTTTATGAAAAAATAATAATAATAATAGTAATTTGTTACTTTTACTTAATATGAAGATCTTATGAAAATTCTCTTTAAGATTTTATCATAAAATTCATATGTATAACACATTTAATAATTCTTATATGTTCAAATATTTATAATTTTATATAACATATTGTTAACTAGTATACCTAAAAATTGTAATGTTCTAAACTTACCATATTTCTATTTATCTAGACTATAATGTGTTTTGAATTAAATTCTACATTTTAAAACATGATATCAAATGTATGCTAATTCAACACTCCATTTTAGGAGAGTAGTTAAATTATTTTCATACAACTATTTCCTTTCTATGCAATGCTTAAACTTATCATATTACTAACTATTATATTTTGTGTGCCTACATTCGAGGGTGAAGTTAAACTTCAACACATTTTTTAAAATAATTTAGAAAGTGAAATATAATATGTTCAATAGTTATCACATGATTATTTTAAAATTATAATATAATATTATCTTTATATGCACATATTTCTAATTTGCATTTATAGGTAGGTAGATAGGTTTGATCCTATTTGTGGTTTCTATCAAATAAAGAGTATTATATGTTGGGTGTGTGTAAAATTAACACTTGCAAGAACATGTTTTCTTATATAGAGTACAAATGCATGTTGATATTTTTTTGAAAATTATTATGTACTCTCTCTCTCTCTCTCTATATATATATATATATATATATATATACATGCGCATTCTCTTGTATGTAAAAATATATAGGATTTTGATTGTTTGTATTCAAGTGGATTAAATTGATAGTTCTTGTATTCAATGGTGAATTCCATACTATTTTTTGGAATATATGGTGTTGACATTCACTTGATGCCATGATTGATATTTGTATTGTATTCACTTGTATTATCCCATAGATTGTTATATGCCTAGTATAGAAGGGTTTATTGTAATATTGTAACAATAAAACTTAAGGTTAGTTAATTAATCTTGACTTGAGGTCACTTATAGTTGTGTATTTATATCCCTTGAGACCAACCATTTGTTCATTGACTTTAAAGCTAATCCTTTCTAATAGTGAGATTAGTTGGTATCTAAGGACACACTTCATATTAGTATGATCCTATTTAATAATAGTACTTTGTGCTCATATGGTAATCCAACAAATTGTATATTTTCAACTTCTCTTTTCCTATGCCTTGTATTATATGCTATGGTTCTATTCATTTTTTAAAATTATTACAAAATTTGACATGGTATCCAAGCGAATTTATGAGAATTATTTCTAAAGAGTTTGTGAAAGATCAATTTTGACAACTTTTAGGGTTTTACTTTAAAAAACTAGTTGAAACCTGGATCATGGGGATCTCATTTTGCTCTAATAAGCTAACTTAATCATGAAAAATATTGACTAACTAGTTTACTATATTTCCCTTCTTGATATTTAATCCATTTGATCAACTTATTATTTTGTGGTCAATTATTCTATAAATGTCATTATTATTAAAGTTATTTTGCTAAAAAGTGGTGGATTGATTATAAATTTAAGAAAACCTTTATCCAAAATGTAGGTCTGCCCTTATGTGAATATAGATTATATAATTGTTAGCAATTGTACATCATTATCACCATTATCAATCCCTTACTATCATGACCCGTTACCCTCCTACCTTATTTAAAGAATATTAATTGATCTTAGAGAATCAATTAATGCCTAATAGAAGGGGCATGACCCTAAATAATCCTACAAAAATCCCAATAAATGAATTTGAGGGAGGATAGAAAAATATTAATTATCTTTTAGAGAAGATAATTAATTATAAGATTTTGTGAAAAATAAAATTGAGAAATTATCTTTTACAAAACTATAACCGTACAATAAATTATGTGAAGATTTAGTGGACCCTATGTGGATAGGACCCAAAAAGGACTAAAGATTTTTTAAATAACTTATGGGTCATCATATATTTTGGGAAGTACTCATGTGGCTACCCTATATTGATGGGGATTATGAGAGGAATCTCATAGCTTATCAAAAATAGTTCTAACCTTGTAACTATCCTATGCCTCAATAGTATGAGTTTTTTCACTCACCTCATCCCTAGAGAACCCTTGAAGAACATGGTGAAGTCATAATGGTCCGAGGCATATTTTTAATATTATTATATTGTGGCCATTATTTGACCTATAAGTGGAGGAGTGCCTATAAATAGAGGCCAAATTGTGAAGAGGGCTATCTAAGAAGTTTGGAATGGTCTAGGGAGTATGCTCTCCACCATTGGGTGGATCAGAAACCAAAAGACTTGAAAAATTTCTTAGTTATATTAAAAATCAAGCTTGAGAGGATCTTGAAAGAAGGAGGGCTTGGTGGCTTGGAAGATATCATTTGGAGATGGAAGATAACCAAAGGCTTGTTATGATTCCAAAAGAAGGAGAAACCAGGTTGGATTACTCTTACTTCCCATTTAAGGATAGTTGATTATATGTAAATGTTGCCCCTGTGGCTACTTTATTAGGGTTAGTGAAGATAGTTTTGGTTAATTAATCATTGATTATAACGTATGGCATTTAACTAACCTTGAGGGGGATAAGTTGCTAAACCTTACTTTAGTAAAAAATATATATTTTACTTCATATATTCGGAAATGATTATCATAAACTAGATTGATTTCAAAAGCCTACACGACCTTTAAGGAGTGGTCAATGGTTGTTGTAGTCATCTGCGTCCTTTTTGCATTATAATGTTTAATTGTTGTCGCTACAGTATGTGTGACTATGGGAACCATTAGTGGACCATGAAACTCGGGCCTGCGCTTGTTGTTTCCACTAACATTGAAGGAGTATTTATCTTATGGGCGAAAGCCCTTTAAAATTTTGTATGATTGCTTGGAACTAGGAACGCCGAATGATCAACAGATATATGACCTTGAGTCAGGAGTCTGCGGGGTGTATTTTGTTCATCCTGTCTTATGAGATCATCGAATCATAGGAGAGTACCCTGTCTGCCATCAGCATCCTGCTTGTCACTGTTTTTCAAACCAGGGAATACCCGAACTCATGTCTGGGGGTTTTTCGGATCTCTGTGTATCGTGGTGTTTCAACAAGGGTTTTGCTTGCGTAATCAGTGTTCAAAAACATTGGATCTTGACATAGTCATTAGGATTAGCCTGCGCTTAATTTTAACATGGATATGTACACCCTGTCGATTTGATGGGTTGAGTAGTCATTAAAGAATAACCATGCTTAAGATGACTTAACTCAGTCTTGTAGGGCTCTACATCTCATGCACGAATCCTGTCTCGTCCCCGGCTCGGTTTGTAGAATCTTTCAGTGCTACTATGGTTTGAATGACCACACTAGTGGTCTAATATTCTGACAAACTCTCTTGATTTGACTATAAACCTAGCTTAGTTGTTGAAAGAGGCTCGGCTAATATTGATATTACTGTATCTATGTTCTGTGAATGCCCAAATTATGGAGGAAACCCCTCTATCGTCCTTCAACATTTGAGTGGAAGTGTACATGAGAAAGGTTGTGGACACCGCTAAACCTAGACATAATCCTGAGGGTCAATTTAGTACTAAAACCCAATTGCAATGACTTTATGATAAAAGAATCTCTACCCATAGTAGGCACTTTGGCTTGCTCAAACTAGTAAATGATATGTCAAAGTAATCTCAGGTTTAGCATCAGATCCCTCTATTATGTTTGTCATCCCTTGGGAATGATTCATTTGCAGTCATATTGCTTCTATAGGCGTAGGTTCATATATGTGATCGCCACACTCGAAGAGCCTATGGTCGAGATTATCACAGAATCTGTGATGTGTCTGAAGGAATGGGAGGGGCCAATACTTCGATCAAATGCCCTAATTTGATTACCATCACCCATAAATAATCACGAGTCCCTTTTAACCCAATCCGATGTGATTGAAGAAGTACCTTCAGGCTAATCGTCCACAATATGATTAAAAAGGCTAGCCACATGTGGCTATGAACATCACAATATTAATCCCTGATAGGGTGCAAAGGAGTTATTCTCGAGAAGGCTAGACGACGGACACATTGATGATCTTGGAAAGAAGCACATGGAAAAACGATAAGCTCTAGACCGCTAGATTTAGTGATAAGTGATCTCTAGTCCAAATAAGAGTTGACTCAATTTCAAGGTAAATGAAGGTGTGATATAATAAGAATGGTGCTCTCGAGATCTGCGATCTTCGGATGACTTTTGTGTTAGTTTGAATGTTGGAAGTTTCATGAAATTGAGGTCTTACAACACTACACAAGGTCGTGAAAAGATACCTACAAGACCATTGGTATCCTAAATTTATCCTAAATTTTAGGCCCATTAGGACTTCGAGTAAAACCATTGGCAACTTGAAGTATACCATAGGGTTTTGGAATAAGTTCGATGTTAATTAATAAACATATTAAACATGGTTGTCTTGGAATAAGAACAACTTCACCTCTTGTTGTAGATAGAAGTTGGCCATCAGTAATGTAGAGTTGATTAGATGTGACAACTCCAAAATTAATACTTGAGATTCATTTTCGGCTGAGAATACATTGCCCTATAATTATCTTTGTTGAAGAAAGAGGTACTTGGTAGTAAAATGTGGAAGGAATTGTCCTTTAGATTGAAGTCAATTCTGGTATAGTTTTTTGGAAAAGAGTTGAGTCTATCTTAAATTGAAGTGGTTGGTGAATAAAGTTAAAATTTATGGAGTGTATCTAATTAAAGTAGAATACAGTCAAATATAACCATATTATGAGTACATTTTCTATATCATATTGTATTGGAAATTAGTTGAATTTGATGAAAATGAGGGATTCTTCATAAATAAATTAAGGGTATGGGACCTTAGTTTATGAAGAGAAGGTTGATTATCTATCAACTTGAGGGAATGAATTTTGGAGGTAATTTGTGAAAATTTCCTCCAAGCTCAAAGAGTCTTCTCCAAAGTGTGTTCCCAATGATTTTCATAAACCAAAACAAGATGTAGTGGATTCTAAGATGGTTTAGGGAAAGGAATCGATGGATTCCTTAAATTATAATGGAACAGGTAGTTCCTTTTTGGAATGGAAAATATCGTAATAATATTTTGATGACCAAAGAAAGGAGTCTGGTAACTCCTTAATGGCATTGAGTATATGAATAGAAACCGTTGCATTCCTTGATTGTATAATGGAAGGATTCATTGTGACCCGTATATACTTGTAATCTCCAACTCATCTTGAGTTTATGAATATGAGGAAAAATCACATTTTGGAGGCTGGGTTTATTCCCCTAAGGGTTCCCAAGATAAACAATGTGTCAATAGTTTGTGGTTTGCTTTATTACATCTTGTGGATGTTGCCTTTATTTTCAAAAAGAAAATGATGTATATTAATGAGATGTTAGATGTTTGATGTAATGTTTACTTCTATGCACTATAATATATAATAAATTTGGAGTAGGATAATGATGTACAAATGTAGTAAATGTATGTTAATTATTCATATGATAATGTGATTATATCATTTGCTTTTGGAATATGATTTGTTATGATGAATGAAATAGTTTAGTAGAGTTGCTCAAATATTAATCTCATGTGAAGGAAGTATGCTTACTTAAATGTGGTAATGAACAAATGGGATTTGTCTATTTATTTATTTTTTACAATGTTATGGGATAACTATGTGTGAATGATGTACCTTCCCACATACAACACTGATTATATTCATCACGAATTTCAGGGACTATTATGTAGTAGAATCCAAATATTAAGGGGATAATTGGATTTATATTGATCTAAACATTATGCATTTAATATTGGTTGGAATATAAACTTGCTTAAGTAGAAATTCTCATGTAATTATTTAAACTAAGGATATAATGTAAAGAATTTTACCATAAAAGGGCATCATGTATTAAATTCACTCCATAATTACTCAAGATGGTTTAGTTGAGATTATGTTGTGGAATGAAACTCTCAAGATGGCAAAATGGTCTTGATCTACAAACCCAAAATAGGCCCTACACTCTACACTAAAGAATTAAGTTGACATGTGGAGGAAAACATTCGTATGGGACAAGTAATATCCATTTATTATGATTTCAATAGGGTTGCCTAAACGAAGAGTGTACCAATATGCTCTAAGAGGATTAAAAAGATGTAATAATGTTTAGGAGGACATTCCATGAATTCTTATCATGAAAGTGATATTGTTGTCTTCGAACTCCCTTCTAGATGAAGTGGATTGGATCTAAGATTGATGAAAAACCATAGGTGTGGTTAATTCATCCAATGATGGTTTATCATTGGTGTGGTTCTCCATCTTCAAGGCATTCACCTAATTTGGGTGGACCATTTGGTGATTTCCTTCTTTATGAGGATGAAACCTAACGCTTGGTCAGCGTACTCATACCAAGTGGGGTATGAGGGTTTCGTAGAAGCTGATCACTTCTACTAAAGAGGCTTTGATCAAGTATCTATAGCTCTTGAAGCTACTTGCCTTGAAAGTTATAATCAAGATGGAATATGTCTATCCTAGCACATGATTGGGTCTTTTGCCATATGAAGTTGAACATTTATATAAGCAAAAAAAAAATCAGTGGAGGAAAATAAGTAACTAATGTGTTCATTACACTTACATTATAGATACGATCTTATGTTGTTTGGGAAGATGCACCAATAATTACAAGATAAATTGACCAATCATGAGATGCAACTTAGTTTAACTATGTGCATGGTTTAGTGTTATAAATTTTTGAAAATGTTTTATTTTTATTTTTTAGAACATTATCCGAAGAAGTAAAAAATTGGTTTATTTTCAATCTTTAATGATTATGATTGCATTCATCATTAAAGGCCTAGATATGGTCATTTTTAACATTATCTTTAAGAAAACACCTTATATGATAGAATATAAAGGATCTTATTAAAATAGATATTTGGGTATAATGATTAATAAAGGAGTCATTAATGCTATTTGAAAGGGACCCAATTCAAGTTATATAAGAGGATGGTGATCCATCAAATTTTTAAATGTGTCATACAATATAATTGTATTTGACCTATTGAAATATACTATTTTTAGGCTAGAATATGCTAGATTAATCAAATATTGATATATTCCTCATAATATCCTGCTAGCATCATAACACTAGAATAAGTAGGACTTTTGTTATAGGTAAGGTTTTATTAAATTAGATTTTGATAATGCATATGATCGATTCAAATGACTATGTACACTTAAGATACTTGAATGGTTAGTATTTGGTCCAATGTGTAGACACAAAGCCTTTATGCCCTTTGTAGATGCAGTGGTTAAATTTATTATTAATAGGTTTTCCATATAAGCCCTTCCACTCCAACATTCAATTCGACAAATTTATCCTATTATCCCTACTTTATATGTACTTTTAGTATAGGTATTTTGATAAGGTAATTCAAAGAGGTTTAATGTAGGAAATCTCTATTCCAAGGAACCATAGATTATTTAATTTATAGTATATAAATGACTCAATACTATTATAATGAAATTCTTAGTAGGAATTTAAAGATATAATAGAGGTGATAAGTCTCTTCTATGCTATTTTAGGACAAAAAAAATATACTACTAAGAAATAATTTCCTCTTGTCCTAATGGCCCTTGCCTAGATTAGATTGATTCCACTTGGAATCATCACTAAACCAAAAAAGGGCTTTAACAATGGCTAATATAAGGTAGTTTTTTAGGGCTATAAAAAATTGCCCTAATAGATCCTAAGATGCCAACTATTGTCCACCCTCTTAGGATAACCACCCTCTTAGGGTCACCCTAATAGGGTGGTTATAAACCACCATATTAGAACTAAGATGATGGTTATAAACCACCGTCTTAGGGTGATCCTAAGAGGGTAGTTTGGTGGGTTTTTACCACCCTATTAGGTCATCCTAATACTGCAGTAATAAACCACCATCTTAGGGTGACCTAAGAGGGTGGTTTAGAATCATCCTCCTAGGGGTTTTTGGGTGCCCTTAAGACGGTAGTTATAAATCATCATTTAAGGGTTAGAAGAAACCTTTTAAAAGTTAGGCTAGCATATGTGATAAACCATGTTAAACCCCCACTAAAATTAGTTTTCCTTATTTCTACCAATTCAAAAGCTTTAATTTTTTATTTAGAAATCCTTACATATTGAATTGGCTTAACTACCCAGCACTACGTGAATAGATACAACTCGTACATCACATCACTCGAACCAAGCCTTATCTCATCTATCATACTAGGGCTTCCAAGATTCAATTGAGGCTATATCCTCTGCATTTTAAAAAATATAGGCTTGAAAGTATCTTGAGAGTGACTTACTTTGATATAAATATATGCATTTTTTTTTAGCGGGTAAATAATTTTGTGTTGTTTATTTTTTGGTTGGGGTTTACCTTGAAATTTCTCTAAAATTGTGACATCTACTACTTTACCCCTAGTTCTTCACTTTGTTGAATAAATTTGTAACCCAAAATGGTGAGATATGAGGGCCAAAGTAGAAGCCGAAGGCACAAAATGAGGCATGAAGATGAATTGAATATTGGAAGAGATGAGGTTAGTTAGGTTCAGTGAATTTTGCATTATTTTTGGTATTTTTGTGAACCCATGTCCTTTTAGGGTTTGGAATTTTTTAGTTTGTAAAGTTGTGTTTACGCATGATATTTATAAAAGTTAAAACTTAGGATGATGTTAATACCCTTTTGAAATATATTTTAAATCCTCGGGTGATATTATTTTATGTCTTAAACCTTAGGGCTTGAAATCAAATTTAAACCCTAGATCACCTTAATCGCATTGTTCATTTTTTTGGCTATGGTTTACCCTAAAATTTCTCTAAAAATTTAAATCCTAGATTACTAAATGTCTTGTCACTATGAAGGTTGTCTGCAAGCCATGAAATATTTTATTATCATTTATAGATACCTTTACAACAATTTATCCTCTATATATCCTTGCCAGTCATATCCCTTCCTTTTTCATTTAGCTGGATTCTCAAAACTCATGGGTTATATATGTAGAAGGAAATATCCAAAAACTACTATGCCTAATTTTGTGATGAATAATAATAATGACTATATAGGTATGTCATATGTGGAAATCACTTTCAAAAGTATCTACTATTATGGAAAGCTAGCAAGGGATGGTTTTTACCATTTTTGGATATATAATCCAAGTACCTGAACTAAAAGAGGTTGTTGGGTTGTTCATCATTTTTTACTAATTTTTGATATATAATCCAAGTACCTAAATGAGGTTGTTGGGTTGTTTATGACAATGATTTGCATTCCTTCCAATTATAATTCTACTCTATTGTTGGGCATTGTAATTGTTGACCATGATTTAGAAAATACATCTCTTTTTCTACAAACTTATGATTTAGAGTTTGATTCATGGAGTAAAATAGAGATAAAGTACCATTTATAATAAAATATTATGGAATATCTCACTTGTTATAAGGTTTTATACCCTAATATTTTATGAAGTTTATTTTTGAAAATATTTTAATTTGTTTAAGGTTTGGAGCGTAAAGGATTTCTACTAGGATTTAGTTGTTTTTTAATTTTAAATTATTTTTTAAGATTTGAAGATTACAAGACTTATGTTATTTAAGTTTTTATTTGAAATTATAGGAGTTAAAAGGTTTTGAAGATTTAAATTTTGTTTAAAGTTATTTGAAGATTTTTAAAGTTTTTTTAAGATTTGAAATTTAGAGAAAATTTTGAAAAAAAAAAATTTGCAAATTTAATTTAGTAGGGAGTTAAAACGATTTCTACATCAAAGTTTTAAAATTTATAATTTACAAATTTCTTATTTGTTTTTTAAATTTAGGATATAACAGGATTACTACCTGAAAGGGTTTCTACATGTTATAGACTAGATAGCATTTTCTCTAGAATTCATTAGATATCTATAGCTTAAAAATATGAGATATTGAATGATCACAAACTAGGTGATATGTATGCATTTATTTTATACATTTATATAACATTCAATTATTACTAAATTTGACTATTTACAAGATTTAATGAATTTTTTAGCCATGATTCTAGTGCTAGGGTGGTTGTGCCATTAATATCTTGCTAGGTCTCCCTCTCAAATATCTCACTTGTTGTATTCTCCTTCTACTTTATTGTATTGCAACTACCTTTTTTAAATTGGCTATATGGGATTGAAACAGGCCCTACCCATATTACTTCATGATTGCATTACCTCTTTATTTCAATGAACAACATAGTAGGAATACTATAAACTTTATTATCATGGAAGTCGTAGGGATAGTAAAATTAGTAAGGTTCACTCATGGAATTGGAACTTTGGATTACTGTACATCTATCAGTATTTTTACCTATCTTCTAGTCCTTGAATTTACATATTAATCAACGTATTTTTTTACCACCGTCTAGCTATCTCATACTAGTTTTTGACTTGAATTGAAGGGAAAATCTTGTTTATGAAAGCTATGCTTCAGGAAAGGAAAACTTGATTATTTTGACATACTTGGTATTGGTAGGACACATATACAAATCCCTAGCCTTACCATAGGTTAGTCTTGCTTTTGTATTTAGGTTTTATATAGTTAACAAATTCGTCGAAGGCCACAAAGAGCTACTCTATATCAATATTTGCTCAATGGAAGTGCCAAAGGAAAGGGTTTGTAGGTTTTCCTTATGTCTTTATGGAAATCCAAAAAAAAAACATGAAGTAAATAGGTTAGCAACTAGAATTTTTATGTAGAAAAAATCCTTTACAATTCAATTTATTCATCACATTTCAAATTTTCATAGATGCAATCCTGAATTTGGAAAAGGTTACACAATGCCCTCATATGAAACCCTAAAAATTTATCTACTTGATAGGAATGATTAATCCATTTCCAGTGAACTAAAATAAAATACCTAAGTTGAGAAATATTTAAAAGGATGCACATTTTTAAGAATGGTTGATTTGATTAAGACTTGTCAAAATTGTAGTGGATAAAATTTATGGTAGACAAACAATTGACTGTAAAATTATTATTTTTTAGTTTAATTTATAGTTATACCAATATAACACTTATATATTAATTGTCTAAACAAATTTCTATATTTAAAATTCATTAAAATACAATATCAAATTCTATAGTAATTATATTTTTATTTTCAAGTAAAGTAGGGATAATAAAATGAACTTTATAATATCTAGATAATTTAAAATTGCATATATTATTTCCATTTCCAAAAGACTTTCTATGCAAATATAATTAAATCAATATAAAATAGAAGGATGATAAAATATGCATCTACAATTTGAGACTTACAGTTGCAACTTCTTTCATAAAATGCTCTTCTTTGGAAGCAACATATTCCTTAGTAAATTATAGCTTATTTAAAAAATAGAAACATAAAATTAGAAAAATATACTTATAAAAGTAAATGTAAATAAAAATGACCATTGAACACACTGAAATTTCATATGTTACCTCTTTTATTTATGCCAATTTTTCTTCTAGTTCTTTCACTTTTTCTTTACTCCTATATAATGCTCCTGTTAGAGTTAAAGTGCACTATGCCTTCACCTTGACACTTGTCAGTTTCTCTTGACAAGTGTTATGTGTTGAATATAGGCTTATGCCTATATATTGTAACCTTGTTTCATTTGTAATATATCTTATTGTGTCCATCTTATATAAGGCCTAACATTTGGTATCAGAGCAGGCTTTCCCTGCCCTGTGAAATCTCTTGAGGGGGGATTTCCCTTATGGAAATCCTCCCTCCCCCTGATTTCTTTTTTTTTTCCTATTTTTTTAAATTTTTTACCGAGGGAGTATGCTCTCCATCATTTGATGGATCAGAAACCAGATGGTAAGAAATTAAAGTTTAGGAATTTTTTTTGAAATTAATTTTTAGATTTTTTAGGGTTCTAGTTACATATTTGCTGGTTCTCTATTCGGGCCCAATGCTTTGCAGCTCATCTAGATGGAGATCTGATATGGGTTGAGCTGTGTTTCCAATATTAAAAATGACTATTTTTTTATGGCACCTGCACTTCTATTGCCTTTGTTTAGCTAGAGATACCGTGGTGGTGAGATAAAGTAGCCAATGATAATGGATATTGTCGTGGCAATAGTCATGCGCTATTTTTGATGAAGTTATTACATAATTCGAGGAGGCAACTAGCGCATGATGAAGTTATTGTGTACAGTGGTTGATTTTTTTTTATGGCTTTGTTATTGGGTTGACTTCGTCGTCTTCATTATTTGAACTCTTAGGTTGAGGGTTCTTGGAGGGTTCTCCAACTAAAAAAACTTATTTCTTCACATCACCACCACTTGTGCTTGTGCTTGTACTGGCCACCATAGTAGGAGGAGGAGGAGGTGTACTTGCACTTAATGTTGATGTTGAAGGAGGCCGAGGTTTCTATTGTTGGAGGTGTTTCGCTTTAAGTTTCTGTTGTTGGAGGTGTTTTGCTTTAGCCAAAGAAACAATGTCTGCAATCTTTTTCTCGGTGACCGCATCCTCAAATAAATTATTCTTTCTTCCAAGAAAATCGATGACGTTACCTAGGAAAAGTAAAGGATGTTGATCACCTAAAATTGTCTACAGCGCTTCATCGTAAGGCCACGATGATGATATTTATTGTTGCTCTTGTTGTTGTTGGGGTTGGGGCTTCGCTTCTTCTTCACCTTCGTATTCATAGATGATCACCATTATCGATGAAAGGGTGGATGGATCGACGTAGATCCAGAGGTAGCAGCCAAAAACTTAACAGGGGATAGGAACGAAGAAGGCAAATGAGAAGGGAATTTCAAAATTTTCAATGGCTTGAGGAGCGATGATTTGCTTTCGACAGTGGCAGGATATTTTTTTGATGTTATTTCATTTTGATTTTTTTTGAAATTTACCTTTGGCCTTGCGATTAGCGACCGTGAAGCTTACATGGAAACATTTTCTTATTTCACTATCAAGCCTATTCTCCATATATTAATTGCATGCCCAGATTTACTGCGAGTTACTGTTGTGAGCAGCCGGAGTTGGAGTTGCAGTTGCGATCAGAATCATGCAGGTGCTAATGTATTTGTCTTGTTGAGGTTGATGAAAAGTTTAGCGCACTGGCCATTGAAAGACATGAGTGGAAAGGCCCACTTGACCATCAGTTCAGCTATCGCAGCCCACTGATAATGTAGAGGAGAATGGGCGCTAAAAATTCTAATGGAGTAGCTGGCATATTCATGATTTAAAATCGACGCACCCGCATTTAAGGTTGTAGCCATTATGGAACAAAAATTTTGGGATGTGGCTTGATGATGATCCGTGACTGGCGGAATCACAGTGTTTGTATTTTTCCCTGTATTTTCTCGTCGACTGGATCATTACCGAAGAGATCACATATGCCGCCCCCGCTAGAACCGCTTGATGGCAAAAATCAAGGGAGCTCAAGCTGTCAGAATCCTGGCCAACAAGACAGTAGGAGAAGATCTTGTCATCGGCCTCCGAGAGCTACGATGGGAAGGAGAGCGCGCCACCGCCAAGGTCGAGGAGCCCCAAAGTGGCCACGTGTACGAAGAGTTGTTGTGCACTGCAGATCATGGTTGAGAAAATCAATCTGATGGTAATCGCCTAGAGCATGAACCCTCGTGGTCTTCTACCTCTAGCGAAGATTGATCCGGTGACCTCAAATTCGATCGACGGTCGCCAAAAATGATAGTATTCATGAACTATTTGATCAGGTGATTGAACCCTCGTGGTCTTCTACCTCTAGCAAAGATCGATCCGATGATCTCAAATTCGATCGACGGTCGCCAAAAACGATAGTATTCATGAACTGTTTGATTTTTTGGTGTTGCTAAATTTATAGTAGTTGTTTCTGGAGTTGGCTGACATGAAACCTGGGATTAGCGATGACGGACGGCAGAGGTTAAGATGGCAACGGGAAATTAGTTTTGATGTCATGGGGTAGGCACGATGGAAGATGTAAATCTAAGAATTTTGACGAGGGAATTCTATGGATCCGAATTTTCTCGGTGCAGGTGTGGTTATAACTTGTTGAAGTGAATTCGTTGCAGTAAATTTGACAGTAGTTGCGGTGAATTTATAGTTGTCATCGTTCGTGGTCCGGTGACGAATAATTTTTGACGTCGACATGGAGAGAATGTGGAATCTTATGCAGGAGTGCACTGCAAAAATGTGGGGTTCAACATTGGACATGTTATGGAGGTGTGTAGTGCAGAGACGAAGAGCGGTTGTCCATGCTGGTGTGTGTCAATGACATGGACATGTACCAACTCATGGGATCCCATATAGTTTCATGTGGCAGTGTTTACAATGCATTTGATTTACTAGAAAGTATCTTTTATAAATTCCAACAGGGGAGTTTTTTTTTTAAATTATGGTCATGGCTTTAATACAATGGGGGCATTTCTTATAAAGTGGAGGGCACCACTTTCATGTAATGGGCTGTATTTTTTGCTTTTCAAGGGTATAATTGGATTGTTTTTCTTGCTGCGTAGAGAGGCACATTGGTTTTCCAGCAAGATGAAGGTCCTATTGAGACCCAAGTCTAGGGGTATTTATAGTCGTTGGAAACATTTTTCCATGACGGACACAATGGTGGTGTCATATTGTAATTTTGAGGCTATTTCAATTGAGTTTTTAGCCTCAAAGTTTTTCTACCTTGGAGTGCACTTTCGGTTGTACCCGACACTCCCAAGGTACTTGTAAGTGAACCTAGTATTTAGTAGTACCCTCTTTCTACTTGGCGGATGCAACGGCTGGTTACCCATGCATTTTGGTAAGATGAGGTACCTACCATAAGGACACTTATTCTAGGGACTATAGACAAAGACACCCTAGACTCTATCCGAGGTTTTTTCGGATCTACTTCTGAAGACTACAGACGAAGACACTTCAGAAGATTCTCTTATTTTCTTCTTCTTCTCCATATTTGGATCTAGGGCTCATTTTATTGTATTGAGTGCATTTTCGGCAGAGATCGACACTCTTATATGGCTCATTTTTCCTTTGTATTAAGGTGCATTTTTGGCAGATACCGACACCTTCTAGATTGAGTTCACCATGAAAAGGGATTTGATATTCATGGTGAATCTAGTCAGTGACCTACGAGAGGCAACATCCTCTGAGGATGACCTACAGAGGTAATAGACCCAGAAGTGGCTGACCCTAAGGCACCCATGATGACCCTAAGGCACTTAGACAACTGACCTAGTGGCAACAGACCCGTGGAAGTGGCTGACCCTGAGGCAACAGACCGAGATGTATACACAGTAAATCTAGCATTATTCATAGTTAGAGAGCCAAGCGCAAAGAGCACGAACCTAGACTAAATCAGCAATAAGAGAGGATGATAGGTTGTTTTCTAGAAGTCAACATTAAGGGAAAATGTTACCTAATGTTGACTTGTTTTGTTTCTTCTTTAGTTAGGATAGTGCACTTTAAGGGGGAATGTTAGAGTTAATGTGCACTATGCCTTCACCTTGACACTTGTCAATTTCTTTTGACAAGTGTTATGTGTTGAATATAGGCTTATGCCTATATATTGTAACCTTGTTTCATTTGTAATATATCTTATTGTGTTCATCTTATATAAGGCCTAACATTATGTTGGGACTTATATAAAATGAACACAATAAGATATCTTACAAATGAAACAAGGTTACAATATATAGGCATAAGCCTATATGAAACACATGACACTTGTCAAGAGAAACTGACAAGTGTCAAGGTGAAGGCATAGTGCACTTTAACTCTAACATTCCCCCTTAAAGTGCACTATCCTAACTAAAGAAGAAAAACAAGTCAACATTAGGTAACATTCCCCCTTAATGTTGACTTCTCTAAAACAACCTATCATCCTCTCTTATTATTGATTTGGTCTAGGATCGTGCTCTTTGTGCTTGGCTCTCTAGCTGTGAATAATGTTAGATTCACTGTGTATACATTTCGGTCTGTTGCCTCAGGGTCAACCACTTCCATAGGTCTGTTGCCACTGGGTCAGCCGTCTAAATGCCTCAGGGTCATCATGGGTGCCTCAGGGTTAGCCACTTCTGGGTCTGTTGCCTCTACAGGTCATCCTGAGAGGATGTTGCCTCTCATAGGTCACTGACTAGTCCCACCATAAATATCAAATCCTTCCTTATGGTGAACTCAATCTAGAAGGTGTCGGTCTCTACCAAAAATGTACCTTAATACAAAAGAAAAATGAGCCATATAAGAGTGTCGGTCTCTACCAAAAATGCACTCAATACAATAAAATGAGCCATAAATCCAAATATGGAGGAGAAGAAGAAAGAAGAATAGAAGAGAATCTTCTGAAGTGTCTTCGTCTGTAGTCTTCAAAAGTAGATCCGGAAAAAATTTGGATAGAATCTAGGGTGTCTATGTCTGTAGTCCCTAGAATAAGTTTCCTTATGGTAGTCTCCTCATCTTATCGGAATGCATGGGTAACCAGCCACTGCATCCGCCAAGTAGAAAGAGTAGAATACTAGATACTAGGTTCACTTACAAGTTCCTTGGGAGTGTCGGGTACAACCGAGAGTGCACTCCAAGGTAGAAAAAAACTTTGAGGCTAAAAAACTCAATTGAAACAGCCTCAAAATTACAATATGACACCACCATTGTGTCCGTCACGAAAAAATGTTTTCTACGACTATAAATACCCCTATACTTGGGTTTGAATGGGGCCTTCAACTTGCTGAAAAAACAATAGCATGCCTCTCTAGGCAGCAAAATAAACAACATCGCTCAATGGCGGCATCGCTCTCAGGCAGAATAAAAATAGTCTTAAAAATTTCCCTCGCAGGGGAATTACATGGGCCATCAGTCTTTTCACTTCCACTCTCACTTTGTGGGAAAAATAAAATATGGCCAAATAGGCCATACTGTCGGCTTATATGCACAGGCACTGCCAATAAAATCTTCATACAATGTGAAAAAATTACAAAGTGGTCCTTCACTTTTTTAAAAAACATGCCCCTTACTTTTCAACAGATCTTCGAATGCAGTAGAAGTGCTAAATTTTAACAATAAAAAATCTGACCCAATAATAAAACAGCTCAAACAATGCTCCTTCGCGTCATTGCCGACCACTAGCATCCAAGTGACATCAATCTCCAGCATTAATCTCTCATTTTTCTTTGTGCACAATTTTTTTTTTTAAATAGTGTGTTTTGGCCATGTGCAGGTTCCTCCAACGCAGGCTTCTATTGATGTGCACGTCGTCCCATATTTCACTCAAACAAGGAGCAGGATTTCCAGCTACTACAAATTTTTTTTTTTTTTGGCAACTAATGTGGGTAGCAATAAATATTACACAACAACCATTATCAATAACCAGTGGTGTGATGCTGTGCAGGGCTGCCCTGATATATATCACCATCGTAGGTCAAACAATAGCAGTTTGATGGAGAAAACCAGTGTCTGTCGTCGCGAGCGTCATTCATGCCAAGAGCTTGCACCAGCTGTCTTTCACGTCGACGCCCAACCAGACGATGGCGGATGCCTTCGAGGGTTCTAGGATGCGGTGGACGCACCACGTGGAAACGTCCCACGACACGCTTGAGGAGAAGCGGAGCTTCCGCCTGCAGATGAAGAAGCGCGACCGCGCCGAGGAATTCGACGGCCACAGCCGCGACCGCAAGCTGTACACCAACAGCGGCCATGCCTCCCACCACCACTGCTCCTACACCGCTATCATGCACTCCTATAGCGCCTCTCAAACCTGAGCCATCAATGCCAAACACCAAATATTTTTATGGCCTCCTGTATGCGTCGGTTGTAGCAAAAAAATCTACTAGGCAAAGAAGATAGCATCTGGGCTTCTTTCTCGGGCGTCACCAAATCTCATCCTCACTGCTTAACGGCACATGAATAAAAATAGAAAAAATAGAAAAAACAGCAGATTATCTATGCAAATACGACATCCGAGTGCTTTTCGTCACCTGCAATGGCGCAAAAAAACCTTAAGCCTTTCTCTTTTAGGCATTTTTTCATACACGTCGCCTGCATCCTTAAAGGGTTCGCGGCCACAAAAATATGTTCAGGGGCAGGCACGAATGTGAAGATCACGAATGTTCAGGTAGCACCAAAAAACTCTATGTTGCTCCGATGGGATTTTGGATCAGATATGAATAACGCCCAGGGCTTCACCGGCACCGCCGATGTCACGCATCTCCGACTCTCTGCCTTGCAGAAGCTCCCTTTTTGTGACCCGTGCCGTGCTTTCCTGTCTCGAAGAAAAAATGACGTGAGGCGATCCCGAGCTTCATCTACATGGGAGAGGCGATACGCCCACATTCCGCCATGGCTCTCGGCGTTCCCTGACCCACACTCAAACTCAGAGATATGAAACGTCATTAAAGCCCAGCTTGGAAAAACTGTCCTAAAGAATTCACAAAGGGATTGTTGAGTAATTACATAAATTTACGTCTGGAAAATCTTCAAAATTGCACCACTCAAGTAACTGCTGACTAATTAGATAATCTAATTCCCAAAACTCAAGCCCCTCAAATTTTGTAGGAAGACAAAATTTTAGCTATCAATTTCCTCAAAATCCAACACAAGAAATTTGAAAAGCAAAGGTGCTCTAATCAGGTTCACTACACCCTGCAACTCGGCACATGAAACAACAAAATTCAACAAGTGGAGAGCCTCTGCCACCCCTTCTTCTTATCCTTGACATGGACGCAAGAGGGCGAAGAATAACCAAACGACCTTCGAAAGCCCCTAAAAAATGAAAAACGATATTGCAACTATCATTTTGAAGTTCATTCACCCCTGCATTACTCTGTTTTTGATCAAACATAAAGTTGATATCTTCCACTTCTGGGAAAAACTTAATGCTGTCATTCATCACTGTGCATGTCTGGCTTTGATTTGGCATGATTTGATCCTGAGTATTATAAAAGCCCTCTAGTTGCAAACTATTATTTTCCTCTCCAGCAATGCATTCCTCCAAATAATATTGAAGGCTATCATCTTCTGGTACTTCAATGTCTCCTGTAGAAACAGATACTTGCTCTGCAAGTATTGAAGGATTATTCTCGCCACTTCCAGGAACAGACACTTGATGTGAAAGTCCCAAATAGTTGTCCTCATCCAGGACTTGCTCAGAAAGCGTACCCTCAAGCTCACTATTAGGTTGTCTAGAAGATGAAGGATTGTCCACTCCAGTTAGGAACGTCATCTCGCCATCATTATCACCTTCAGCCCAATCCTCTTCTCTAAATGGAGCCCCATACTTCTCCCCATTTTTAGGACCCGAACCACTCTTCTGAAATACTCGACAAAGCACATGAGAATCTTGGTTCACATTTGAATGGCCATAAAAAAAAATCATATGCCACACTACTCGCCGAATATATAACTGCCCCTATTGCCGAATTTTGGCTAAGGAAAAACTGTCTTGCTGTTATACAACCGAAACTTATTCTTTATTTTAGGGAGCAGTAAAAATACACGCGAGGTTCAGGTTGCTCGCGTCATCTCCGTAACCGCCATCAGATACAATAGACGCAGATTCATAACAGCAACATAGTAGCTTGTGGCACAGCTTCACAAACGACCAGATCTGCAACATCATGGATCATGAAAAAAACTGCTCTATGACTTCCCGTTGAACAATGCCTGGTGCTGCCTTGCTTCCGCGATCTCATAGTGCACTAAAAAAGGATTCAAACCTGCTCCACGAAAAACTTGGTAAAACTTGCACAAACAAAATGATTCTCTCTTTCTTTAACTGGCTTTCTTGTTTCAGGGGCAGCCATGAATTTTTTCAAGCTATCTGGTTTCTGATCCATTTAAAAAAAATGGAGAGCATACTCCCTAGGCTTGGAAAAAAAATGGGGGAGGGAAAAAATGAGGGGGGGATTTCCATGGGAAATCCCCCCTCACGCTCACAGAGCTAGAGAAAGTCTGGAGCTCTAATACCAAATTTTGAGACTTATATAAAATGAACACAATAATCTATCTTACAAATGAAACAAGGTTACAATATATAGGCATAAGCCTATATGAAACATATGACACTTGTCAAGAGAAACTGACAAGTGTCAAGGTGAAGGCATAGTGCACTTTAACTCTAACTTGTCAGTTTCTCTTGACAAGTGTTATGTGTTGAATATAGGCTTATGCCTATATATTGTAACCTTGTTTCATTTGTAATATATCTTATTGTGTCCATCTGATATAAGGCCTAACAGATCCTATAGTCTCATTCCCTTTATTCGCATTCTAGAAAAGGTTAGACATAACTCAAAAGAATTGCAAGGTCCAACAAGGTTAGGAGCAATCAAAACTAAAAGTTTACCTCTAAAATTTTAGCAAAAATATTTGCTTCCACTTCAGCACTAGGTTGGCACTATTGTACAACTATGTTCACTTTAGATCTCAACTCTTCATTTAGCCAAGAGTTGTGCTTTTGAATTATCTCTTTTTCTTGTTCATTATATGTGTTAAACCTATGCAAATGGTAAGGCATTATATCATTTTCCTATGCAATGTGTGTGGATGTAACAACCAAAATAAAATAAAAATAATCAAAGTTCCTCAAGCAAATGTTAAGACATTTCTAGTTTATTACGTCTTCAATTTCATTAGGTCTTCAAGGAACTAGCTTCACACAAGTAACATGCAAATAACATAAGTCATAGGTATTAAAACATACTAGGTTATGTCTTGGCATTACCAAAGACTTTTTTTTAAGTCATCTAGCCTGAAAGATTTCCAAAAAAACTAATTGTTAAACTTTTCATTAGATTTGTATGGGTCATATTTTTCACTTTCCAAGTATAGCATACCTTTATGTCATGCTATAATATCATCCCTCTGATGGGTATTATTTTTTAGTAAACTTAGAGTAAATGGACCCTTAACTGAAAAGCCCTATGGCATTACCTTTAATTTCTAATCAAAAGATAAAAGTAAAACGAAATAGTAACATGCTTTAAAACATGGAGCATGTTCATAGTTGCATGATGGGATTGCAGAAGCAAGGATTACAAGAGATTACAACACTCTTAGACATTGTTAACCCTTTGGTTGGAATTTAAGCATACTATTTATGTTATAAAATATATTTTATTTCTATTTATGAATGAACTACCTTATGAAAATGTGGCATATGAATTTCACCATAGTTACAAGGTGAGTATTTGTACTATCTATTTTTGGTTTCGTATACTATAACTACCATATTTTAATTGGTTATATGGGATAAAAATGGGTCCTAACCATATTGCTTCATGATTGCATTACCATTGTATTTCAATGAACAACATAATAGAAATACCATGAACTTTATTATCATGGAATCTCTAGGGATTGTAAAACTGTTAAGGTTCACTCATGGAATTGAAACCTTGGCTTACTGTGTGAAATACTCCAACTGTATTTTTTTAGCTAATATTTGTCATTTTACTTGCTTCTCTATCCACAAAGGAGTACTTTGTCATTGTTATAATTAAAAAATGCTTATATATTCTTGCAAAATATATTTAGCTCTCAGATCAGCTCTTGCCTCTATCCTTGAGATTCATTGTATACTCGAATAGCTTTTATTATACAAGTATTTCTTGGTATTCTTAGTTTTTTATTGTGTACCTCAATAATTTTAACGAGTTCAATATCCTTAAGGGATTGTTTTACTTACTTGCATACTACACAATGACATATGTGTGAAACTCCTATTGGTAAGGTCTTTGGTGTTTTTGCATCTTGGACCTTTGATCTTCAAGATTTACGTTTTCCACCTTCACTATTCTTGCACATGGGATGAGACTTGAAATTTTAAACAAGTGAAGGTCTATCTACAACTAGTTCTCTACAAAGTCTACCATGTAACCATAGAGATTCAAAGCATTATTATTCAAGACCAGTTTTGCATACTATAACAATTGTCTCTATCTTGCTTAATATCTTCATTTGTATGCATAAAGTTATATCAACAATATAGAGCTCTTTAAAGGACATCCAAACTAAATCTAGATTACAAAAAAATTTGTATCTTTGAATCCATTAAATACTTCATCAAATTTACTATCATAATTTATCTACAGTAGGAATTGATGCTGGCTTCAAAGTAGCATCCTTATCATTTTCCTACATTTGCTATTTAGCAATAGTAGAGTAACATGTACACTACCTTTAACAAAATTATACCATTTTCTTTAATATTCCAATTACATTTGTTTTGAGACTCATTGGATGCTTGAGTGCTTTAGCTATGGTTGACCTCCTTTTTGGATCCCATGCACAAAGTGACAGCAAAATTATTTGAATCTTGCTCCTTTAAATCGTATTAAATATTTCTATTACATCATCAACTTTAATAAAGGTGAAAATATTTCCCTAGAGTATACTGTGTAGTAATAAGTTGCATAAGAAACTCCACTTACCTTGTGCAAGTTGTGCTTGGGCAGCAAGATTATTGTCTTTACTTTTAACAACTAGATCATCCTCAAGACTTAGAGCACCAACTCTAGCTAGGTCAATTGGGTCAATATTTTATGTTCATCAAGTATCATGGACAAAGCTTGGTTAGGAGAAGACAAGTATGTCAACTATATTATCTCCATTAATGAATAAAAGTTGTGCTTTTGATCAGATCTACCCATATAACTATACTTTCTTATTTAATTCAATGGACCCTGAAAGAAGTAGATGTCCATGTTGAAAGTGCTCAAATATGGAAACTCTTATTTTTTTGGAGGTTCATGACCACCTAATTTGGCACGATATTGATAATACATATATTGAGTTTATTTTACATGGAGAAAAACCCTTTAGTTTTGATAAATATGCATCGAACACATGCTCTACCACTGACAAGGGTCAAATTACTAAATATGTACAATATGATATCATTGGAATGGTCAATGATGCATATGGATTATTCAATATCAATTGCCTAGAGAGTGGACCATAACAGTAAGATAATGATGTTGAGTTCCAATCATCTTATGGACTAGATCCTATTGATGAATATCATAGATCACTCAAAGATACCAAATGACCATTATACCAAAGTTGTACAAAGTACTCAAAGCTACTGATGATTACAAAATTGTATAATATCAAAGAAAAGAATGACTAGTTGAACAAAAGCTTTGGCAACTTACTGGTGTTGCTGAAATATATGTTGGAAATATGAGCAAGATTGGTTGTCATTTATGTTAAAAGGTTGATGCTTAAGTTTCATCATATTTAATATCAACAAGTGGTTTTTCAAAAGACAAGGAAATGGCTAAAAGAAGAAGGATATAATATTATTTTAAATATTATATGCCTTAGGTGGCCTAAATACCCAAGGAAGGATGATAATATTATAATAATTTATTATTGTAGGCCAAATATCAAGACAAAGAAGAAAAAATTTCAAATTGAAATCACCCATGAGGAGTTTACAAAAGAATTCATTTTAATTAAAATTTTAATTTTAATTAATAATGGAGGCAAAGGTTTTTAAATTTAATATTTAAAAACTAAATTTGAATTTTTAAATTCGAAATGGACTTACGTGAGAAGTAAAAAATAATGTGCATTTATATAGGAAATAAATTTCATTTCCTAAAGTTGAAGTCACACCATCGAATGCAAGAGGAGAAAATTTGAGCACTGCACCCTAGGAAGAGGAAGATTCACATTTCGAAGAAAATTTGAGGGAAACAAGATAGTAAAGGCAATAAAGTGATTTGACATTCCATCGATGTCAGTAGTGTAGGTGACAGTTGGCAAAGTACTAAGGATTACAAGGAAGATATCATGGGTTTGATCCACGTGATCGACGTTTTTCTTGAGGAAGAAGCTTTCGTTTGATTTGCTCAACATTTTTTGTAAGGCATTCTTTTAGGGGAGTGTGCATCGTTAGTTTCATGTGGGCACGTAGCCAACTTGGTGACCTAGCTTTAAGCTAGGGTGTTGGGAGTGCAAGGTCACATGTTTGAATTTTTCGAAGACAATTTTTAGTGGGCAGAATGAATTAAAGGTGTGTTATTCATTTTTATTCTCTTAAGTATTAAAAATTAAGATTGCCTAGAGATTGTCGTGAGTTCTAAGTGCTTGGGGGAGTTATAAGGTAAAAGAAAAAATTAAATATTTTGTTTTGATTTTTGCTTATTGAAATTTATGTGGTTATTATAAGATGTATAAGGGAGTTTTCTATGCATTTTTTTATAAGGGAATTTTTTATTTAGATTGTGTAAGTTTGGAGACTATAAGGGAAATTGTTGTGTTTTTTGTAATAATGAAATTATTTAGTTAGATATTGTGAGTTTGGAGAGTATAAGGTGTACAAAACGATTTGATATTTTGTATGGAAAAATAATTTTTGAGAAAATTATTTTGTGGAGATCTTGAGATAGGTTGTGGCTACCTAACCCTAGTGTTGGCAAAGAAAATTTTATTGTGGTTAAGACAGGTTTTGAAGACATATCTCCATTAAAAAAAAGGTATGGGTACATCTTCCTAGTGAGTAAAATATTGTTGGATTGGATGTTGTGAATGCTAAGTTGGAGTGAAAATTATTGTTTTCTAAGCATTATTGAGTTTGGCATTGAGATATCCAATATTGATTGATGAGGGAATTTCTGAAATGAAAATTGATTCTAGAAACCTTGTTTGATAAGCATTGTTGGAAATATTGAGTGAGCCTTCATGTGCATTATTAGGGTTTGTAAAATATCAAGAGTATCATTGTTATGTGAATGTGGAATCATCTTGAGTTGAGTTTGAGTTCCATAAGTGAGAATTGTTGAGAGCATTGGATGAAACATTTGCTTAGGGTTTGCAAGCAAGTTTTGTTTCATTGGTTGAGTTGATTGAGAATATTTGATTGAAGTGGATTGAAGTGATAGTTCAAGTTTGGTGAAAAACATTGTTCTATATTCCAAATAGATTTGAGAAAGATATTGAAAGTGATTGAGTGTTTGTGAGTGTGAACCATATTGAGTTTCTAACCATTCTCTATTTTTTTTTATATCTGTAAGAGAAGTTGAAAGAGATTGATTAATTATGAGTGTGAAACATATTGAGTCTCTAACCATTATCTATATGTTTCTAAATTTGAACAAAAGGGTTTGAAAGTGATTGAGTATTGTTGTGAGTGAGTAACATATTGAGTCTCTAACCATTCCCTATATGTTTTTGTGAATCAAACAAGATTCTGTGTGAAACTTGCTTCTGTAATTGAAAGAGTGTTTTTGTGAGATATTGAGTTGATTTTTGTAAGAAAGTTTGAAATTGATTTTGAAAATATTTTGTGAAATCTAGTGGCTGATTTGAGTAAGTCCTAGAGTGAACTTGAGGATAGAGTGAAGCAAGATTTTGTGAAAGCTTGTGAGCAAATTTGAGTAAGTCCTAGAGGGGACTTAAATATAGGTTTGAGAAAGCTTTTGTGAAATCTTAAGGACATATTTGTGTGAGCTTTTGTGGAATATTATAATCACATTGAGTATATTTGAGGTAAGTCTTAGAGAAGACTTGAGAGAATATTGGACAAGTTCTAGTGAGGATGTTTTGAGCATATTTGAGGTAATTGTTTCTAAATACTTGAGAGCTGAGTTGATTGATTGATTTTTTCAAACCTTGAGTTAAGGTTTGGGGAAAATCTAGCAAAAGTGATTTTTGATTAATCAAGCTTTGTGATAAAGCTTGAATACATATTAAGGATAGAGTTTGGTATAGATTTGAGGACAGATTTATACCAAACTAGATATAGATATTGATCAAGTTTTGTGCTAGACCAAAGGACTAAGTTTAGTGCAGAACAATATAAATATTGAGTATATTTGTGCTAGACCGAAGGTCTATGTTAGTGTAGATCAGATATAGAGTTTGAGTAGATTTGTGCTAGACCGTAGGACTATGTTTAGTGTAGATTAGAGATAGAGATTGAGTAGATTTTTTCTATACCAAAGGACTGTGTTTAATGCAAATCAAAGATAGAGATTAAGCATATTTGTGCTAGAATGAAGGACTGTGTTTAGTGTAGATTAGAGATAGATATTGAGAATATTTGTGCTAGACCGAAGGACTGTTTTTAGTTTATATAAAAGACAAATATTGAGAAAATTTATGATAGACCAAAGGATTGTGTTTAGTGCAAATTTGAGACAAAATTGAGAGCTAGCTTTGGAGGTGATAGAGCAAAGGATAGTAGTCTCCAATGGATAGAGATCCATTAGATAGGATAGTGAGGATAGATATCTTCTAAGTGAGGATAGAGTATTTAATGTAGATATATCCACAAGCTAGTACAGTGGAGGTAGTAGTCTTCTAGAGGATCACGAGTGAGAGAAGAGGAGAAGGACTTCTCCTATGAATAAATAACCACAAACCAGTTGAGGGTATTGGTGTCTCATATGGATAGATATCCATGAATTTTACTAGGGTATTGGTGTCTCCTTTGGATAGAGGTCCATAAATATTATAATAGGGAATTATTCCCATTGTATTTGTTGAGAAAGTTTTAGTTAAATATTTTCTCCGTGGAGTAGCCCACATTGGGTGAAACATATTAAATCTGTGTCTCTATTGTGTGTGATGATTTATGCATTACTTTGGTTAATAATATTGATATTGTTGTTTATTATGTTGTATAATATTATTTTAAAAATAAAATTAAAAATTAGTCTTATATTTTTCACCCCCCTCTCAATATAAGCTTGTTTTCTTCAATTGGTATCAGAGCTAGTTCCTTCGAAAAAGGTTTAACAACTTGAAGGAATATCTTACAAGAAAACAAATGGAAAAGAAAAGCAAAAGTAGAACCATGAGATACAAGAATAAAAGAACACACATGGTCATGAAATAAAAGGAATATGAATTTGATTTTGTTGTTTTGATAGGAGAAATTGAAATAGATTCAAGAGATGAATCAAGCAGTGGAGAAAATTCTAGATTGATAAAGTTTTGTACTAGATGTAAAAAGATAGGTCACCATGCAGCTTATTATCCACAAGATGGTGAAGAATGCTTTTTTTATGGTTAACTTGGTCATGATGCAAGTTATTGCAATGGGTTTAGCAACGATGAAGATGAACATGATACTTTAAAAATTGAAGACCTAGAATATGGTTCAAAAAAATACAACAAGGACAATCAAAATAGGTATGAAGAAGAAATTCTACTTTTGAAAATAGAAGAAGTTGAAGACCAAAGAAAAGAGAAAAATTCAAAAAATCAAGAAGAGGAATATTCAAAAAAGAAAAGGAGGAAGCCACACTTAAGGAACTTGTTGAGTTGAAAAGGGAGAACTTAGAATTAAAGGCTCAAATACAAGAGGATGAGAAATGTAAGATAAAGCTTCTAAAATCTCTCTGACTTGAAAGATAATATTGAAAAGGCAAGGAGAGTTGAAAAAATATGGTTGATAGTCAAAGGTAAAAGATCTAGAATGTGAAAGACTTATTGTTGATATTGAAGAATTAAAAAGGGAGAACTCAAGATTAAGGTTTCAAGCTCAAGAATATGAGAAATCAAAAGCAAAGTTTCTATAATATCTCACTAACTTGAAAATTAAGGTTGAAGAAGCAAGGAAAGTTGAAGAGGGTATGGCTGAAAAATTAAAGATAAAATATCTAGAGTGTGAAAGATTAGAACATGAGATAGTTTCACTAAGTATTGATGTAAAAGGCTCTAAGGACAAGCTACACAAGTTTGATAAAAATTCAAAGACTTTGGATAGGATTATCAATGCACAAAGATCATTAGTCTCCAAAATAGGACTTAGTTTTGAAGAAGAATAAGGAAAACAGGTAGCAAAAAAAGGATAGTCAAGCTCAAGCACCAAAGAAGAAGAAGCCTCAAAAGAAGAGAGTGAAATAAAAAGTGAGACTTCTAAGGATAAGTTGGACAATAGAAAGTTCAACAAGGAAAGTAACAATGCACAAGTAAGGAACAGATGGAATAGGAAGCAGCACAGGGCAGAAGATACTAAGAGACCAATGAGGTCAAAGAAAAGTAATTTCAATGGACAATGATTCTCATGTCACAATTTTGGGCACAAGGCTACATAGTGCAAGACACATGAAAGACAAGAATATGAGAAATTTAGAAACATGCATATTTTTCAAGGGTATTTCTACTCTTGTAATTAGTTTTGTCACTGTGTGATACCGGGGAGCATGCATCGCAGTCCCACTTACAGTTATTTTATTATTATATCAAATGGAAAAGAAATGAAGCAAATATGCATAATATAGAAATAAAAATAATAGAGCAAGATCTTATTTTTATTGATTTCAAAACAAATATAATTACATATTCGTACATTTGATGGATACCCAGTTCAATGCAATAGATTACAAGCAGGAACAATGGTGGAATAAATATCCCCTTTCAAAGGGGTGGTGCACTTCCATATGATTCTCGATCTTGCACACAAACTTGTGTGAGGGCTTCCAGGAGGGATATTGCACTCTAAATTTCTTGAACTGGTCCTGTAAACATGTGGCCTACGTACAAAGAAACAATAAAGCACACTTAGTAGTTCAGGCTACCTCCTCAAATGAGGTTGTTAGTATCAAATATGATAATCAAGATAAATAAACATAATACAATTAAATGCAATGAAACTAATGAAAAATGTGTGCATATCTTAGGGAACAATAATGTAAATGCATAAAGTGAATCAAATCTATGCTATGAATAAATACTAAAATAGAAAGCAATCAGATTTAATGATAAAACAAATAAACTAATATTTAAACCCTAGGTTATTCCTGTGGGCCACTTTCCTGGACAACGACCATGAAATAAACCTTTATCCTTGTGATCCAAGGGTTGTAGCACTAGATTCTCTACTCCAATTGATGTTCAAGGGTCACCTATTGTGCCTTGGTACATTGGTTGGTAGTGAATAATAATGGATCTAAATAGCGGGTGTGTAGTATCTTCTTAGATGGATAGCACTTCATTGATCCTCAAGGGTGTGTAGATTCGCTCTCCAAACTGACACAACTTCATTGCATAAACTCTAAAAATCGTGAATACTTTGCTTTGCTTGGGAGAGTCCATATGTAGACTTCCCTCTCTTTTAGATCTGAATTTGGATCTTGGCTTCCTGGAGAAGCCAAGCTCCAAATTTGCATGCAACTAACCATCCCAAGTGGAAAGCATCAATCACAATTTTGCATTGAAGGGGTAGTTAGGAGGAACTCTAGGAGTTCCATGCCAAAATTTACCTGTAAATAATATAAGGTGCAGTCAGACAGCATGATATGGGCTTGTATTCATGGTTAAAATTGTGCATGGTGCTAGCCACTATCGAGAGAAGTGGCTAGGTGTGGCCGCTATCAGATTTAGTGGCCAGAGGTGGTGGTCGCTCTATTTGAGAGCGGATAAGCTTGAATGGGCTAGAACTACCCTTTTTGAGTGGTTAGGACCACTGCTAACTCTTGTAAAGGTCCAATATGACTCATATGGTATCTAAATGTTTCCATATGGGTAGTATCATAAACATGACATATTTTAGGTACCTACAGATATCCCTTTTTGGGATGTGATATGAGAAAACACAACGCAGAGCAAAAAAATAGACCACCTAGGGCCATATTGTAGGTTGTATGATGATCATTGATCTAATCAATATTGGATGCCCTAGTCATGCAGAAGATGTGCATCCTAGAATCATTGCTTCCAATAGGGTGGAAGGATTAAATTTGTGAAATCTTGCACACGTCCAACAATGATCGGGTAGCTTTAGTACTACTATAGGTCCAAAAGGAGGAGAGCTACAAACTTAACTATCATGTTTACTTTTAACCCTAGAAAAAGGTAAGCTTATGATAGTTGTTAGCAATGATTCATAAGACGAATGCAATTTGACATGATCGAGTGATATTTTTTTTATTTTGATTATGATTATTGAAAATTTTGACTACCCCCTCAAACGACGAGTCGATGAGAGAAGGACAATGAATAAAGCAATGAGTCGCTTGACTAAGATGAATGATTTGGACATTTTTAGATATTTGCATTTGTTATTGGCAGATCCCATTTTAGGTGTGATCTCAACCATTTTAGTAATCACACATCCCTATCCCATGGGGCAGTCCGATCGCAATGGCCTTCTTAGAGAATTAATATGATAGCAACTCTATCTTAGCTTGTGTTGAATCACTATATTTGATGATTTGGTGTAGATGTTATAGGAAAATTGAAATGAATATTTTCTCCCATGGGTAGTCTTGCCACCATGGCCTTATTCGGGATTGAAATGATACATCTCAATTTTCCTATAACAAATTTTTCCCAAGTGGCCTTATGGTAATTTACTCATCTTGTTGGATTGCATGGAGCACAAGTCACTGCAATCGCCAAGTGTATAGAGTAAATAACGGAATACGAGGCTCACTTGAGATTTTGTTGTTATTTTATTTTTATGATGTTTGACCTTTATGATGTTTTTATATTTTGATGTATGTCATTTGTTTGGTATTTGTGCTCTTTTTGATTTATTTTGGATTGATAGATATGCTTAATGGACCATTTTGAGGTGCTTTATGGTGAGAAATTGAGTAAATTTCTCCTTGTTTCTTAGTCGTTGTTAGGTCTAGGGACCCCCAATTGCCACTTTGTGGCCTCTATCAAGTCTAGCAGCCATAAAGTGTGGGCCACTAACGATAGCAGTAACTGAGGCACAATTTGAAAATATAAAAAGAAATTAGGGTTTTGACCTTTCATTATTGCCAGCTATTAATTGCACTTTTGAGCTCTAAGGTGAGAAAGAGCAATTGTGATACATATTGCTACAAAATTTGTTGTTGATTTGGACGACATGGTCGAGTAGGGGGAGGCTTCTACCAATAGAGGAGCCAGAGCTTCACGAGTATTTTTCCAACCCTTGATCTATTTATTTAATTCAAGAAAATGAACCTAATTAAATTAATTTGGTAAATGAACCTCACTAAACCCATTGTAAATGAATCAAACCCATAAAAATGTCTAGGTTAGGGTTAATTTTAGTGGATCCAGGCTAATTTTAGGATTTTTCCATTTTCTTATGATTTTTGGGTGAGGGGGGATGCCATTGGTGTGTCGCCCACTAGCTTTTGATGCTTAGAGTGGCCTAACTAGCCCAAGGCTGGCCATTGTTGTCGTTAGTGACCAAATTAAATTACAACGGTTAAATTTTTTACCATTGGAGGCAGGCCATTATCATCTTCAGTGATCGCTCGATACCTGAAGCTACTTGTTAATCTCCTGCCCAACATGGATGACACAAATTGGGATTTTCTTGATTCTCATGGGCTCTAGTACGTCACTAGGCTTCTGATGATCATGTTGAACCAGGCCTATATTACTACCTTGGTGCATAGATGGGACTCCAAGACTAACATATTCCATCTCCCCACCATCAAGATGACCATCACATTAGAGGATATCTACAGGATCTTCTGGATCCCTTTTTATGGATTACCCATTGTTTCTTCCCCCACTGATGCTATATATGTAGTATTTTAAGGGTATTTGAGGCATATGTAGTTATTGCATTCTGATATACCAGGTCTGGTGGGATTTTTGTGGTTTGATGGTATTAAGAGGATGTCTTTTCTCAGAGACATGTTATATTGCTGATGGTGATTTGTAATATTCTTCTACCTGACTACTATGGAGTGATATTCCCATGGAACCTCTTGGCTATGGTCCAAGACTTGATTTATAGGACAAAGCCTATAATATATGGTTGGGGGAGTGCATTGTTGGCATAATGCTATGATGAGTTGTACCATATTTAGTGTCAATATAGGCCAGCATCGCTTGCAGCTTCCTCCTACATATTTGGGGATGGGAACATATTAGGGCAGACCACCTAGGAGGACTTCCTATTGATATTATTGAGATAGCCAATGCAACCCAGTGCTATGGATCTAGGTGGCCCAGAGAGCATGAGGAGTGGAAGAGTAAGTGCTTCTCTAGGAAGCTCTCCCACTACATGGTATATTTGATTGGTCTACAAGCCACTAACATCATCTAGAGGCCTTACTATGAGTGCCCTACCTAGAGGGAGCCAGATAATTTCACAACTCATACTCGGTGCAATTGATGGGTTATCGATTGCAAGAATGGCATCATGGAGTTTTTCTACTATTCTAGGGTACTTCGATAGTTTGACATACAATAGGATGTTCCTTTTGAGCCAGTCATGTACAAATGGATTACTATAGAAAGGAACCTTCCACCGCCTTGAGTTACAGTAGTTTTATAGGAGGATGACGCTCTCGTAGTTGACATGATAATTTTCAATTCTAGGGTTATTGAGGTGTATACCTAGTGGTGGGTTACATGATTATGGTAGGGTGGTGGCTACCTGGGGTGGTCTATGGATGAGGCAGAGTCTAAGGATCCTAATAGGCACTGAGTGCGGGCTTGAAAAAAGGACTAGTGGTAGGCATAGCAGCAAGTGGAAAAGAAGTAGGTTGCCCTTGAGAAAGTAGAGGAGTTACCTCTAGAGGAGCAAGAGTCCCCTCTCTGGGCTTAGATACATCACATGGAGTCTGAGCTTTAGTCAGCCCAGATCCAGATTTAGTAGAGGGAATCTATTATTACCACACTTTAGGCATGAGTCAAGGTATTTGATGAGGAGAGGACCACTCTCCAGACTCGGATAGACTCAAATTAGATTAGGATAGATGAGATCACAGTCGAGCAGGATGTTTCTCAAAGATAGGTTTCCTTGGCTACTCCTACTACGCAGGGTTCTATAGGTTTAAACCTAGGTGCAAAGGTCAGGTCCCTACAGGGTGTCTTGTAGGAGTGTGATACTCATATCACTAGAGATGCTTCCTACATTGTAGCTCTATATATGCAAATCTGGATGCTAGGTGTCAGTCCTCGGTAGAGACCTATAGTAGTGGGGTCACAATAGAGCATGCACAACACATCAGAGTAGTCTTTGGTCTAACCTAGCTAGAGGACCAATATCAATATATATAGGACCATGGGGGATAGCTCCCACCATTCTCACAAGGACAGATCTAAGGACAGAGGTGAGGCAAGGGGCGTAGACCTAGCTTGATGGCTTTGTTGGATTGACTTTATTTTTTAGTGTAAAGTCATCTAACCTACATAGTTGTAGCCTACAGGTAATTTTGTACCCTCATGTAGTTATTTAACACACACATATATATATGATATCTACATTTTGAGACTTATTATGTGTATTTGTGTTTTTCTTTTATGTTTATGTGATGCATATATGATTTACGCTATATGATGTGATGTATGTCATGCATTAGCTATATTATAGATGTATGCTTAGATGTTGTGATCTAGATGCGTAGATGGACTACTTATGATGTATGCATATATGGATGCAGTACTTATTGTTAAATGCATGTTTAATTTTTATTTATTTGTATGCATCTAACTTACTTTGTTATGATATGATAAATGGAATGTGTATCACGCATTATGATGATGATTTAATGTAAATGAACCTGTGTGCTTTAATTACTTAGAACATAAGGTATGATGCGATATGAATTTTGACAATCTAATAGATGAAACCACTAAACGTGTAAGAATCATGAATACATGATAACTCTTGTAATAAGAATTAATCATTTAAATATATAAATTTGAGATGAGATGATGTGATATCTATGTACATTCTTTATAACCTTTTGTAAGTTAAAATATATACCCAAAATAGTCAGTGGCCATCTAAATGTCACTGCTGACATTCATCCGATATCTATCCTATTTTATGCACACCTTTTAACAAAAAAAACTCCTAAATAAAGGTGATGATGTGATTAATGATATGATTTGTTGCTATTAGAGGATTTTTGAGGTTTTCAATGAGACTCAAACACTCTAGTTGCTCCATAAAAAGTGGTATGTTGATCATACAGAGCCTCTGAAGGATAAATTTCTTGTTATGAAGACCTAGATACTCATTATCCCTATGTGTGCCAATGAATATATTAGATAAAAAATAAACATATCCCAGTGCCAAGTGGGATTCATTCAGTCCATTGTTGTATTGGGCATCCTCAAATGTTCATCCTAATCCTAAGTTGGACTCAATTGGATTAGACAACTAGGCAATATAAGATACCAAAATAAAGCCCATCCACATGCAAACATTGGTCTGTACAAAAGTAATATGCTAATGTGATAGACATATCATCGTGCATAAGGATATCGCCATTTCCAGGCAGGCTTGATGCCACCAAACCTATAATGAGGATCACCTTAAGGTTCATCAAATGCTAAGAATTCTAGGGATTCAAGTTCAACACTCCCTTCCTTTCTTCATATTTATTTGGGATAATTGCTCATGCTTAGTGATGAAAATCATTATTTATTTTGAATTTTTGTTTTTCTTTTGAGCAAGGGATTTATGTAGTGATGATAATCATTGTTTATTTTGTTTTTGAAATTTTCTTTGTTCAATATTTTTGCTTGTTTTGATTATATCAATTCTTAGCAAGGGATTTATTTGGGTAGGGGGAACTTGTCCTTTTATCAATTCTTATAATTTTTTGCACCGGATGCATAGGGGTATGATCAAGATAAACTTTTCACTTTAAGGATACATAGTACCACTTCACAATGTTTATATTTCCCTTGTACCAACTAAGATTTTAGTGTTTTTATTAGTGATGGGATTATGAAATATACCAGGTGCTATCAAAACTAAACCTCACATATTAAAATCAAAGATAACTTTCTACAAAGTTTGATAAAACCACTAGGTATGGTTGAGTGACCAAAAAACCCTTGTATATTACTTATAGCAACAAGAGAGGTTTTGTTGAAAAACATAGTTACTCACATGGGTTATGGATGATGATGGATTTTGAAGATGCATGATTGATATACAAACATGGTGTCATTTTTAATATTGAAAACACAAATGTACCCTAATGCAAGTGCAATGGATGGAATTGTCTATATGCAATGCAACTACATGAATGCACATATTTTTACATTTTTTATGCTTTTAATTGTTTTTGAGTTTTTTATTATTTTGAATGTTTTCAAATTTCTTGATTTTTATTTTGACCAAAGGGCTTTAGAGATGCCTTTGGGGCCTTTTGTGATTTGACCAAATGGCTTGGATATGCCTTTGGAGCCTTTTGTGTATGACCAAAGGGCTTTAAGATGCCTTTGGGGCTTTTGTAATTTTGACCAAAGGGATTTTAGATGCCTTTGGAGCCTTTTGTGTGTGATCAAAGGGCTTTAATATACATTTGGAGCTTTTTGTGTGTGACCAAAGGTCTTTAAGATGCCTTTTGAGATTTTTGTGTGTGACCAAAGGGCTTTAAGATGCATTTGGGGCTTTTTGTGTGTGACCAAAGGGCTTTGAGATGCCTTTGGAGCTTTTTGATTTTAAATTTTTCTATTGTTTTTGTGATTTTGAAATTTATTTGAATGTTTTTGATATTTTGTTGTGCTTATGTGTGAAACACCCTTAAATGAATAATGTTGAGAGGTTTCGACTCCTCAACACCTTCTAGTTATGTTAAGTGATATGTTGCAGGTCCAATCTTCTTAGAGATGATATAAGGACCTATCCAATTGGCCGTAAATTTGTCTCATAGGTGCAAGGGTAGATTTGAGTTCTATTGGTTCTCTTTAAGCACAAGATCCCTAACCTTAAAGTATCTCAAGTGGACTTTATTGTTGTATGCTCATGTTATATGATCCTGGTAAACATCAAGATTCTCAAGAGCATAAATGTGACATTCATCCAGAAGGGTCAATTGATCTAGGTGAGCTTGTCGTGTAGTGTCATCATTGATGAACTCTTTCAATGCGACACACAATGTTAGAATTTCCAACTCTAAGGGCATAATTGCCTCAATACCATACAAAAGCAAAAATTATTTTGCCCTAGTGGGCATTCGTACGCTAGTCCTGTAAGCCTATAGTACAAGGGGTAATTGTAGATGTTAATCCTTGTGATTCTCTTTAACTATCTTCTTTAATATGGCTACTATCATATTGTTTGAGGCCTCTGCTTGCCAATTTTCATATGGATAGTATGATGTCACAAAACTATGTTGAATGTTGTATTTGTATGTTAAAGCTTGCACATTTTTGTTTTTGAATGGAGGACCATTATCTAAGATTATTTTGGAGGGTAACCAAAAATGATAGATGATATTGTGAAGTATGAACTCTACAATTTAAGTACCAATTATCAATGTTAAGGGGATCATTTCCACTCATTTTGTGAAGTTCTCAATGGTTGTCAAGATAAATGTGTGTCACCTCGACGATGACGAAGAGATATTTCTGATTAGATCGAAACTCCACTGAGAAAATGGCCAAGCTACCTGAATGGGTTATAAGTCCTAAGCTAATAGGTGCATCATATTTGCATGATGATGACATTTGATGCATTTATTGACATACTCACAGTAATCCTTCTCCATAGTGGGCTAGTAATATCCCATTTGAAGGATGTTCTTGACAAAGGCCATGTCGTTAAAGTGGCCATCACATGTACCATCGTGAGCTTACAAAATTGCCCAAGTTGATTCTTGGAGCTCTAAGCAATGAAGGAGAACTCCATCATAGATTTGATGATACAATATGCCTCCTAGAAATACATATCTTGTCACTTTTTTCTTTAATGCTCGTCTTTCAGTATGTGATAGTCCCTACGAGACAATTCCAAGTCTCAAGAAATATTGTAACTGGGAAAGCCAATCCTGATAAGTTAAAACCTTGAAAAATAAGATGACTTGCTTCTCCTATGATTCGCTATGCACAAATGCATATTGAGAAATAACCTTATGGTGAATGTTGGTACCATTCCCTATAGGACCCTGAGAGATCAAGGATCCCCAAGGCACCTTTTGTAAAAAGTCTCTGGCTTTGCAGAACCAATCGCGGTCTAGTTCTATATGAATCATGTTGACCAATTATTTGTTATCAAAATCCTCATGATGCATTATTGAGTGGGAGAGCATTTTAACATGAATGGTAGTTAAATCAGTAGATGGATTTTGAGGGATCAAGGATCCCAAAGATGCCATGGTGTCTATAAATATGTTTGATGTGTGAGGGATTACCTATATGTCATACCACTCTAGTTGGGATAGATATGTATCAACAAGCTCTTTGTAATATTTTAGGATTGGATCTCGGCATTTAAATAGTCCCTTGACTTGGTTGACTATGAGTAGGAAGTCACCGAAGATGTTTAGCCTCTTGATTTTCATAGCAATGGTTGTTTGGAGACCCAATATTAGGGCCTCATATTTAGTTTTGTTGTTAATACAAGGGAATTATAGCTTAAATGACAAGGGAATTAGAGCACCTTGTGGCATAAAAAATACAATCCTTGCAGCACCTCCTTGCTCACACTTTGAATCATCGAAGAACAGAGTCATGTCAGCTTTATTTTTTGGTTCTTTGAGTTTGGGTTCTTCTGTTAATGCAAAGAGTACATCATCATGAAGTTCTATGGTGAGGGGCTACTATTCTAAAGAGGCACCTCATCCAATTGATCAGTTATGACTTGTATCTTGATGGACTTTTGGCTTATGAATTCCAAGTCAAATTCTATTAATAGCATGATCCACTTTGCAATATATGTATTATGATATGTCTTGCTCATCATATAATACAAAGGATTTTGCTTGGATATTACATATATCGTATGGCTCAGCATGTAGTGGCACAATTTCTTGGTTGCAAATACCACTTCTAAGAACAACTTTTCTACGTATGTGTTTCCAATATCGTAGCTCACCAAGGTGCGTTTGATGTAATATATCGCTTGTTACTTATCTTACATGTTCTTTTGAGCCAACATGGTACCCAAAGAAAAATTGATAGCAGATATATATAATAGGAATGGCACATCTAGCCTTGGTGGATCTAATATTGGTAGTGTTTCCAGGTATATCTTGATTTTAGCAAAGGCTTGATGACATTCTTCGTCCCACTAGAATGGGATCCCTTTGTGTAGCTATCGATTCATGGGTCGATATTTATACAATATTTGTGTGATGAATTACTTTATGAATGCTACTTTTCCCTATAATATTTTGAGTTCCTTGATGTTAGTGGGTGGGGACATTTACAGGATAGCCTTTACCTTTGTTGGGTCTACCTCAATGCCTTGTTTATAAATGACGAATCCCAATATTTTTCTAGAAGTTACACCAAAGACACATTTCTTGGGATTCAACCTGACATTGTGCTCAATCAGACGATTGAAGATCTTTTTGAGCATCTCAGTATGCTCTTATCATAGCAATAACTTGGCTAGTAAGTCATCGATATAGTCTTATAAGATCTTGTGCATGTAGTCATGGAAAATATATGTCATAGCCCATTGATATGTGGCACCAAAATTCTTAAGGCTAAATGGCATCACCTTGTAATAGAATATCCCCCATGAAGTGGTGAATTTGGTTTTATGTTGTTCTTTAGGTTTAATCCAAATCTGATTGTAACCAAAAAAAAATTCCATTAGGGAGAGCATCTCATGACCTGCAGTTACATCTACAAGAGCATCTATATTGAGCAATAGGAATTAATCCTTTACCATTGCCTTATTGAGATCCTTGAAATCCATGCAAATACAGATTCTTCCATCAAGTTTTCCTACGGGCACCATGTTTGATACCCATTTTGGATAGTCGATGGGAACAATGAAGACTACATCCAATAGTTTCTACAACTTTTTCTTTACCATTAAAGCAATGGTTGGATACATATTTTTGAGATTTTTCTTGATCGGCTTATTTGCAGGATGTAGCAAAATATTATAAACAAACAATTTCATATCCAATCTCGACATTTCTTTGTAGGTCCAAGCAAAGATATTTGGCCTCTATTTCAATAGAGGAATAATGATGGCTTGCTCTTCTGGAGATAGGATTTCTTTGAACTTGACTTTATTTAGGTGAGTAGGATCATCACTTATGTCCACCTCCAATGTCCCCTCTATTTCCATATGTGATCCCTCCTCAAGCTAGTGAGGAGTGGGAATTAAATGGATGTCATATTCTGGATTTACAGGTCCTACTGACTCAAGGTCTAGACCAGTGTGATAGACATCATGTGCATAACCTGGTGTAAAATGGAATGATTGTAGTATCTACTCATTAGGGAAAAAATATTTAGGCTCTAGGTGTGAATTATCATTATCCCAATCAATAGCATCTAAGTTAAGATACAATGGCTTTGAAGGATTTTCTAGGTTATGGAGTGGAGTGGTAAAATCAATGGAGATCATATTGATGGATGGGATGAAATTTCTAGGACCACATGGGTGATGCTATACATCAATGGGGTGCCATACATGCTCGCAATGAGGCTCTAGGTGCATAGGGATGTTAGTATATGATTTATGAACTAATGAGATAGGCAATAACAACTCTCTAAATGTTGGCAAATCTGGGAAGACCATGTGATAGATGACCTATGGATTTGGTGGTCTTCCTAGGAAGTGAATATTAGGATCTATGGTGCAAATTATCATCGATATTTCCACAAGAAGATTGAACTAATGTAAATCATGAGGCCCAATATAAGCCATCTTGGTCTCATACTCAAATTCATCGTCACTTATGAAGAATCCATTGGTATTTATTTTTGGCCCTAGGGTGAGGCGCGCTTGTCTTGTCCCAAGGTAGACCATCTCAGTTTTATCCTCATAATCATCATCACTTATGAAGAAACCATTGGTATTAAATTTTGACCCTACGATGGGATGCGCATGTCTAGGTCCCAGGTAAGCCATCTTTGTTGAGTCCTTTGAATCATATCCACTTTCATTTGAGATGTATCCACTCTCTGTGTGGCCAAACCAAGTGAGGTTTTGTATATACCAAGGCCCATGGTAACCCAAACTGGTTTCCTCTTCATCCTCACTTGAGACATACTCATATTCCTCTTGTTCATAGCCATGATTTGGCTCGTCCTCCCATAGGATGATTCTTGATGGGCAAAATTTGAGAGAGGAATTGGGATGATACTTGTTGTGTGGTTCAATATTTAGCCACCGTTTCATCTCCCCAATAGTTTTTATGAGGGGTTTGATAGGGATTCTAGTCAAGGTCTTCCCACACCCTAGGCTTAGCCTATCTAGATCCACTGCTAACGAGTCATCATTACTTTGAATTTAATAGTCAAGTCCAAACCTATCAGTATGTAGTTGATAGTGTAGCTAAAATAGTAGCCATCGTCCTTGCTCGTATATACCTAATCCATAGCCATGCTAGTGGTAGTTCTCAAAGTATATTAGCGCAAACTCAAGATTTGATAAGTAGTGAAAATTCATGATGAATGGTTCATCCCCATTCCTTTCAAGTTTAAGAGCACTATGGGCATAATATAAACCAACATATATGAAGTTGGTTTGGTCATGGGGAACCCCTAAGGAAACCACTATCTCTATTTATAGGTTTGGGACTCTTGGCCATCCCATATCTTGTGTAAACTCAATAATTGGTGTTAAAGTCATGTTCTACACAATATATTCACCAACCCTATTTTTTCTATGTGAACTATCACCTACAGTGTGGATGACACTATTGATGATGCAGGCGAGGCAGGTTGAGGTACCTCCTTGACCATATCTTGGGGATCTTCCTCCTCCATGGGAGTTTGAATTGTTGCAACTACTATGGTTGGAAGTTCCTTGGGTACTTCTTCCATGAGGGGTTATTTTAGCTTCTGAGTATATTTTGCTTTAGATATCGAAGGCCTCTTAGAAGTATCAATAGCTTTGTATGTAGGAGGTGGTATCGACGTAGATAGGTCACCTCACACTGACTTCCTCCTACTTACTCGCTACGTATTCAAGGATGAAGGCATTATGTATAAGTGTGTTTATGGAAGTACAAAGTCCCCCATCAAGTTGACCTTATGCATGTGCTTAAATGACTCTTCATCTAATGGCACCACATGAACTTATCCCTCATGCACATACTTGACACATTGGTGTAGAATTGAGGGAACACACTTCATGTCCCTTATCCAAGGATGCTCTAATAGGATGTTGTATTGCATCATCCCTTCCAACACATGATACATCACAGGGATGGTCTTATGTCCTACTTTTACAAGGAGAATTACTGTACCCACTATGGAGCATAGTGCATTTTTAAAATCCCTTAATGTGTAGGAAGTCAGGACAATGTTGGAATTAGGGATCTTCAGGTATACTATAGCATTTGTTGTTATAATTTTGATTGATGAGTCCATTTTTATTAGAACTCACTTGAAAGGTATGCCATTGATTAAAGCAATAATATGCAAAGGTAATTCTGCTATAGTGGTTGTCACTTCCTTGATTTTGTGATCATAAAAATGGATCACAGGCTCTTGGAACTACTGCACTTGCCCCATGAAGTGTGTGAACACATCTAGGTTCTAGGGTTGGAGCCTAATTGATCTCAAGATATCCATAAAAATCTCCCTATGCCTAGGAGATTATTGTATGAGCTCATAAATAGATAACTTATCTAGATTCATTTGTAGATTTTGTTCTAGTCTACTTCGAACAATTATCATAGGTTACTTTGGCTGACCTGGGGGATTTTTCTACACCTGTCTCTACTAAGGTGTATTTGGGATACAAATGGGAGCCACTTGAGGCTCTGGTTGGCCATATCACCAACTCCTAGTTGCCATGTTAACTATCTCAACCATTTTGTTGCATCCCTGAATATGTGGCTCAACTCAAACTTAGTTGACTTGCACATCCTGATCTCTAGGGGCCTCATGATTTGTTAATGGGTTCCTAAATATACCCATATCTCTATTATCGGGTACTAGCAGGTTGTCAAATTTTAGATCCCCCTTTTCAATCATGTTTAGCACAACATTCTTGAATCTGATACAATTTTTTATGTCATACCCCTATATCCTATGATATGGGTAGTATTGATCTTCCCTATATCCCTTTGGCTTGGGATGGTTAGGGTCAAGAAGTTACATGTTAGGAAATATGATCCTTTTTGCCTCGCTCAACTGATTAAACATCAATTTCATAGATTTAGATAGAGGCATGAAATAGTAAGGTGATTGATATTCCTTGTTTTGGCCTTGGTTGTTTTGAGAATTTTAGTTGGATGATGAGGGGTGATCCTGATAACTCTATTATTGTTGACCATTACCTCCCTTGGGCATGATTCAAACAACCTAGTTGAATTGAGCAGGCTTGGCCTTATTCTATTGATTCTTATTATGATTAGAGTTATTCCACTCCTTATTCTAAAGCTTGAGGTCCCCTTCATCAACCTTTATATCCTCAATAATATTAGCTTGAGCTAGGCCTCTTATAATGACTCGTATTTTTATAGTTGCAATAACAACGAGATGTATTGTGCATAGCTCTTCATGAACATTCAGATGAGCTCTTTTGTGGGAATGGAGAATGGTAATTTTGCCATTATTTTTCTCTACCTATTTCCATAATCCATGACTAGCTCATCATCATATTGCTTTAAGTTAGCCAAATTGGATAGGTTCACCTTCTTCTTGGCACCAAAGGAGAAGCATTCAAGGAATGCATTCACAAGTTGCTCAAAACTGATGATGTTGTGCTTAGGAATTTGATTGAACCATTGAGTTTTTACACCCAATAACATCATGATAAATGTTCTTAGCATTAGAGAATCATTCTACTCAATTTAGAAGCACACATTCATGAATTTGGTAACATGTTCTTGTGTATCTTCCTCTCCCTTAAACTTGTCTAGCCTAGGCATCTCAAAGTGCCTAGGATATGTGGGACTCAAGACTAAGGGGCATAGAGGCTAGTTGTGTATCTTTCTCAATGTTAGATTTTGTCCACCTATGTCCTACTTTTCAAGAGATTTAACTCTCTCAATGAGTATTTGGTATACCTTCGAGGAAATAATATCCTATTCCTAAAGGTTTACTCTAGGTGGTAAGGGAGGTAGTCATTTTTTTGCTCGATTTGAGCATTTTTACTCATCCCCCATGACCATGAATGGAGGTTCAAGATATGTCTATTCCTACTATCCATCCCTACCTGTTCCTCATTGAATTATGTTTGTTCAAGTTCCATGTGTTGTTGATGTTGTGAAGCGTGGTGAGTAAACTCATTTCTTTATCTAGTACTTCTCTCATGTTGAGAATTGGTACGTCTTTCATGTGGGTATTTCTCACCACCTATGTGTACCTCAGCTTGAGATAACCTATCTACTAGTTCTTCACACTCAACCCTTTCCTATCTCAAGTGTTGTTCTTGTAGGTGCAGACATCTTTTCCTGCGTTCTTCTTCCTCAAGAGCTTCCACATGCTCTCAATTAATACGTAGTGTTTCTTCTAACATATGTATGTGGTTGGACCTACCTGCTACTAAAGGTTCATGTCTCTCTAACTCCATGCGAGGAGTTATAACATTTAGGCCCCTCAAGGAGGCTCCTGCTATTTACTTTCCCTTATCTACTAGGGTAACTTGTTTTGTGTGCTATGATCTATGTTGTGTACCCCCATGGTCAGATGTAGTGTAGGTGCTTCGGGGCCACTTGGTAGCTTCCCTTGGTTCATTGGTGTATCTAGTAGTTATGCTACACAAACTTCATAAAGCATAATGTGTAGTAGCAATGCTTCTTGGACCTAGTCTCAAGGGAACTTGATCCAACTCATCAAGATATATGGTTCCCCGTGGCCAATCATGTTGAGTCCCATTAACACCAATGATATTGTAATATATGGGTATCCTCCCATCTACAAGGATGCTATAGGATGTTCCTAGTCTATGTCTAGGCACAAGCCTAGTGTCTTACCCCTCAGTGAGCTGATCTATCTAAAGTGTATCATGTGAAGTTTGGGGTCTTGCAACCCCTGCCTATGTGATGATGGAGGTCTTGATGCCTTTACATGTTTATGTTATGATGAAGGCCTTGAGGCCTCCTCATTTCTATGTGTTTATGGAGGTCATGATGCTTTCGCATGTTTGTGTGATGAGGGAGGTCATGGTGCCTCCACATGTCTATGTGCTAAGGAAGGCCTTAAGGCCTCCTCATATTTGTGTGACAAGGGAGATCGTGATGCCTCCATATATCTAAGTGATGAGAGATACCATGAGGTCTCCTCATGTTTATGTGATGAGGAACTAGGATATGGCTCTCTCACTGGGGTTTCTCAAGAAGTCCCCCCAAGAATTGAGTTATTTCCCCTAAGACTCGTTGAACTTCATTCGGTGACACTATTGGTGGGTGATTCAATGCCAGTGTGATTGTAAGTGTACAGAGCATTAGCTCCCCTTATTTATTGGACCTAGGGTGGTTACTCCATGTGTATACCATGATAATTTTAAGTTATCTTCTTAAGTAAATTCCAAAACACACAAGCAAAGAAAGCATATTTTTATCTCTTTTAAGGATTAATGTGTGTTCCTTAAGTTTTTTTTTTTGTTTTGATTCATTGAATATATAATCTAACTCTCATAATTTTTTACATTTTTGTTGGATGGTATACTCAAAATTTTTAAAGGATTTCACCTTTATACTCGCACAAGTTGAATATGGTAGTGAATTCCATACTCGATGAGGTAGGATAGGTACTACCAACCCTCACCCAACACATCATGTGCAATGATACACCCATAAAAGAGGAATACATGCTATTTTACATGGTATGGACAATTCTTGGGTTAGCCTTAGCCACAAATGGGTCCCAACAATACTTTTTCTCATGAGCAAACAAATTGGTAATGACCTCCACTATTGGTCTCGATCAACGAGTTGGATGTGAGATCCCAATGTCGTTGATGTTAAAGATGAAACATGAGGTGTGTGAGGTTCTTTTTAGATTTTTATAATGAAAACTATACAGCAAAGAGCATTCATGATAATTCAAAAAATGCATATTTAGTTGATCTAAATGAATTTCACCTAATGCACTTTCTACCTTATGATGTCATGGCCTCTAGATGGGCCACATGCAAGTAAGCTTTAAACACCTAAAATCCTAGCACACTGGAGACTAGAGATTTAAACCTAATGGGGATACCATTGTGATCGCCATATGTGCAACCCCAAGGAGTGTGCACTACATTATTGCCTGCAATTATTTTATTATTATATCAAATGGAAAAGAAATGAAGTAAATATGTGTAACACAGAAATAAAAACAATAGAGCAAGATCTTCTTTTTATTGATTTTAAAACAAATCCAGTTACATATTCGTCCCTCTAAGGGATACCCAGTTTGATACAATGGATTACAAGTGGGAAAAATGGTGGAATAAATATCCCCTTGTAAAGGTATGGTGCACTTTTGCAGGCTTCCTAATCTTGCACACAAACTTGTGTGAGGGGTTACATATGCCTCCTTCTCCTTCTCTCATCCAAGAGGGATATTGCACTCTTAATATCATGAAATGGTCCTGTAAATCTCTAGCCTGAATACAAAGAAACAATAAAGCACAGTTAGTAGTCTGGGCTGCCTCCCTAGATGAGGTTGTTAGTATCAAATCTAATAATCAAGATGAATAAACATAATATGATTAAATGCAATGAAACTAATGAAAAATATGTGCATATCTCAGGGAATAGTAATGTAAATACATAAATTGAATTATATCTGTGCTAGGAATAACTAATAAAATAGAATGAAATTGAAACTAATGCTAGAACAAAGAAACTAACGTTTAAACCCTAGGTTATGGTTGTAGGCCACTATCCAAGATAGTGGTCATGAAATAAACCTTTCTCCTTATGATCCAAGGGTTGTAGCACTAGATTCTCTACTCCAATTGATGTTCAAGGGTCACCGGTTTTTCCTTGGTACATTGGTTGATGGTGAAAAATAACAAATCTGAATAGCGGGTGTGTAGTCTTTTCTTATCCAGATAGCACTTCATTGCTCCTCAAGGGTGTGTAGATTCTCTCTCCAAACTAACAAGGATTCACTATATAAACTCTAAAAATCATAGATCCTTTGATTTTCTTGGGAGAGTTCATATGTAGACTTCCCTTTCTTTCAAATCTAAATTTGGATCTTGGCTTCCTGGAGAAGCCAAGATCCAAATTTGCATGCAATTGACCATCCCGGGTGGACAGTATTAGTCAAAATTATTCATTGAAGCGGTATTTAGGAGGAACTTTGGGAGTTCCATGCCAAAATACGCCCATAAAAAATGCAAGGTGCAATCAGACTGTGTGATATGATCCTGTATTCATGGATAGAATTGTTCATGGTGGTAGTCAATATTGAGAGTAGTGGCTAGGTGTGGCCGCTATTAGCTTTAGCGACAAGAGGTGGTGACCGCTCTGCTTGAGAACGACTAAGCTTGAATGGGCTAGAACTACCCTTTTTGAGTGGTTAGGACCACTTCTAAATATTGTAAAGGTCCAATATGACTCATATGGTCTCTAAATGTTTCCATATGGGCAATATCCTAAATATGACACATTTTAGGTGTCTATAGTCATAAGGTAGTAAATTGCAGGGTTCATGACAGGAATGGATATGGCTTCACTAGGAGAAACCCCAAGATATTTGCACCTCCAAAGACTCACAACATTAATTGTTATAAGTGCAATAATATTGGCAATATAGCAAGGTGGTGTAGAATGGAGTTTCCAGAGCTTGCAAATATAGGAAAGAAAGAGGATTCTCAAAAGTTTCAAAAAGGTATGATCTCAAAGGTATGGAAAAAGAAAGCTGAGAAAGGAGAGGAACATTGCATGCTGGGAGTAGAGATACTTCCACCCAAAAATTAACCACCTCAAGATAGGAGGTGGGAGAGGGGTCGATATAATATTCTTATCTTTAGCCCCAAGCCCCAAAGGTGACCCTTTGCCATTGATGTCAAATGGGGGGATATTTGAGTTAGGGGGAGAGCATTCAATCAGGGGGAGCAGCTTCTCAAGGGGAGAAATTTTGAAATCAAGTGTTTAGGAAAGTTTTTGCCATCAATGAAAAAGGGGGAGATTTTTGGAAATATGAGCAAGTTTGGTTGTCACTAATGTCAAAAGTTTGATGCTTAAGGTTTGTCATATTAAATATCAACAAGTGGTTTTTTCCAAAAGACAAGGAAATAGCTAAAAGGATAAGGATATAATATTATTTTGAATATTTTATGCCTTAGGTGGCCTAAAGACCCAAGGAAGGATGATAACATTATAATACTTTACTATTGCGAGCCAAATATCAAGACAAAGAAAAAAAAGTTCAAATTGAAAAAACCCATCAGGAGTTTATAAAAGAATTAATTTAAATTAAAATATTTTAATACTTGATTAAAATTTAAATTTAAATTAATAATGGAGGCAAAGGTTTTTAAATTTAATATTTAAAAACTAAATTTGAATTTTTAAATTTGAAATGGGCCGACGTGAGAAGTAAAAAAAAATGTGCATTTATATAGGAAATAAATTTCATTTCCTAAAGTTGAACTTATACCTTTGAATGCAAGAGGAGGAAATTCAAGCGTTGCACCCTAGGAAGAGGAAGATTCGCATTTCGAAGAATATTGAGGGAAACAAGGCAATAAAGGAAGTGAAATGATTTGATATTCCACTGACGTCGATAGCACAAGTGGTAGTTGGAAAAGTTCTAAGGCTTGTAAGGAGGATACCATGGGTTTGATCCATGCAATAGATATTTTTCTTGAGGGAGAGGCTTTTGTTTAATTTGCTCAATGTTTTTTGTGAGGTAGTCTTTTAGGGGATCATGCACTGTTAGTTTCATGTGGGCACGCAGCCCACTTGGTGGCCTAGATTTAAGCTTGGGTGTTGGGAGTGCAAGGTCACATGTTCAAATTCACCGAAGACAGGTTTTCAGTGGGCATAATGAATTAAAGGTATTCTATTCATTTTTATTCTCTAAGTGTTGAAAATTAAGATTTCCTAGAGATTGTCATGAGTTCTAAGTGCTCGGGGAAGTTATAAGGTAAAAGAAAAAATTAAATATTGTATTTTTATTTTTTGTGATTGAAATTTATGTGGAAATTATAAGGTGTATAAGAGATATTTCTGTGCATTTTGTTATAAGGGAATTATTGAGTTAGATTGTGTAAGTTTAGAGATTATAAGGGAAATTGTTGTGTATTTTGTAATAATGAAATTATTGAGTTAGAAATTGTGAGTTAGGAGATTATATGATGTAAAAAAGGATTTGATATTTTGTATGGAAAAATAATTTTTGAGAAAATTATTTTATGGATATCTTGAGATAGGTTGTGTCTACATAACCCTAGTGTTGGCAAAGAAAATTTGATTGTGGTTATGACAGGTTTTGAAGACATATCTCCATAAAAATAAAAGATATGGTTACATCTTCCTAGTGAGTAAAATATTGTTGGATTGGATGTTGTGAATTCTAAGTTGGATTGGAAAGGATTTTTTGTTAAGCATTGTTGAGTTTGACATTGAGATATCCAATATTGATTGATGTGGGTCTTTATGGAATGAAATTTGATGCTAGAAACCATGTTTGATAAGTATTGTTGGAAATATTGATTGAGCCTTCATTTGCATGATTAGGGTTTGTAAAAGATCATGAGTATCATTGTTATGTGAATGTGGAATAATATTTATTTGAGTTTGAGTTCCCTAAGTGAGAATTCTTCAGAGCATTAGATGAAATATTTGCTTAGGGTTTGCAAGCGAGTTTTGTTTCATTGGTTGAGTTGATTGAGCATAGTTGATTAAAGTGTGTTGAAGTGATAGTTCAAGTTCGGTGAAACAAATTGTTCTATATTCTAAATTGATTTGAGAAATATATTGAAAGTGATTGAGTGTTTGTGAGTGTGAAGCATATTGAGTCTCTAACCATTCTCTATATGTTTTTGAGATTTGCAAGAGAAGTTGAAAGTGATTGAGTAATTGTGAGTGTGAAACATATTGAGTCTCTAACCATTCTCTATATGTTTTTGAAGTTGAAAAAAAGGGTTTGAAAGTGATTGAGTATTGTTGTGAGTGAGTAAAATATTGAGTCTCTAACCATTCTCTATATTTTTTTGTGAATCAAACAATATTCTATGTGAAACTTTTATGTGTAATTGAAAGAGGTTTTTTGTGAGAGATTGAGTTGATTTTTGTAAGCAAGTTTGCAATTGATTTTGAAAAAAATTTGTGAAATCTTGTGGCTGATTTGAGTAATTCCTAGAGTGGACTTGAGGACTGAGTGAAGCAAGATTTTGTGAAATCTTGTGAGAATATTTGAGTAAGTCCTAGAGGGAAATTAAATACATATTTGAGAAAGCTTTTGTGAAAGCTTAAGGACAGATTTGTGTGAGTTTTTATAGAAGCTTACAATCACGTTGAGCAGATTTGAGGTAAGTCTTAGAGAAGACTTGAGAGCATATTGGACAAGTTCTAGAGAGGACTTGTTGAGTAGATTTGAGGTAAGTCTTTGTGAAGACTTGAGAGCTGAGTTGATTGATTGATTTGTTAAAACGTTGAGTTAAGGTTTGAGGTAGATCTAGCAGAATTAATTTGTGATTGATTAGGCTTTCTGATAAATCTTGAAGATAGATTGAGAATAAAGTTTGGTGTAAATTTAAGGATAGATTTGTACCAAACCAGAGATAGATATTGAGCAAGTTTTGTGCTAGACTTAAGGACTGATTTTAGTGTAGAATAAGACTGATGAGCCTAAAAAATGCTCATATTTTGTATGGGTTTCATCGATTATTATGCGGCAATATATTAGGAACTGTGTACTTTTATGAATGATTATGTAATTATTTAATAGAATTATGTGTGTTATCTAATTTGCGTGTTTTAGTGTGTTTTTGTGGAAATGTAGTTGGTTTTGACAGATTTGGATCAGTCAAGGTCTTTCATGGACCTGGCACTCTGTTTCTTTTGGAATCTAAGGCATGAAGGTAGGTGCCTTCCTCTTCAAGGAAGGTGCCAATAGAAGGTAGGCGCCTTCCTCTTCAAGGAAGGAACCAACAGAAAGTAGGCACCTTCCTCTTCAAGGAAGGTGCCAACAAAAGGTAGGCACCTTTCGTATAAAGAAGGTGCCCGACATACTTAGGCACCTTCCGCATAAGGAAGGCACCCCATACAAGGTAAAGTGCCTTCCGTATAGAGAAGGCACCCACATTAGTAGGCACCTTTCGTAGGAAGAAGGTGCTCCACATTAGTATGTGCCTTTCGCATATGGAAGGTGCATGTCAAAAGCACATGAGGAAGGCACCTTCCTCATAGAGAAGGCACATCCATTCTTCGCCAGTTGACCAAGTAAAGCAATGTGGGTAGAGTTGATTGGTTTTGTTCCAGTTTCACATCATGTAGGATAATTCTAGGAGTTTCACCAATGGATGAGAATGTCTTACCTAAGGTGGAGCATGCACCAATTAGCAAATGCGCAGTCATTAGGAACAAAGCCTATTTTTAGCAGATGCTGATTACTTTTACTAGAATATCCCAGTTTAGTCTGGACTAAACTACTATTGTAACTTATTTGTAATAGAATATTTGTGTGTGCTATATAAAGATACATAGAAACATTGTAATAATTCTTTGGCAAATACAATAAAGTTTGAGAGTTCCTAACTACGTGTTCAATTGGAAGGGAGCTGCTAGAGCCTAGGCCCACTCCAAGATAGTATTACTTCCCTTTTATTTATGCTTTCCTAGATTAGTTTCCTGCTTTCATAGGTTTATTTTCTACACTGTTATCTTCATTTTCGTAGTACGTTTACTTTTTTTTTTGGTAGATAAGATACTATAGCATTAATATCGGGTTTTATAGGTTGACCCAAAACCTTTTACAAAATTCATCCCAGAGCTATTGATGAACATGTCCTTACTAATGATCCTATATATGTAAAATCTACATGTCGCCAAAGCCATTACATCCGTTAAGGCACATAGCCTGTTATCAAAAAGTAACTTCCCATACAACATTTTGGGTATATCCCGAGAAAAAACACCTACATCATAATTACAAAAAAATAAATAGACACAGATCCCTTTCTTGAAACTATGGAGAAATAAAAAGTTGTAGACACACATAGCAGAGTACTAAAAAAACTCCCACAAGCTATGTAATGACAGTTACTCTTAATAATTATTTGGTAATTGCTTTCTTTCGTATATGACATGCTTTGGGACCACATCCCGTATTTGCCAATCAGCCTTGGAGAAGTGAACCTACTGGCTAGATTTATGGTGGTGTCTATCTGGTGGCCAATGTGGCTCTGGTTCGAAGTCTTACATTGTTAGTTCTTTCCTATCCTATGATTATCAACCAACCTCAAATTACTAATATGACTAGGAGCCATGTTATCTGATATGTGACTATCCCCATTAGTCTTTGTGGTATTTTCAAGCAACATCCACCAAGACTAACAACTTGAATACTCATAGCCTTTGAAATTACAGTGCCTTCCCTATTGGTAAATTTGACTATCATTATTGGCATTCTTATTGAATAAGCTCCTCTACTTCACTGGGGACAACGTGTTCCCATTTGAAAATTCTATCACCATCGACACCCAAATTTTCCAGCTTATCAGCTACTTTGTTAGCTTCCCGAAATACATGTTGGGCTTTTCTATCCTGTCTTCCCTAGAAAAGGATCCTAGCCTCTTAAAAAATTGTTTTAATCCTCCAAGGAGGTATTTTCCAATTATTGAGGAGATTTATAACATGCATAGAGTCTCCTTCTATGATAAAATTGCCTTCTAAGTATTGAGTCATTTGAAGGCCTCTCCACATAGCTCTAGCTTCAGCTTCATTTTTCGTCCTTGTTCCTAAATATTTAAAAAATGCAAGCATCATATTCCCATTATGATCTCGCACAATTCCGCCAACACCTTCTCCACCAAGATTTTCCTTAGTCACTCCATCAAAATTAAGCTTAAACCAACCCGTAGGAGGTGGGGACCACTTAACATTGTCTCTGGGGTTGACTACCCTAGGCATAGACTCATCTAACAAGGTTAAGATTAAATATTGAGCAATCATGGTCTCCTGCAGATGAGGTTTATGACTATCAAAAGGGATAAGGTTCACATTCTTGTTGGCAAAGGATAAGATCTTGGAAATGATAGTTTGATGATCATGGATAGACTCATTAAAGACTCTATGGTTCCTTTCTAACCACACCTGCCAAATATAATGATTGAGAGAAATTTTCCACATGTATTTAAGTCATTGGCTTGAAAAGGGGCAAGGCCACTGGAAGAACAAATCAAGTACAGTGGTTGGTTTAACCCAAGAAATATTGAAGGCCTGAAAAACCCCACTTAGGATAGTCAACAAAAAAGGGCACCCAAGGAAAATGTGATAAATGGTCTCCCAATTAGCCCTACACAGATAACAACGATTAGTGATACAAATACCTTTACGCATCATATTATCAATGGTTAGAATTCTTCCTTGGATAACTAGCCATGAAAAGACTACAATTTTTGGAATTAATTTTTTTATCCAAACTAATTCCTTTTGGAGGATAAAATCCTTGTCATCATGTAGAAGCTTGTAAGCTGATTTAACAGTGAACTACCCATCTTCCTTAGGAGCCCAGGTCACTTGATATTCCTTGGGTCTCATGGGTATAAAATGTTGCCTGAGAATATTACAAAGATCATTTGATTCCACGTGAAATACCTGAATCCTTATTTTTTTTCCACTTCATTCTGCCTTTGTCCTCAACCATATAATCAGAGACTTTTATGCCAATGAGTTCTTCTGTGATATCTCTAATTCGGGCTACTTTAGGATATTGTGTTAGTGTTTCATCCTTAGCCCACCTATCATTCCAATAATTTAACCTTTTACCATTGCCTAAAACCCATCTTAAACCTTTTTTGATGATTTCCTTACAATTGAGAATTGCTTTCCAAAAAATAGAACCTCTGATTGGAATTGAGTCACTTAGAAATTCCATATTTTGAAGATACTTTCATTTGATGATAGTTTTCAATTCATTTTCTTCACCAAAAATTAGGTGCCATACCTGCTTAAATAGTAAAGCTAAATTCATATGAGCAATTCTCCTCAGACCTAAGCCCCCATTTTCCCTGGGTCTGCACACTTTGGTCCATCCTACAAGGTGTATCCTTTTTTTCTTCTCTGATCCAGTCCATAATAATTCTTTTTGGAGTTTCTCAAATTTTTGGAAAACCTTCACAGGGGCTTTGAAAATGGAAAGGAAATAGACTGGAATGCTCTAAAGAGATGCCTTAGTGAGGTTCAACTTTCTTGCTTGAGATAGAAGATGACCTTTCCATCCAACAAGTTTTTTTTGAATTCTTTCAATAACCCTTTCCCACATTGACTCTCTCGGAGAACCAATGAAAAGAGGGAGACCAAGATACAAAGTAGCGAGGTTTTATATATCACACCCTAAAATTTTTGCAATCCTTAATTACCTCTGAATGGGGGTGTTCAAGAAATGTAACTCACTTTTACTAAAATTAACTTTCTGACTAGCAGCGTCCTCGTAGAGTTGCAGGATGTATTTGATTCTTTTGGCCTCAACCATCGATGCCTTAGTCAATATAAGGGTATCATCGATGAATTATTGGTGAGAAACAACCCTAGAGAGATGTTGCCTTTATTCCTAATATTAGCCTCAAACTACAAGCATTTTTTATGGTTCTACCTAAATATTCTACCACAATGATGAATAACATGGGGTTGATAGGGTCCCCCTGTCGAATTCCTCTATGACTTTGAAAGTAACTAGCAGTTGTTCCATTAACCAGAATCGAGAACCATGCTTTATAAATACATTATTTGATCAAATTAACCCATTGGTGGTGAAAACCAAACTTAAGGAGGACAACAATTAGAAATTCCCAATTTAGCCTGTCAAATGCTTTGTTCATATCAAGCTTGAGGGCAAAAACAGACCTATTAGTCTATGAGAAGAGTGCAGAGCTTCATGACTTGTGATAACTCCATCCAAGATTGACCTATCCTAGATAAAGCTTCCCTAGTATGGATCTATGATGTGGGGCAGAACATCTCTCATTCTATTTGCAATGGCTTTAGTTAGGATCTTGTAAGATACATTGCATAGACTGATTGGCCTAAAGTCAGCCATAGATTCAGGGGTTTGCTTATTAGAAATTAGAGAAATAAAAGAAGAGTTGAGACCGTTTGGTATATGATTGCTTTCTTGTAATTCTCTGATAGCATAATTACATCCTCACTTACGATGTTCCAAAAATATTGATAGAAACGAAGGGGAAAGCCATCGGGTCCCGGGGATTTTTCTGGCTCCATGCTAAACAAGGCTTCCTTAATTTCCTCATAAGAAAAGGGAACTAGAATATTAATGTTTATATACTCATTTATTGTGCTAGGAATGGATTTCAAGAGAATATCTTTGGCCTCCTCATTGCACTATGATTCCTGACCAATGATAGAATTGAAATAAGTTACTACCTCCTTTCTAGTTTCTGTTAAGTCCTGAGTAATAGAACCATCTACTTTTTTTAAATTTTTGTATCTTGTTATTTCTTCTTTTTCTAAGCGTGGTCACGTGAAAAAACTTGGAATTTGAATCTCCATATTTCAACCAAAGAGCCCTTGATTTTTGCCTCCAATATATTTCCTCACAGGCCAAAATGTTATGAAACTCTGCTAGTTTTATCCGTTCCTCCTGCCTAGTAGTTTCATCAGCATCACCATGTTGAATCCTCTAATAAATTATCTTAAAAATTTCAACAACCTTTTTTTTATTTTCAAAGAGGTTCCCAAATACCTCTTTTTTCCAAGTTCAAAGTTTTTCCTTAACAAACTTTAATTTTCCAGTAAGTTTAAAAGTTGCACTACCCCTGATAGGCTGTTGCTACCACTGAATTAAGTTATCTCTAAAACTAGAATGTTTGATCCAAATAGATTGAAATATGAAAGGTTTATTGAAGGATAGAGAGTTAAGGATCTCCAAAAAAATGGGATTATGATCAGAGGCAATTTTAGGAAGGGCTTGGAGGGTAGAATCACCAAACAGAGTTGTAGCCTCTTTTGATAGAAAAAACCTATCAAGCCTTTCTTTAATGAGATGACACCCTATCCGCCGATTGCTCTAGGTATAATTTGCTCCTCTAAGTTTTACATCCATCAACATTTTGGAGTTCACAAAGTCATTGAACTCATCCATGCTCCTGATAGGTGGTCCATTTCCACCCATTCTTTTTGAATGGTAAAGAGGAGTGTTAAAATCCCCAGCCAGAATCTAAGGGACATTATGGAAGATTTCATTCAGATTACCTAAGTACTCCCATAGTAGATCTCTCCCTTGAATTGAAGTCAGGGTATAAATATTTGAAAGGATTCATGACCTATTGCTATTTATTTCCTTAAATAAAACACTAAGAAATCTGTCATATTTCTGAATAATGGTGCCTTCTATTATCTAGGGATCCCACAAAGTCATAAGGGATCCCACAAAGTCATATCCCCTTGATTCCAGAATTTTTTTACTACTTTTTTTGACTGAATCTCATCAGTTTTTGTTTCTTGCAACATGATAATAGTTGGATTCACTTGATTTCTTATTGCACTAAATTCCCTATGTTTGGACAGGCCATTGAGGCCTCTCAATTTCCATGAGAGGAACTTCATTTATATTGTTTGGTATTTCTTCCTCTCCCCCTCCCTTGAGGGGGTTTTCCTAATTTGTTATCTTCATAACCTGAAATAACCTGTTAAAACAAGGTTCTCTATTTTCCATTGGCAATGTCATTATCAGTTTTAATTTTTTGATGCTCAACATTTGATATTATCCCTCTTATTTTTTCACTGCCAAAATCTATAGGAGACTTCACAATGCTCCTAGTTTGTTTAGGACTAAACTGGGGGGAGGCAATTTATTGTAGAACCAGACTGCCATATTTTGTAGTCTAAATATTTTCACATATCTCCACCCTTACATCCAAATATTCTCCTTTTTTGCTATATTCCCCTGGTCTTCGGGATGACCCCTCAGTAGGATTCACCTGGCTCCTAGTGATGATGTTAGGGATATGAGATTTTTTATTTTCCAATGCATCAACTTTCTTCCTAAGTTCTTCAACATTAGGGTTTGGCTTTGGGATGCCCAGTGGGCTTGAAGTATTTTTAACATTGGGGTTTAAGGATCCTGAATTGGATGGGTATTCTAGAGATTGGGAATTAGGGTTTGTCTTTGTTGGCAATTTTGGGTACTTTGGGTACATTGCCTTTGCTCAAGTGTATAAGTTGTCATTGATGTCAAAATGCATTTTTGTGTTGATATCAAAAAGAGTGTGATGTCAAAAATATCTTGAGAAGCTTCATAATGTTAAAGGGTTTTTATTAAAACCATGGTGACAAGGTTAAAGGTTTTTCTTAAAACCATTTGGACTCATTAAGGGTTTTTATTAAAACCAAGCTTAACTTAATGCAAAGGTTTTTACTTCTTGAAAAACCTTGAAGGTCCATGTTTATTATTAATAATTAAATTAACTCAAACCTTTGACAAGGGTCTAAGTTTAATTTATTATTAATAAAATAATAATAATTATTTTTTTAATTATTATTAAAGGGTCTTTCAACCCTTAAGCGACGGAGAAAAAATAAATCTTTCACCGATGTGTTGCCATCATTGGAGGAGCGCCGACGTCAAACAATTAATGAGAAATGGCTATATAAGTGGGGATGATTTTCTAAAGTGATTGTAACTCCGTGTAATGAAAATTGTAGCTCTGTGATCTTCGAGAAAGCGTTGTATTTCTTTGAGAGTTGATTATGGATATTGAGTTGCCCAAGTAATTTCTTGTGTTTTCAGTTTGCGCTTTGACATCCGACAGATTGCACTTCACCTACAATTGTTGGGACTGCACTCGAATTACGTTTTACTTTGACATCCAGCAGTTTTCTTTCACCTACGATTGATTGGATTGCATGAAGGATAACAGTTTTTGTTAGCACTGTGTGGATGATTATTTTTGTTGCCCAGTGAGTTACGTTTTGGACAGCGCTCACCAGTTTGCATGTGGCTTGAGGAAGACATTTACGTTTTCCAGATTCTTGGCGTCCAAGGAAGATAAAATATAGGGCAACACTATATTTCTTCATTGGTCACTTGTATCCCAATGGCGGTGGCGTTGAAGCGAAGGAGCTAGAATGCAGAGGTGCCAAGTTCGATTCTCTTCATGGGTAATTTTATTTTTGTCGCGATGTGCAAAGGATAGTGGCTGTGAAAGCGTTGTAGGTATAAGGTTAAGGTATCATATTTGCTTTAACATTGTTTTATTGATGCTTAATGTTTATGTGGAGTAATAAGGTGTAAAGAGGTTTTACTTTGTATGTATATTATACTTCTGGTGGTTTTTATTAAGTTGGAGAAATAAGGTGTTAATTTGGATCTTTATTATTGTATATTGTTGTATAGTTGCTAACTCTAATTGGTGGCAAATTGAGAGTTAGTGTTGTGACAGATTTTGAGTTCTCCTTCTTCATAAAAGTAAAGGTATGGGCAACTTCTTCCATGTATATTGTTGATGGTATATTTTCTAAAATTGAGTTTGGAGTGAAAAGGTTGTCTACTAGGTATTTTTGGTGTAAATCCTATTTTCTGATATTGAAGATTGTTTATGCATTAAAATCATTGATGAGTTTTTGGGTGAATGCATAATTCTGGTTGAGGAAGAGGAAGCATTTTTTTTTTTCACTAAGGTTTTATGTTAGTAAGTATTGCTACTTGCATTGAGATGATGAAACCCTTAGTTGTCTGGTTTGATATTGATGGTTGAGTTGCTTCCATAGAGGTTGTTTTGATCAAGTTAGTGCTTTGCTTGATACATGATATTGGGCTTACTCCATTGAGTTGATTTGAGCAAGTTATTCTTTGCATTTGGTGATATTGTGTTGGTGGTTGTTTTGTTCAAATATCCTTGGAGGGAAAAGGATTTCTACTTGTTTCCCTTTCTTGTGATGATTGGTTGAATGCTTCAAGGTTGATGTTGAGTTGAATGATGTTGGTTGACTAAACCTTGTTTGATGAGCATTGTTGTTGAAACCCTAATTGTTGGTAAAAATAATATGAGTATCATTGTTATATGAGATATTGCATGGTTGGCAATTTTTGGGTTGTGTTTCATATTCTTGAGAAAAGCATACTACATCTATCTTATTATTTTGAGATTGACATTGAGTTGAGATTGATATTGGGAGTTAAGTATAGAACATATTGGGTCTCTAACAATTCTCTTTATGTTTCTATGAGATTTGAGATTGAGATTGGGAGTTAAGTATAGAACATATTGAGTCTCTAACAATTCTCTTTATGCTTCTATGAGTTTTATGAATCACATTGGGTCTCTAAAAATTCTCTTTTTGGGTTCATGCTAAGCAAGTTTTTTGGTGAGTTTGCTGAGGTTTTGGATAGGTTTCGGTGGGGACTTGTGAGTAGGTTTTGGACAGGTTTCGGTGGGGACTTGTGAGAAAATTTGGACAGGTTCTAGCAGAGGACTTGTGAGTTGAGTTTTTGAGAGTTCTATCAGAGGACTTGAGGATAGAGGTGCATTGGTTCTTTGAGAAGAACCTGAGGACAGATTTTACAAGTCTTTGAGAAGGCTTGTGTGCAGAGGATTGATTTGTTCAAGAGTTGGATAGATCTGACAGACAGAGGAAGACTTGTACTAGACCTACTGACTATGTTTGGTACAGATAGTTGAGCTGCTATGGACGTGATCATAGAAGGTAGAGGTCTCTTAGGCTAAGCATTGAGGACAAGAGGTCTTCGGTGGAAAGGAGTTCCATGTGCTGGAAAGAGGTAGAGGTAGTTGATCTTCTGAGGGATCATTTCCAGAGTAGAGGGGAAGGTATCTCCTTTGAGCAGAGGCTCATAAATTCAGATTGGGGGAAGGTATCTCCTTTGAGCAGAGGCTCATAAATTCAGATTTGGGGAAGGTATCTCCTTTGGGCCAAGGCTCATAAACATTGTAATTGGGAATATTTCCCAAAGAACTTTGAGATAAATTTTAGAGAAAAGTTTTGTGGACGTAGCCCAGGCATTTTGGGTGAACCACGTTAAAATTGGTGTCACTTTGTGGATGATATTGTGCATTGTTTTGATATTGCTTTGGGTATATTGCTTTACTATTTTTAAGTATAAAGGAAAAGTAAAAATGGGTATTATACTGTTCACCCCCCCCCTCTCAGTATAATCTTGTGTTCTTCAGTCTTTGTGATGCCCATGGGGCTTACAGTAATTTTAGCATTAGGGTTTGAGGATCCTAACTTGGATGGGGATTCTAGAGAGTCAGAAAGGTTAGCCTAAAGGTTCTGGGCTTCCATGTCTTTTGATAATCCTCTTACTTCCATATTAGATAGAATTGAAAATTTATTTGAAACTAGAGGATTGGAACTTACCTGAGTATTTTGGTTGCTAACAACCTATTTTTTTCCTTTGTCTTTTTGGGACCCTACACCCTCTCTTTTTTTTTTTTTGGTAGACATAGTTTGCCTAATTGAAATCACCTCTACTAGGGAAACTCCTCAAATTTCCTCTATCTAGCATTCCCTACTTTTGCTTTTGTCTATTTATTGCTAGGTTAGGGAACTGATTGCATATATATCCTTAATTTTTGCATTCTGCATAGAATACCAATTTGTTCTTGCATTCTATCAGCTATTTTCGATAGTATTCTTCATACTCTAGCTCCACAAACCTTGGTAATTCATTATACAAATTAGCATTTATGCAGATTCATGCATGAGTCATCCTTATCCTAGCCAAGGTTGCATGGTCAATGGATATCAAGTTCCCTATAGTTCTGGCTATGCACTGCAGCCAATATTCATTAAAGAACTGGGCAGGGATAATGTTAATATTTTGCTTTTTAGGGTCAAAATATTCACCCCATCATCTGAGAAAAAGGCTCCTTTTGCCCAAAAACCAAGGACATCCTATTAAAATGTGGTTAGCATCCTCCATATTATTAAAATGGATAATGAAGAACCCTCGAGTTAGAGCTACCAACTCCAAGATGCCTATCGATCACCATTTACCCGTCGCCCAAGCCTTGATAGTCTCCATGTCCGGCCTACCTCCCAAAAACTTGCCTACCAGGGAGAATTCTTCCATTGAAATAAAATGGCTCATGGAACTTGTCGGGGCCAAAATTTTATTATTTACTAGAACTAGGGGCGAAAGAGAGAGAACCTCCTTTCTTTTTCCTCTAAGAGTCTCAACAAAAGATAGCCACTTCTTGGACCCTGCATTGTCAGGGTCTTTCTGAGGAGGTTTAGGCCCCCACGTGATGCATTCCTGCAAATCTACTATAGCATGACTATCTTCCTTTAGATACTCGCTTGATCCATGGTCGAGGTTCCCACCCACCCCTTTCATACCTGCTCTACCTCTACCACCTTGGCTGAGATTCATGCCTAGAAAATTCAAACCCTCACTCCCATTGCACCCGCTAAACCTCAGCTCACTAATTCCTGATGATGCAAATAAAAAAATGCAACAAAGTGTAGAAATCCTAAGTTTAGACTAACTACTCTCATTGTTAGAACTCAAAATTAACTTCTAAGATTTATAATAATATTTGAAATACCTAGCTTTTGTGTAATATGGTAGTTTAATTCCTCTTTTTCAAATGACCACCCTACATTTTTCATGGTTACATTAGGCTTACTTTATTATGCACGTATGAATATTTACATTCTCAAGATTTAATTATTCATACGTAAATTATTGTGGTGTGGATGAATGATTGACAATATTTTAAACCCCCCAATAGTAGAATTAGTCGAACTCATCTCAAAGTGGGTATTGTAAGTGATCTTGTATGAGACACTTCTAAAGTTTACAAAGCTCCCTGGGTTGACAATTTAAATGATCGGGTAGTGACAAAATAGGAGCAAAATTCACTTGTGTTTGACCCACAACATTTTGGCACCATTTTCGGGGAAGCACCTCTATTATATTAATTGCAATACCTAAAAACCTTCTATCTAAATTTGTATGAGTTATTCGAGAAGAAGAGGACCTGACGGTTGGTTCATAAAATAAAGTCCACAAAAATTTGAGTCAGCCGAACATTCTGAGTTTGAACTAGATTCGCCCGACTCACCGCCAATAGTCCACTGGAGTGAGGATCCTTGCCTTGTGCAAAGTGCTTCCTCATCCCATAAACTCAAGGAATAACGAACCATTGTAAACCCATTTTTTAATAGGACACCTTCAGAGGAAGCACTATTGTGGAAAGTTGTAGAAGATCAGACGATAACACCATCCGATTTTAGATCCCTGACTCAGAAAGTTTTGAACGACCATGAGGCCATAAGAACTGCATTAGAGACCATATTTTCTAAAAAAATGGTCGACAAAGAGGCTTCATATGGATTTAGTTTCTCGATTGAGGAAGGAGTAGGAGAAACCAAAATGAAAAACATATCCCCTACTCATCTTCCTACCTTCAGAGGATACTCGACCGAGGACCCTGACCTATTTTTATTTAAGTTTGATGTTCTATGTAGGTTTGTGGACTACAAATCTGATACGTAGAAGTTGAAGCTCTTTCCTTCCACATTAGATGATGCAGCTCTATGGTGGTTCATTGGTATGGGAGACAAACACATTGCCACATGGGATCAAATGAAGAGGCTCTTTTTAGAGCAATATCAAGACTTCGGGAGAGCAAGAGACTCCAGAGAAGAGGTCTTGAGCATGATGTAGAAATAATATGAGTCTCTTGAGGAGTACTGGGAGAGATTCAAATTTAATCTTCAATGATCTCCTCATGCGAAGCTAGTTGATAAGTCTCTTAAAAGCATATTTTTGAGAGGACTTAACAATGAATCATTAGAAGCTCTCAACATGATTTTTGGAGGTGATGTCTACCAGCATGCTATGGAAGATATCCGACAATTATGTCAGAACTACTCAAGAAGGAGAGGCAAGACCACTCCTAGAACCATGAAAGCGATTGCTTCGATCACAAAAATAGAAATAGGCAATATGCTAGAAGATTTTAAAAGTGAGATGCTTTCGTCTCTAGCATTGCAGATGGATACACTGCTGTTAGAGAAAAAGAAGCAATAAAATGAGGCAGCATTGGCTTATTTCTGCCTAAAATGTAGAGGAAAGCATGCAAAGAATGCATGCTCAAAAAATAAAGTTAGAGTATGCGCAGTTTGTAAGCTAAATTATAAGACTCAATTGTGCCCGCAATTGCCCAGTATCAAGGAGGATGCTGACATTACGAAAGCCTATTTTGTAGGCAATCAGAGAAGTTGGCCACAACCCCCTATGGGAAATATGCCACCAATGCCATCATATGGGGGAGGACCATACATGCCACAAGGCCAGCCTCAACCACCTAACATGGGGTGGTGGGGGCCATCTCCTTGGTCCAATGCACCCCTAGGAGAAACATTTCCAAACCAACAACCCTGGATGCAATATCAATACCCTGGGAAATAGTGGAGAGGCCATGCTCCATGGAATCCGGCTCCATAGAACGTAGCGCCAGCTCACCCCCAGCAAAACCTACCAGCCTTTCCTATAGTGAGACCTGTGCAGCTACCTACACAACCGATGGCAAATCCCAATAACAGAGTAAATCAACCGACATATAATGTAGAAGGTGAGATGTACCCAATGTATAATATTAGTTGTAATCCTATTCAACTTAGATCAGGTAGACAACTAGGAGTAGAGACACCTCCGTTGATAGAAGAGGAGGCATATTTAGAAGAAACACCTCTTATAGAAGAGGTGGAAGAAGAAGTGGTTGAGAGAACAAAGGCTCTATTTCCTAATCGATTGCAAGAATAGAGGAAATTAATGCAACCAAATTTTGATATTCTTTCTAGCTTGAAAAATCTCACAGTGACAATTCCACTTTTTCAAGCTATCCGAGACATCCCGATATATTCTAAAGCAATAAAGGAGATGTGCCTAAGAAATTTAGGACGAAGAGTGACCCAGACTATCAATGTCATGGGTAAGTTGGTAGATTTAATGATGGGCAAGATGTGTCATCCTAAGTACGTAGACCCAGGAAGTCCAGTGTTGATTGTAAAAATCATGGGGTATTCCTTGACCAATACATTGGTCGATATTGATGCAACAATCAACATAATGCCTTAGGAGACCATGCAGAGGCTACAAATCATAGACATGAGATCTACCTCAATGGTTATGTAGCTGGTTGATCGATCAACCGTAGCACCGGAAGGAATGCTAGAGGATATAATAGTGACGATCGATGCGTGGGAATATCCGATCGACTTCCTGGTTTTACAGTCTAAAACTAGGTTGGGTGGCTACCCGCTTATTTTGGGAAGACTATGGCTGGAGACAACCGATGCTTACATCAGATTCCATGATGGGTTGATGACCATCTCCAATGGATAGAACATAAAAAGGTTGACCATTTCACCCCCGCGTAGTCCATTGATTCATCGGGAGAGTCTACGTTGACCAAGCACAAAGAGAAGGAGTTGTCCATCATCTAGCCGATGATGGCGTTAGATGAATTGGCAGAGGAAGAATATGAGGATGGCGCTATCATATAATTCCTCCAAGGAGAATCCTCCAACACCACACCTGAGTCACCATTAGCTGGCACCCAAGACCACCACATTCAATAGATAAACATTGGGCTGGGAAAGATGTTGAATGTCAACAATGGGTTAACCCCCACATAGCTAATGGAAGTAGAAGAACTCCTGGTTAGGCACCAATGGGTATTTGCATGGGACTACTCGGATATGAAAGGTATCAGCCCAAAAATCTATACCCATCGAATATACCTTGAAGAGTAGGCAACTCCAAGTAGGAAACCACAAAGAAGAATGAATCCAACAATGAAAGACATTGTCAAGGTAGAATTGCAAAAACTCTTGTCTTTCGGATTCATCTATCTAATTTCTGATAGTGAGTGGGTGTCACCACTTGTGGTGGTCCCCAAGAAGAATGGGAAGTGGTGGATTTGTGTGGACTACAGGGCGTTGAACAAAGCGACCAAAAAGGATCACTTCCCACTCCCATTCATTGATCAGGTCTTGGATACACTTTCGGGGTGGAAGTACTTCTCCTTCCTAGATGGATTTAGTGGATACAACTAGATCCAGATAGGAGAAGAAGACCAGGATAAAACGATGTTCACTTGCCCTTGGGGAACGTTCGCTTATCGGGTATTACCTTTCGGGCTATGCAACGCACCTGCCACCTTCCAAAGGGTGGTGTTGAGCATATTTTCAGACATGATAGGAGATGCGGTTGAAGTGTACATGGATGACTTCACCATTTATGGAGAAACCTTTGATGAAGCAATGAAGAACTTGGAAAGAGTGCTCGAAAGAAGTGACAAAAATAATTTTCCCTTAGTAATGAAAAATGCTTTATGATGATGCAAGAGGGCATCGTATTGGGACACCATCTCTCCGTGGAAGGAATAAAGGTTGACAAAAGGAAGATAGAGGTCATCAAGGACCTACCTAGCCCCAGAACCCTATGAGAGGTGAGAATTTTCCTCGGGTCTACTAGGTACTACCGACGATTTATCATCGACTTTAGTAAAATTGCGAGACCACTGCACACTTTATTGTCTAAAGACGTGGAATTCAACTGGATGAAATACTGTAAAAGAGTGTTTTAGTCACTCAAGGAAAAGCTAATATCTGCACCTGTTCTAAGGGGACCAAATTGGGCCATACCCTTCCATATCTATTGTGATGCATCCAACAATGTGATTGGAGCAGTCCTCGGGCAGAAGGATGACAAGGAATTTTATACCATCTACTACATCAGCAAAAACTTGGCAGGGGCTGAGCTCAACTATATAGTGATGGAGAAGGAATTCCTTGCAGTTGTGCATGCCATAAATAAATTTTGCCATTATATCACTAGATATCAGGTGTTTGTCCATACGGACCATGCGGCTATCAGGTATTTAATGAGCAAACCAGCTATTGGCGAAAGAGTTATAAGATGGCTTCTACTATTGTAGGAGTTCGACATAACAATAGTTGACAAACCTGGCAAAGACAATGTTGTAGCATATTTTCTATCCATATTGACACCAACAGACCATGTGGCAGTGGAAGACTAGTTTTTGGATGAACATTTATTCACCATCAGTGAACAAACACCGTGGTATGCAGACATAGCCAATTACTTGGCCATCGAAAGAACCTCACCTGCTCTCTCCTCATGAGAAAAGTAGGTGATAGTAGAGAAGAGCGCCTCCTTTTTATGGGTTGATGACCTCTTGTTTAAAATAGGACATGATCATATTATAAGGAGGTGCGTAGCAAAGTAGGAGTTCTCATAAATACTCAAAGCTTACCATGATGAACCATGTGGAGGACACTTTGTGGGAAATCAGACTGCCTATAAAATCCTATAGGCTAGGTATTTTTGGCCCACTCTATTCAAATATGCGGCCGCCTATGCCAACAAGTGTGACGAGTGCCAAAGAATGGGCAGACCAACCCATCGGGATGAGATGCCCCTTCAACCGCAAGTGCATCTAGAGCCCTTAGATAAGTGGGGCATGGATTTTATGGGGCCAATTAATCCACCTTCGATAGGTAGGAGATTTATTTTAGTCTGCATAGACTACATCACCAAGTGGGTGGAAGTTCAAGAATTGAGGGATTCAAAGGAAAGAATAGTAGCCGATTTCTTATTTGCTCATATTTTTACATGATTCAGGGTCCCCAGAGAGATAACAATGGACCAAGGGCCTCAATTTACCTCCAAGCTGATCAAGGAGTTGATGGAACAATATAGAATTCGGTACAACAAGACTACACCCTACCACCCACAGGAAAATGGGCAAGTAGAGGTTACAAATAGGGAGATTGAGAACATCCTAACAAAAACCATGCAGAAACATAGGAAATATTGGGCTACATGGCTTCCGAAGGTAGTATGGGCATACAACACCACGTGGAAATCGACCATCGACTTCACACCCTTCCATCTGGTCTATGGGAAGAGTGTGATGATGCCCATTGAGTTTGAAATCAAGACACTGAGAACTACTTTAGAATTAAATTTGAGCTTAGAAGAAGCTCAAAAAGAGAGGGTTCGACAGCTGAACCAGTTGGATGAATTCTAAAGGGATGCTTTGCAAAGAACGAAGATCATACAAAAGCAAAGAAAAAATGGCATGATCAACACATCAAGCTGAAGCAGTTCCAGGAGGGAGAATGGGTGTTGTTGTACGATTCCAGGTTCCAGGAATGGAAGGTCAAATTAATGCAGAGATGGATGGGACCATATGAGGTGGTAGAGCTCATCAATAATGGTGTTGTGCACATTAGAACCATTGACGACAACAACATTGTATTGATAGTGAATGGCCACCAACTACGGCCCTACAACACGTCCAAAAATTTATTGGTGGAGTCCAGAACAGGCATGGGGGAGACCCCATCCTTGTAAATTTGGACCAAACTCTCAGCAAGTAAAATGGTGGACATGGAGGTGTCCACCAAAATCAGTTAGTGTAGGCTTGTTTTATTTCTTACGATGTGTTTTGCAGGGACAATGCTTGCATGCAAGCTGTAGGCATCCTAGTAGAGGGCCTACCAGGCACGGAATGCATCTAACTACCTGTAGTTTTCTTTTATTTTTGTTTGCTTTTGTAGGTGAAGGACCTGACAACTCAAAAAATAGGTATCTAGGAAACCAGGCCTGAACCGACTTAGCATCCCGACACTTGTGCACGTAGTTTAGAAGTAGCACCTATCCAATATTGGGTGAAGGCAACAAACTCTCCTCCAGGGAAAAATCACATGCCAAGACTAGCAGGAGGATGCTACGGTAGCATGAAGAAAGTCTAAGGAGGCTTGATCACCCTTTCCTAGATGATCACGATGTGTTGCTAAGAAAAATGCTTGGCAAAAAGCATTCATCTTCAAAGCAAACTCTCCACAAGAGGAATGACGCCTTCCTCTTTGAAGAAGGCACCTAACGAGGGTGGATGTTCCCATCATGAAGAAGGTATCAAGTTGGAGGCAAGGCACCTTCCTTATAAAGAAGGCACCCCACAGAAATAAGGTGTATTCCTTATAAAGAAGGCACCCCACAGAAATAAGGTGCCTTCCTTATAAAGAAGGCACCCCACAGAAATAAGGTGCCTTCCTTATAGAGAAGGCGCCCAACTAAAATAAGGCACCTTCCTTATAAATAAGGTACCCGTAGGAGAATTAAAAAAAAAAGTTGAGAAGGCACCTTCCGCATCATGAAGGCGCCATGAAAAAAAAAAAATGATGATCAAAGTGCCTTCCATTCCAGGAAGGCGCAGCCATTCAGAAGCGCCTTCCGCAGTGGGAAGGCACCTTTCTTCAAAAGCACCTTTCACAGTGGGAAGGTGCCACTTTTCAAAAGCACCTTCCACAGAAGGAAGGCGCCATTCTCCAAAAGTGCCTTCCACAGTGGGAAGGTACCACTCTTCAAAAGTGCCTTCCGTAGTGGGAAGGCACCCTTCTTCAAAAGTGCCTTCCACAAGGAAGGCACCATTATTCAAAAGTACCTTCCATAGCGGGAAGGCATCAACATGCAAAAGCACCTTCCATAGTGGGAAGGTGCCATTATTCAAAAGCACCTTCTATAGTAGGAAGGCATCGACATGCAGAAGTGCCTTCCACCTAGGGAAGGCACCATTCATTTAAAGCACCTTTCACTTTGGGAAGGCACCAAAAGTGCCTTTCACATATAGCCAGTGCTTTGGTTTCACGTGTGCCTCGATTCGAATGAGATCAACACACGATTGGGTAGCACCTGATTACCACCAGATCCACGTGATGAAAAATCCACCCCAATAAAAAATTATGTGGAGTTACGAGGCAAGATCCTTGCACACACCTCAAAAATGATGGACAAATGGTTTTTCAAAGACCAATCAGGAGCCTATCTTCGACATCGAACCTCGAACAACATAGCAACGAAGTCCAACGTAATATGCACATGTGAAATACCCATCCTCCGTGTCACAGGCCGATGAATCACTACTCTCCGTGATGCATGGAACATCCAATCAGGTACACGCATAATTCTAATTAAATTTTTATATAACCTTTCATGAATTATGTAGTACCAAAAAATAGTGTCGCCATAAAAATCATGCACCCCCCATGACCGAAACATCATGCCAATGATATGGCTCGAGAGGCATACCATGCCAACCCCAAAATTGAATGCTAGGGTTAGGTGCCTTCCTTATAAGAAGGTGCCTTCCTGAGAGCGTAAGGCAGGAACAGAAGAGCGATTAGGGAAGGCACCATGGGAGGGTGATCAAAGAATCACATCATCAAGAAGAATGAGCCTAGTGACACAGAGGGGATCAAGGGGCGGTGAGGACTCAGTTTGAAGTTGAGGAATGGCTCGATTACTGTACCCTAGTCTGTTAGAACCAGGATATGGAGGTAGCCAAAGAATTCATTACCTCCTTGAGAGGTGATGCAACTCAGGTGCATGGAAGGGAGATCCTAGTCACCCTAGAATACATCTCCCAGGTGACCAGCTTGCCTCTCACAGGCAAGTGCACATACAAAGGTGGCATGTTGAAACAATGCACCAAATTATTGCTACTAAGAGAGAATGTGTAGGTAGAGAAGGAGGGGCTACCAAAAATTTGACTTCCCATGAACCTACGGAAGTTGTTTGAGCAAATTTCTTGCTTTTTCACATGCATAGGGAAATATTCCCACCTGCACATTAATCATGTGCAGTTCTTAAATCACCTAGTGCATGGGAGGAATATGAATGTGCCCTTCTACCTAGAAAATGCCCTGAAGGAGGAAGTGGCTCGATACCATAGGGGTGCACCTTCCGCCTTGGCCCACCATGGGCTGATATCGGTGTTGGTTTGCCATGCAAACGCATAAAGGGAAGACTCCCATGTAGAGAGAGATGGAAGCTAGGAAGGGTAGGAAGATTCTACTTCCAGGGTAGACAAATATGAAGAAAGCCCCACAATAGAGGTAGAAGAAATCGGGCAATTATCATTGCTTGATTTTGTAGAAGGGGGGCACTCACCCCTGCCCAAATTCATAGAGGAAGGGGTATGACTTGCTAGTGGTAGAGCTAAATTATGACAACTAGAGCCAGTTACTGAGAGGAAATACCTATGGTGCCTACTCCTATCATCAGAGGAAGAGGAGGATGACTTGGAGGCTGGTCTCGCAGCCCAGACCCTCCAAGAATTAACCAGTCGGAACCCACAAGATGCTGGGACTTCTACAAGCATTAATCAAGAGGTTGACACGGCCCTAGAAGAGGCCCTAGAATGGCAGACCGAGTTTTGAATGGCCCAAAAAATGTTGGAGGATTTCTAGACGATGCATAAGGAAGAATTGGAGGAGCAAGCACGGAGAATAGCTCAGCTCGAGCAATTGGTCCTGCAAATACAGGAGGATAATCAAAAATTTTGGGCCAAGGAGATAGAGAAAAGTGATGCATCGACTCAAACCGATTGGGCGATTGAAGTCTCGATGAATTCTCCTACTTCATTAGAAAGAGTATACTCCTTGAGAGAATTTTGCTCGAATTCCTGATAAAGCAACCCAAAAGTAGGGGAGAATTCCTTTTTTTTGAGGTTAATAATGGAAACAGTCCAAAGGAGCCCCCTATTGTAGACCTGAGTGACACAGAGCCTGGTGTGGACCAGTAGCCACAAAAAGAACTAGGGGTGAAGGAAGAATTCCTCAAACCTAGAGAAGGAAGGACCGAAGGACCTACGGGGTCAGCACTAGAACAACCAGAGAAATGAGGGACAGCTTTGGGGACATCAGAGCAAGCCCCTCACAATGAAGAGACACTCATCGAGAAGGAGGAGAAACCCCCTATTTGAGCCATCGCACTTTCTACCAGGGCCAAAGAAAAAGGGCCCAGGACGGCTCGAAATAAGGCAAAGGTGACCTTCACCAAACTAATTTAGGATGAATGGGACATGCAACTATTCATGGAAAGGTAGAAGCGGTTCAAATAGCTATGTGAAGAGATGGTAGCAACAAAGGAGGCCAGGAATTCAGCCTCTAGGGTCCAGGGAGACCTAGGTATTTGTGTTAACCCGATGAATGATGATCAATTTTGGGAGATTTATGGGTCATCCCATAGACGCCCCTCAAAAATACAAATATATTTTGAGAGATGGGGGGTATATGGGCCTAAGTTAGAAGCCACTACCATTGCAAGAGAAAATGTAGGGCTTACCCCTGAAGCTGCCCAATTACACAAGGCCTAGGTAGTCTGACTCAGGAGGGATAATTCTGACATTCCTCTTGCAGTAGTTAGACCTCTAGATGCTGACCTATGGCAAGCTGTAGAAGCTGCATTCCAGGCAGCAAGGACTACACTGGCTATACCACCTCTAGGAGCATTCGGGGTGGGAACCTTGAACAAACGGAGCCAACGGATTGAGCAGAAGATGATAATAGTAGTTGGCTTCCCCAACACCATAGCTCTGCGTAGAAAAAGAAAGATTGCACCTCCCGATGTTGGTCCATAGAAGAAATAGTCACAGGTCATAGGTACAACCAGATCCACTAGAAAACGATGACGATGAAGAAGTACGAAGAGCTACCTACAGTTTTGATGCCACGAGGGCGTGGCATATGTTAGGCATGGGGGGATGATGAGCCTAAAAAATACTCATATTTTGTATGGGTTTCATCGATTATTATGCGGCAATATATTAGGAACTATGTACTTTTATGAATGATTATGTAATTATTTAATAGAATTATGTGTGTTATCTAATTTGTGTGTTTTAGTGTGTTTTTGTGGAAATGTAGTTGGTTTTGACAGATTTGGATCAGTCGAGGTCTTTCATGGACCTAACACTCTGTTTCTTTCAAAATATAAGGCATGAAGGTAGGTGCCTTCTTATTCAAGAAAGGCGCCAACAGAAGGTAGGCGCATTTCGTATAAAGAAGGTGCCCGACATACTTAGGCACCTTTCGCATAAGGAAGGCGCCCCATACAAGGCAAAGCGCCTTCCGTATAGGGAAGGCACCCACATCAATAGGCACATTCCGCAGGAAGAAGGCGCTCCACATCAGTATGCGCCTTCCACATACGGAAGGCACCTATCAAAATCACATGAGGAAGGCACCTTCCTCATAGAGAAGGCACCTCCATTCTTCGCCAGTTGACCGAGTAAAGCGACGTGGGTAGAGTTGACCGGTGTCGTTCCAGTTCCACATCATGTAGGATAATTCTGGGAGTTGCACCAATGGACGAGAACGTCTTACCTATGCCAAGCGAAGCATGCACCAATCAACAAATGCGTAGCCATTAGGAACAAAGCCTATTTTTAGCAGATGTCGATTACATTTACCAAACTATCCTAGTTTAGTCTGGACTAAAATGTTGTTGTAACTTCTTTGTAACAGAAGATGTGTGTGTGTGCTATATAAACACACACATACCTCTTTGATAATGATCCATAATCCACAATCCAGAATATTTAGAATTATTTATCATTCTGAGGAGATAGAAACATTGTAATAATTATTTGGTGAATACAATAAAGTTCAAGAGTTCCTAACTACGTGTTCAGCTGGAAGGGAGCTACTGGAGCCTGGGCCCACTCCAAGCTAGTATTCCTTCCCTTTTACTTATGCTTTCCTAGATTAGTTTCCTACTTTCATAGGTTTATTTTCTACGCTATTATTTTCATTTTCTTAGTAGGTTTACTTTTATACACGTATGAATATTTACATTCTCAGGATTTAATTATTCATACGTAAATTATTGTGGTGTGGATGAATGATTGACAATATTTTAAACCCCCCAATAGTAGAATTAGTCGGACTCATCTCAAAGTGGGTATTGTAAGTGATCTTGTATGAGACACTTCTGAAGTTTATGAAGCTCCCTGGGTTGACAATTTAAATGATTGGGTAGTGACAAAATAGGAGCAAAATTCACCTGTGTTTGGCCCACAACAAAGATAGATATTGAGTATATTTTTTCTAGACTGAGGGACTGTGTTTAGTGTAAATTAGAGATAGATATTGAGCAAATTTGTGCTATACCGAAGGACTATGTTTAGTGTAGATTAGAGATAGATATTGATTAGATTTATGATAGGCCAAAGGATTGTGTTTAGTGCAGATAAAATATAGAGATTGAGTATATTTGTGCTAGATCAAAGGATTGTGTTTAGTGTAGATCAGAGACAAAGATTGAGCAGATTTATGCTAGAACAAAGTATTGTGTTTAGTGCAGATTTGAGATAGATATTGAGTAGATTTGTGCTAGACCAAAGGACTATGTTTAGTGCATATTTGAGATAGAGATGAGAGCTATATTTGGAGGTGATAGAGTAGAGTACAGTAGGATCTAGTGGATAAAGATCCATTAGCTAAGGTAGTGAAGACATATATCTTTTAAGTGAGGATAAAGTTTTTAGTGGAGAGAGATCCACAAGCCAGTTCAGTGGAGGCAGTAGTCTTCTAAAGGATAACCAGCCAGAGTAGAGGAGAAGGAGTTCTCCTATGGATAGAGATCCATGAACTATATGAGGGGATTGGTGTATCCTATCGATATATATCCACAAAATTGATTAGGGTATTGGTGTCTCTTTTGGATAGAGGTCCATAAACATTATAATAGGGAAGCATTTCCATGATATTTGTTGAGAAATTTTTAGTAAAATATGTCCTCCGTGGAGTATGCCACATTGGTTGAACCACGTTAAATTGGTGTCTCTATTGTGTGTGATGATTTGTGCATTTCTTTGATTACTACTTTTGATATTGCCAATGATTATATTGGATAATATTGTTTTGGAAAGAAAAATAAAAAATGGTATTATACTATTCACCCCCCTCTTAGTATAATCTTGTGTTCTTCAAGATATGCTCCCAAACAACAATACAATTGTAGAGTCCATATATATGGTGAAGAAAATGATGAGGTCATTGGGATTATATTATATAATGATACATGTATGCATCAATGACTATAATTTATATTGGAAAGATCATTAAAATAATTAATATTACCCAACATGTGGTGCATCGCAATGGAAATTTGACCCTCATTCACAAAAGGTATGCATTAATGTTCCTACAAAGGTGTTGAGGTATTTTTCCATTATATCAATTTTCAAGAGAATGTATAGGTAAGGGACTTTATTAGATCATTAGCATTGGTGTGTTTGTTTCTTTAAACATTGTTAGATGCAAATGAAGTGAGTTCTTTTCTTCCAGTAGCTCTTCAAATGTTATGAAGAATATGAGGTGGAATTCCTAGCACGGGAGTTCATATGACAATGTGCAACATTCAATCGAATCCTTGGTACAAAAAACTATAGATTTTAAGTTGAAAGATTTCGTCAATGATCCATGTAGTATACAACTTGCAATGCAAACCAATGGGTTCAACCCTTTTGCTAGCTTGAGTACTACTTACAGTTGTTGGTCCATTGTGTTGGTTAGTTACAATATTCTACCATGGATGTGGATGAAGAGGAAACATTCAATGCTCACCTTCTTAATACGTAGTACCAAGCAACCATGCAATGATATTGATGTTTATCTACAACCATTGGTTGATGACTTGCATGAATGATAGACTAAAGGAACATAAATGTATGATGCATTTTCCAATACTACGTTCAATATGAGAGTAATAATAATGTGGATCATCCATGAATTTTTTTCTTATTGAGACCTATCAGGATGTATGACAAAGATAAAGGTAACATATCCAATATGTGGGGAGAACACCTATGCATAATATCTTAAATGCAATAGAAATATGGCTTATATGGGCCACAGTAGATTTCTTCCTCAAAATCATCCATTTCATCATCAGAGGGTATATTTCAATGGCAAAAAAGGGCTCAATAAACCAACCAAACATTTAAATGGGATGGAAATACTGATAATAGTACAAGTAATTCCACCAAATTTGGAAAAGAGCAATTAAAATAAAAGGATACATAACACGGATGAGAATAGTGTGTTTGTTCCTATAGTAGGATGGAAGACAAATTTATATTCTTGAATCTACCATATTGGGAGGTATGTCATGCAAATTTATTTTTGTATTTTTTTATGTATCTCAATATCGAGTAATTTCTATTTGATATTTCTATCTATGAACAAAAACTTCTAGTTCATCATAACCTGGATGTGATACATGTGGAGAAAAATGTCTATGAAAGCCTATTAGGAACATTTCTAGGTATTGATGAAAATTCAAAGGATGGCAAAAAATCCCATGAGGATTTAAAAAATATGGATATCAGGAACACATTGTGGCTAGTAATGGATGGAAACAAGACATATCTTCCACCAACACCCTACAATCTATCAAAGGTTGAGAAAGAAAGGTTTTATCGTACACTATACAATATGAAAATACTAGATGGATATAGTTTAAATATTAGAGAATATATCTCTATAAAAGAACTTAAGATCTAGGGCCTGAAATTACACAACTTCTATGTTCTCATGCAAAAACTTCTTTCAGTAGCACTATGATATTTTCTTGGTAAGCTAGTGCAACAAACCATTTGTCGGTTGTGCATGTTCTACAAGGATATATGCACAAAAGTTGTGGATCACGTAAAAATAGATAAATTATCGGTAGAGGTCATGGAGACATTATGTTTTCTTGAAAATTACTTCCTCCCTTCATTTTTTGATATCATGGTGCACCTAACTGATCACTTGGTGCAAGAAGTACGTCTATTTGGACTTGTATAATATCAATGGATGTACCATTTTGATAGTTTTGTATGCATTCATTAGTTTCATAAACCATAATTTTTCTAATTTTTTGAAGAACACAATCTTATACTGAGAGGGGACGGTGAACAGTATAAGACCTCTTTTTACTTTTTCCTTTATACTTCAAAACAGTAAAGCAATATACCCAAAGAAATATCAAAACAATGCACAATATCATCCACAAAGTGACACCAATTTTAACGTGGTTCACCCAGAATGGCTGGGCTATGTCCACAAAATTTTTCTCTAAAAGTTATCTCAAATTTCTTTGGGAATCCTTCCTAATTACAATGTTTATGAGCCTCGGCCCAAAGGAGATACCTTCCCCCAATCTGAATTTATGAGCCTCTGCTCAAAGGAGATACCTTCCCCCAATCTGAATTTATGAGCCTCTGCTCAAAGGAGATACCTTCCCCTCAATCTAGATTTATGAGCCTTTGCTCAAAGTAGATACCTTCCCATCTACTCTGGAAATGATCCCTCAGAATATCAACTGCCTCTACCTCTTGCCAGCACGTGGAACTCCTTTCCACCGAAGACCTCCTGTCCTCAATGCTTAGCCTAAGAGACCTCTACCTTCTATGATCACGTCCACAGCAGCTCAGCAACCAAATATGTCCTCAGGTTCTTCTCAAAGAACCAGTGCTCCTCTGTCCTCAAGTTCTCTAATAGAACTAAAAAACTTAGCTCACAAGTCCTCTGCTAGGACCTGTCCAAATCTTCTCACAAGTCCCCACCGGAACCTGTCCAATACTACTCACAAGTCCCCACTGGAACCTGTCCAAAACTGCTCACAAGTCCCCATTGGAACCTGTCCAAAACTACTCACAAGTCCCCACCGGAACCTATCCAAAACCTGCTCACAAGTCCCCATCGGAACCTGTCCAAAACTTAGCAAGATCACCAAGAAAAACTTTCTTAGTAGGAAATCACAAGGTGAATTGTTAGAGACCCAATGTGATTTTTCAAACTCATAGAAGCATAAAGAAAATTTTTAGAGACTCAATATGTTCTATACTCAACTCCCAATCTCAAAATTCAACTCAAATCAACTTAGCTCAAACTCAATCTCAAATCTGCAAACTCAACTCAATATCTGAAATGGATAGGATAGAATGCTTTCTTTCAAGAACATGAAACCCCAACAATTTCCAACTATGCAAAGAACCACATAACAATGATACTCATGTTATTTTCACCATCAATAAGGGCTTCAACAATAATGCTCATCAAACAAGGTTCAATCAACACCATTCAGCTCAAAACACAACCTTGAAGCATTTCACAATCAACATCAGAAAAATGAAACAAGTAGAACTCCTTTTCTCTCCAATATTTTTTGAACAAAAGCATCCACCAACTCAACTCAACAATAGCAGAAAACAACTTTTAAATTCATCAACAAAGGAGTAAGCCCAACACTTTAACCAAGTAAAGAATAGCTTGATTATAACCAATTTAATGAAAGCAAATGTCAATCTCAAAGCTGCCCACTTAAGGTTTCACAACTTCACACAAGAAGCAATTAACCTTAAAACATCATGCTTTCATTTCCATAATCAACCAAAAGCACTCTCAACATTAAAAGAAAGATTTATCCATTATACACCTTATTTCTCCCTTATTGTCTCATCAAAAATAAAGTTTATCTCTTATAAGAATGCAATAATATATTTCAACAACACTTTCAAACTAATATTTTATCAAAATAACAACAAGCTTTAAAACCCTTATTACTCCTAAGCTATTTTTCTTCTAACAAACTTTGTCCATCTGCAACATACACTTAGCAAAAGATTAAATTCGAAAATACCTTAGCCAACATAAAAAAATCGCTTTGGAGAAATTTGTGCCTGAAATCTAACACTGCCCGCTACGTCCACGACGAAAAACCCTTTCGCGTGATTCGAACGTGGAACCTCCCATTCGGATAGCGCGCCAATAGCCTAGCCGCTACCGATGTGCCAAAGGCACCCGATGAGGTTAAAACCACATGTTGTTATGCTTGTCCCTTCTGCACCAAGAAAATAAATCATAGTCCTCCCTTCCTTTTGACATGAATTTGTAGACAACAAGCTCTACAGCGGATTCGATAAACGGTGAGACAAAGGAACGAACAGCAGATATGAAAACTGGCAAAGACACACAAACGATCAGTAGATTACAAAAATCGGCGAAGACACGCAAACGATCAGCGGATTACGAAAACTAGTAAAGACATAGTCAAATTTACAGCGAGCAACTCCTCAAAAATCGGATGGGATGAATCTTTGTTTTCACCAAGGGGTATTAATATGAATCCTTGCCATGATCTCTTTGACGTCGGTGGGGAGTTTACCACGTCGACGGAGATCTTGGGCTAGCGCCCACCGAGTTTAAAACATAGTGCCCACCTAGACATTTGCGCCATGGATTAGGAGAACCCATTGCAAACCATAAATTAATATTTATTTTAAAATAATTAAAGGGAACCTTAACAAGGTTTTAATTATTTAAATAAATATTTCCTCCTGGAACAAATTGCATTAAACTAATGCATCCACCTGAAATATTTAAACCTGCCAACTTGGGGTTAACAAAAGACCTTTGAAACTGTCATGTCGAACCTTCATCAAAACAAGTTATTTGACATCAAATCAAATTCCTTCAAGAGCTTCTTGACATCAATGACAACTTATACACTTGAGCAAAGGCAATGTACCCAAAGTACCCAAAATTGCCAACATTTTTGTAGTGTCTCGTATTATCCAAATTGTTTGTTTTCTTTATTAGAAATATAAATATTTTTAGGGGGTATGTAAATAACCAGGATAGGCCTGAATGTTGTATTTCCAAACATTATATTATAAAGGAATCTATTTAATTCTATGCAAACTACATGAGAGGTACAAAAGCAACTGGTGATGACCTTGGTCACAATGAGGTATGGAGTGACAAGGACAAAGAAATTGTAATCGATGGGACACCTTTATCCAGTGGTGAATACTTTGATTTGGATGAAACTTATTACCACCAAGCCCATTGATGCATTCTCTTTAACATGTATGAATTTCAACCTTGGGTATAGTAAGTAGATGTTTATTTGTTGTTATATATGGAAAAATATTAATTAGATCCAACTAAGCTTGATAAAATTTGGACCAAATTAGGAAGCAACTAAAGAGAATCAAGGAATCCAACCCCTATGCAATGAGAGATGAAGGGATGTTGTAAAATATCCATAATAAAACATTAATAACTTGTATATGAGATTAGGTTATTATATATTAACTTGAATATGATCTTGGATATTTATACTAATTATCAAGTACTGAACATCATGTAATGTTCTACAATTATCTTTAAACTATTCTACTTTATTTTAGTTTCATGGATATGAAATGCAACATAATTATGACTCCAACATAATAAATTGGTTGGCATATGGTTCGAGGAAATTTTCAACCAAACATTCAGGCTATTTGATCAACTGTTATAGATTTCATATCAAATACAAAGAAGACCAAATAAAAACTCAAAATAGCAGTGTGTGTTGATGCTACTACTTTGTGTAGAGCAATCACAAAAGACACAAACCTAGTACTTAAAACAATCACATATTATGGTGTTATTAGGGAAATACTTTTGTTGGATTACTATCAATTTTGATACCCCATGTTAAAATATGACTAGGTAAATATTATTGATACAAGGAATGGATGTAGAAAGGATAAAATGGGCTTCACACTGGTCAACATGAAAAAATTACCTAGTCAGGATAGACTACAAGATGATCCTTTTATCCTAGAATCACAAGCCATACAAGTTTTTTATGTAAATGATCCACTTGATACCAGTTCATATGTGGTTTTCACATTACCTCCAAGAAGGATCAAAGACATTGAAGCATATGAGGTAGAATATGTTAGTGCCTTTGGAGCAAAAAAAATTGTTGGACCTAAAACTTCATAAGATGAAAATATAAATGATGAAAACATTCAATATATCTATGAAGAATGTGAGGGTACATGGTTGGAAGCCTAATTATTGTACTTCAAAAGTAGTTATAATTAATGGAAATAATTAATGAGTGTTTTTTAATAATTTTTATTCTATTTCTAGAAAACACTAGTAGATAATTAATGGGTAGACAAGATAGGAGTGAGGTGGTTAGGTATCCTAAGCATGAGGTTGGCCAGTTAGATACAAGAAGGTAATTTGGTAAAAAAAAAAAGAGAGAATACAAGTGATTCTAGGGAACATGATTATGATTCTAATCATACATGCATGTTGTAATGTATTGAAATGAAGGTTTATTGTTTTGAGTGTGTGTTAGTTATGAAATTGATATTTCATGTTTGACTCTTAGTCTTAGTCCTTAGTAGCAATACTTTATTTGTATAGATGGATATTTATGTATTTTATGGAAGTCTCAAGATACCCTATCACCTCATATCTAATGGTTGGGGTGGGTAGGGATGTTTAGACATCTACTCATTAAATGGAGGGCTTAGGTTGTCCATTCACCTATATCTGTAAATAAGAATTACACTCGAAATAAGAATTTTTCTTTTACATAAATAATCTTGTTTATAAGGAATGATGAGATGGCAATAATGAAGGATGTTACGAGATCATTCATTGTCTAGCCTATATCAAAGAATGACTTTTCTCCATTTACTTCTCCCTTAGTGGTCTATCTGCATAACTATTATTTTATTTTCATTTAAGCTTGAATTGAACTAACTATTTTTGTAGTTGATTTGGTTTATGTAGTTTTTTATTATTTTTTGTCTTCCCTTTTCAAAAGGGTTTATATTATATTATGAATAAAATCACTTCTACTATATATTTTATGTTACCTCTTTTAGTTGTTGATATCTGTATTTATGAGTGACTCATTCATCGCCCTTGTGTTCTATTATATTGCTTGAAGATGATGGAACTTTTCCTAATGGAGGTTGTGACAATATGGTGCAATATCTGAACTCATTCATGCAATTTTGGTTAAAAATGTTGTTGAAATAAGTTTTAGATTACAAAAAATGGTTGTATTTTCACACAACAATGATGAGAATGTTCTACAAATGTGCCTATTTGTCCTAGGAATAAATTTTTGATATGAATTTCAGAATACTTAGTTCTATTTGAGGGAAGATATTTTAGGCATAAATTTAACCAAAGAATGGAACATCGGGGGCTATCATTGTTTCAAAATCAATATCTCAAAAAAATTATTATTTCTTCATTCATTTATAACTTACAACAAATGGCTGAATAAATTAAACACGCCTTCTAAAAATTCTATATTTTGATTTAGCTCTCTATTAGTTTATGTTCCATATAATGGATGTTATTAAGTTGGTGAAACTTAGAGTATATAGCACTAAGATAGTTCCCCAATGTAATTATTGTTTGTTATTTACTAAGTTTCAATGACAAAGCTTATTACAATATATTATTTTATGTTTAGAAAGATGAACTATTTGAAAATTTTTGTTGGCAACAGTTGATGAATCTCACTTCTATATAAGAAAATTTTTAAAAGACCCTAAAACATTTCTTATTTAAAAATAGTGATTTTGTTTCTTAGTTCAAGCCCATGTCCATATTGCTTCATATCTCTAATGACATAGCAGGTTTGTAATGTAGCAAACTTATTATTAGGTTCTAATCCTCATACATGTGATTACTATGATCCTTAGTTATAGGAGTTCAACTTATGATGGTTCTTGATAAAAAGTGGGTCAGATGGCACTTATGCTTCTTAAACATGTGAAAAATAAATAGAGTGAACAAGATTATGAAATAATGATTCTATAAATAAAAATCAAACAAAGATAAAATAATAAAAAATATAGTAATAACACAATATTGCACAATATGAGTAAGATTTGTATTAACTCAGGAGGATCTCAAAATTATACAATAAATGTGTCCCAATATGGGGTTTTACAATACTTTTGTGATACAAATTTACAAAAACTAGGGTTCTTCGAAACCCTAGGTCAATACACTATTGGTGTCTTCTCACTCGTCTTTGATCCAAACAAGAGTTGTCGATGGGCTTCTATATCCTTAGAGGGCCATACTAGCTTAAATATATTCTAGATATATGATCATGTACCTTTTAGCATGGAGCCAAACAAAGCCCCAGGACCCTTTGGATTTCCCCCTTGTTTTTATCAAGCTTTTTGGGACATCGTAAGTGAGGATGTAATTTATGCTGTCATAGAATTCCAAGCAATCAATCATATACCAAAAGGTCTCAACTCTACTTTTATTTCTCTAATTCCTAAGAATCAAACCCTTGAATATATGGCTGACTTCAGGCCAATAAGTATCTGCAATGTTTCTTACAAGATCCTAACTAAAGCCATTACAAATATAATGAGAGATGTTCTACCCCACATCATAGATCCATGCTAGAAAGCTTTGTCTAGGGCAGGTCAATATTGGATGGAGTTATCATATTTCATGAAGCTCTGCACTCTGCTAATAATACTAACAGGTCTATTTTTACCCTCAATCTTGATATGAACAAAGCATTTGACAGGCTAAATTGGGACTTTCTGATTGATGTCCTCCTTAAGTTTGGTTTTCACCACCAATGGGTTAATTTTATCAAAGAATGTATTTCTAAAGTATGGTTCTCGATTCTGGTTAATGGAACAATTGTTGGTTACTTTCAAAGTTGCAGAGGAATTCAGTAGGGGTACCCTATCAACCCCATGCTATTCATCATCATGGCAGAAGATTTAGGTAGAACCATAAAAAATGCTTGCATTTCAAGGCTAATATCAGGAATCAAGGTACCATATCTCACTAGGGATGTTTCTCACTAAAAATTTGTCGATGATACCCTTCTATTGACTAAGGCATCGATGGTTGAGGTCAAAAGAAATAAATACATCATGCAAATCTACGAGGACATTGTTGGTCAGAAAGTTAATTTCAGTAAAAGCAAGTTATATTTCTTGAACACCTCCATTTAGAGGCAAATAAGGATTGCAAAAATTTTAGGGTGTGATATAGCAAACCTCTTTTCATTGGTTCTCCGAGAGAGTCAATGTGGGACAGGGTTATTGAAAGAATTCAAAAAAAACTTGTTGGATGGAAAGGTCATCTTCTATCGCAAGAAGGAAAGCTGACCCTCACTAAGGCATCTCTTCAGAGCATTCTAGTCTATTTCCTCTCTGTTTTCAAAGCCCCTATGAAGGTTTTCCAAAAAATTGAGAAAATCCAAAAAACAAATTATGGACTAGATCAGAGGAGAAAAAAAGGATACGCCTTGTAGGATGGACCAAAGTGTGCAGACCCAGGGAAAATGGGGGCTTAGGTCTGAGGAGAATTGCTCATATGAATTTATATTTAATATCTAAGCAGGCGTGGTGCCTCATTTTTGGTGAAGAAAATGAATGGACAACTATCATCAAATGAAAGTATCTTCAAAATATGGAATTTCTAAGTGATTGAATTCCAATCAGAGGTTCTGCTTTTTCGAAAGCAATTCTCAATTGTAAGGAAATCATCAAAAAAGGTTTAATATGGGTTTTAGGCAATGGTGAGAGGATAAATTGCTGGGATGACAGGTGGGCTAAGGATGAACCATTGATGCAATATCATAACTTAGCCTAAATCAGAGATATCATGGAAGAACTCATTGGCAGAAAATTCTTCGATTATATGGTTGAGGATAGAGGTAGAATGAAGTGGAAACAAATAAGGATTCAGGGATTTCAAGCGAAATAAAATTATCTTTGTAACATTCTCGGGCAATAGTTTATCCCCATGAGACCCAAGGAAGATCAAGTGACCTGGGCTCCTACGGAAAATGGGCAGTTCACTATTAAATCAGCTTACAAGCTTCTACTTGATGACGAAGATTTTGTCCTCCAAAAGGACTTAGTTTGGATAAAAAAATTAATTCCAAAAATTGTAGTCTTTTCATGGCTGGTTATCCAAGGAAGAATTCTAACCATTGATAATATGATTCGTAAAGGTATTTGTATCACTAATCACTATTATCTGTGTAGGGCTAATTGGGAGACCATTTATCACATTTTCCTTGAGTGCCCTTTTTCCTTGATTGTCCTAAGTGGGGTTTTTTAGGCCTTCAATATTTCTTGGGTTAAACCAGCCACTATACTTGATTTGTTCGTCTAGTGGCCTTACCCTTTTTCAAGCCAAAGACTTAGATACATGTGGAAAATTTGTCTCAATCACTATATTTGGCAGGTGTGGTTAGAAAGGAACCATATAGTATTTAATGAGTCTATCCATGATCATCAAACTATCATTTCTAGGATCCTATCCTTTGCCAACAAGAATGTGAACCTTATCCCTTTTGATAGCCGTAAACATTATCTATAGGAGACCATGATTGCTCAATATTTAAGCTTAACCTTGTTATGAGTCTGTGCCTAGGGTATTCAACCCTAGAGCCAATGTTAAGTGGTCCCCACCTCCTATGGGTTGGTTTAAGATTAATTTTTATGGAGCGGCTAAGGACAATCTTGGAAGAGCAAGCGCTGGTGGCATTGTGCGAGATCATAATGGGAATATGATGCTTGCATTTTTTGAATATTTTGGAACAAGGACGAACAACGAAGCTGAAGCTAGAGCTATGTGGAGAGGCCTTCAAATGACTCAAGAATTAGAAGGCAATTTGATCGTAGAAGGAGACTCTATGCATGTTATAAATCTCCTCAATAATTGGAAAACACCTCCTTGGAGGATTAAAATAATTTTTGAAGAGGCTAGGATCCTTTTCCAAGGAATACAGGATAGAAAATCCCAACATGTCTTTCGGGAAGCTAACAAAGTTACTGATAAGTTGGTCAATTTGGGTGTCAATGGTAACAAACTTTTCAAATGGGAACATGGTATCCCTAGTAAAGTATAGGAGCTTATTCAACAAGAATGTCAAGAATGATAGTCAAATTTACCAACAGGGAAGGCACTGTAAGATTAAAGGCTATGAGTATTCCCGTCTCTTTTTTGAAATGGACTCACAATAAAAATTATCTGAGTTGTCAGTCTTGGTGGATGTTTCTTTGAAATACCACAAAGACTAATGGGGATAGTCACATGTCAGATTACATGGCTCCTAGTCATCTTAGTAATTTGAGGTTGGTTGATAATCACAGGGTAGGAAAGAAACAACAATATAAGACTTCGAACGAGAGCCACGTGGACCACCAGATAGCCACCGCCATAAATCTAGCCAGCAGGTTCACTTCTCCAAGGCTGATTTGCCAAGACGGGATGTGGTCCCAAAGCATTTCATATACGGAAGAAAGCAATTACCAAATAATTATTAAGAGTAACTATCAATACAGAGCTTGTGGGAGTTTTTTTCAGAACTCTACTATGTGTGTCTACAGCTTTTTTTTTCTCCACTATTTCAAGGAAGGGCTCTGTGTTTGTTTCTTTTTTTGTAATTATGATGTAGGTGTGTTTTCTTGGGGTATACCCAAAATGTTTTATGGGAAGTTTCTTTTTTATAACATGCTATGTGCCTTACCGGATGTAATGGCTTTTGCGGTATGTAGATTTTACATATATAGGATCCTTAGTAAGGACGTGTTCATCAAAAGCCCTGGGATGATTTTTGTAAAAGGTTTTGGGTCAACCTTCAAAACCTAGTATTAATGCTATAGTATCTTATCTACCAAGAAAAAGAGACAACAATTAAAATATATTAGAGGCACCTACGAGGGATCCACTGTGTGAGGCCCTCAAAAAGATAAAATAACTAAAACCCTAGATGTTATAGAATTTAACTAAAAGTAGAAGTGTAGAAATGTAAAATAAATGCAAATAACTTCTTACCTTGTCAACATGCTAATTTGGGTCTCTACTTCCATCGTTGATGGTTGCGAGGATGCCCGAATAGTGCTCAAGGGTTTTAGGACTGTATATATGTTGTGGGAAACATGTAGAGGTATTTTATGAAGGTTGTGGATGCACCAGAGGGTTCCAAAAATACCTATAGGTTCTCAACTGGCTCTAGGGGGCTTTTGAGGGCTGAGGGAAGTGTTTTAGAACTAGATCTGGTTTTGCATAGGTTTGGAAGTGGCTAAAATATATGATGCAATGGGGGGTAATGCATGAAAAAATGGATGGCAAAGTGTCTAAGGTAGAAGGGATTGAGGATTTTTTAGATGCTTAATATTCTAAAATATTAAGGTATTTTTGAAGAATTCAGAATCCGGCCTTTGACTCATCAAAATGACTTCTCTTTTATAATCTTCCCTTGAACATGTTAGGGTTTTGACGACACAAAATGAGCTTTTGAGATTAAAACATGAGGAAGGATGGAGATTAATTTTGTGTAACTGCCATGGAGGTGGATGTATGGCTAAGATTAAAATGTGTTAGATGGCTAGGATTAATTTATATAGATACATACATATTTATTATATATAAATATAATATTTAAAATATTAATATTTAAATATATATTAAACAAATACATACATATATATAAATAATGGATGGTTGTGATTGGAGGACACAGATGGATGATAAGTGGCTATATTTTGGTGTCTATAGATACCTCTTTTTGTATCGTGTTGCATAAAACACAATGCGGTCAAAAAATACAATGTACTTGGTTGGGTATGGTGAAGCAACTTTCTTTCATTGGAGCACAAATATGATTTTGAAGATAAAATAATTTGTATGTGTAGCTTACTCCCTCAATTGGCAAACGAGTTAAGAAAAAATATCACAAGCCAATTGGTAGAATTGTGTGATGAAAATTGTAATTGAATGGTGTAAGTGCAAATGTATGATGTAAATGTAGATGATATGAATGATGTAAATGTGTATGATATAAATGATGTAAAATGATTTTATTTTTTCCCCAATAGAGAAAGGGGTTTATTGTAAAGTGCAATTGGTTGATTATGTTTTTACCCCAATAGAGAAAGTTTTTTTTTCCAAATATAAATACTATCATCATGTAATATATAAACCTTTGTTGAAATTCAAAATCACATTTGTTTACCCATAGTTTGGGATGATTCCATGCTATTGAAGAAAGTGCCTTTTGGAATCATTGAAATGCAAAGATGCAAATACAAAAAAGAAAAGATAAAATAGTCTATCCTTAGGGTCATTCATGATTGTAGTTAATTCCTACACAAAATTCCTAAATGGTTGCTCAATCACTTTAACTAGCCTACATCCTAGTGTAATTGCAAAGTAGATGATGAAAGTTATCCATGTTGGTAACCCCATGGAAAAGGACATCAAAGACAATTGTTGAGCAAATTGGTCTTGGCATAATATCACTCACAATATGAGGGACCTAAAAGTGATTTTGTTTTTGAATAAGGATATATTGGATGATGAATATGGAAAATAATACTTATGGTTATTTATCCATATTACCGAATTGCATGGATAGCCAATCACTAAAATCGCCAAGGAAATAGAATAGACCACTAGGTATGAGGCTCACTTGAAATTGTATGTGAACTTGGAAAATGTGCAAATATAATGATTGATGGATGAAAATGATGTTGAAATTAAGTTTTGATAATGATAAATGTATTTATTATTGGATTGCATGATTTTGTGAAATTTTACATTGGTTTGGAGCAATTTTGAAATAATTTTTGGACAATTTTGTCTTTTGGTCGTAAACAAAATTTAACCACCCAAATAAATCTATGTTATCATAAATATGAATGAAATGATAGAGTTGATTATTGGAATTATGAACATGGTTATTTTGTGAAAAGTTGGATCACTTTGATGTGTTTTTAGAGTTGTAATGCGATTTTGTGACTTTTGGTCACAAGTAAAAATTAAGCATCCAAATCAATTTTTGTTTTCACAAAACATGATATGATGATGAGATGATTGTATGGATTCAATTTGAAGTTATTTTGTGTAGGTAAGCTACCTTTTTGGATAATTTTGGTATTTTTTCTAATTTTGACACCATATGTCAGCTAGTGTCTTGAGCATCCTTAGACACCCACTAGCATATGGTATTCTCCAGATGATGTTCAACATTTCAATACACTTTTGAACACCCATGGACGTTCCAATGTACCAAAAATAGCTATAAATAGTCTACAAAATAGAAATCGGATTCATTCTTTATGTTTATAAATTTTAGAAGTTACATCTAAAGGAATGTGTGAGGAAGGTAAAGTGGAGTGAAGGAGTTTGGTGGTGCGAAAGCTATGGTGATATATGATACAAGTGCATAGGTAGGATCAGAGGTGCATGTTGCTAAGGTAAGTTCCCTTGGAACTATTTATTTGGATTTGTGCATTTTTTTTTAAATTATGTAATGTAAGTGACATTAGTGCTTTACCTTGAGTATGTGTTATGCTGCAGTTGAAGATCTTGGAAGATTAGCATTAGTTCTCACCTCTCATTCTAGGGGTAAGAAAGGCACTACCATATGAGCAGTGAAAGTGGTTGGAGGATGTTGGGCTAACTGGGGTAGCTAATATTGATGTGATGAAGGTGGATGAGGGGTATCTCTTTGCCTTGGCAAAGATATGGGATCCAAATAGGGGGGCCTTATAGATCCCTACTAGAGAGGCAACATTTATACTTGAGGATGTATATCACATCCTCAAGGTACTAGTGGAGGGGTTACATGTTGAGGTTGGACATGATAAGGGGTATGATATGGATTGGATCTTTGGATATAGATGGTAGGGTGAGAGTGTGAAGGGTGGAGGGATAAGGTACTTGGATATATATCTAGATAAGAAGTTGGATGCACTGCCTACCTTAGTCATGTTCATTTTGGTCAACATAGTGGCCTTGAATAGCACTAGATGTCGGTTCCCATGGAACATGATTGAGTTAGTGTATGATATGATATATATGCCATAGGTGTATGCATGGGCACCTAATCTACTAGAACAACTATACCATGAGTTGTATGAGGTTAAGAGGTGGGGGTAAAATAGGTTGGGATGTAGTTTTCTACTATAGTGTTGGGCTAGGAGAACTTCAGTATGGTTCAACTAGTGGTCTTTCCTACTGAGGCATGGGATAGGGAGAAACCCTATGCTATAATATGGCTAGTGGTAGAGGAGGTGTAGTCGAGTCATCCTTTTTGGACTGGTTAGGAGTATAGGTATATGTGGTCCAATATGACATCAACTTAGGTTATTTGGATATCTTGGTGAGGCACTACTTGGACTAGATATGGGGAGCAACTACGAAGAGTTCAACAAGTGATATGGGTGGTTAGGAGACATAGGAGTGAGGTGGATATGATATAGTTCTCATGGGTACTATGATAGTTTGTATTGAAGTAGGGGGTTCTTGATGTGTTAGTGTTGTACAAGCATCATCAGGATGAGATAGGCCTACCTTATATTGAGATATGGAGGGTTAACTATAAGGATGACAAGATAGATCTCCCAAATGTGGATGATGTGGTGACTACTATAGGGTATGATGCATGGTTTTCTACATAGCCACCATGGATACCATGTCTCACAATGGATGATGGTTGTAGGAATGTAGGTGAGGCAGAGGCTGAGATGGATGAGGTAGATGAGGCTCCTAGACATTGAAGATACCTTTGATCTAACAGTCAAAGGATATAGGTGAGGAATGTAGCAGAGTAGATGTCTGAGTTTGGAGATGATGAAAGTGGTGATGATGATATGAAGGAGGTTCCAAAGAGAACTCCAGGTTAGAGTGAGGAGGATTGGATGCGGCTTAAGCAGCTAGTGGTAAAGTGAGATGTGGTGATAGTGACTTAGAATATAGATATATCTTGGCTACGGGTAGAGCTAGGGGTACAAAAAACTATAGGTGGAGGTAAGGATAGGATTGTAAGGCTATAGGTAGAGTTAATTGAAAGGGACCATCATCAGAGACATGATGTACAATACCTTTAGGTCTGAGATGGATATATCTAGGTTTTTAAGGATCGATTTATGGAGAACTATATTAGGTTTCCAGATCCATCCTCCTCATCCATATCTAGGTTTGTTAGGTATAATTATTCTAGGTAGAGTGGCTCTAGGTCTAGGGCTCCTTAAGGGTCATAGGGGTTCTCTTATAGGTGTTAGCTAGTGCTGAGATGCACTTTTTGCATATGAGCCTTGGTGCTCTATTGTATGTAGCCTTTGGGCATTCATTGTACATGTGATATTTATATATAGATATGGATTTTAGTTTTGTGTTATTTTTTTGTGTGAATGTTTTTTTTGGTGAATCCATGTGAATATGTGTGATGGATGATAATGCAATGTTAATGTGTATGAATTCAAATTAATTAATGCAGTAATGATCAATTTATATTTTTCTTTTCCATTTATATCATCATTGTTTAATCAAGGGCACCAAACTGGTGGTATGTGAAATGAAGGACTTATGAAATGATATGAATTATAATATGGAAAAATATATGGATTTTGATATGGAAGAAGATATGGATGTTGATATAGAAAACTAGTTATTTTGCAGAGACTTAGACATACTAGTGATATAAAAAAAATAACTAAATATTATCTAATTTCTCTAGGACCAAATGTGTGTGCAGTGAATTTATTTACTGAATCATGAGTATGGTAATTAATCAAGGAAATCAAGAACCAATGTGTGTACAAGTGAATTCATTGACCCACCTTGAGTAAATTTGATATGAGACCAAAAAGCTAGTTTGTCCTTATCTATAGTCAGGGGTCTCTTCAAGAGACATATCACCACACATGAGCATACTCCACTTTCAGTCAAGCATTTATAGCTTCGATGGATATTAGCTCCATAGTCCAATAATATGATCTCTAAGCTTTGGGGATTTGGACTACCTAATCGTCTGACTAGAAATGTAGTTCTATACTTACAACCAGAGAATCTATGGTGTGTGATGTGTAAAATATTTAGAGCTTTGGGGAATTATATTCTTAACTGAAGTGTGATAATAATTTTACCCTATCCTTACTAATCTATATTTTGTTTGGAAATTATTGTGATAGTGGTGAAGACCACTATTTTTTATTTTTGGACTATGTGCATAATGGGACAATCAAGGATTACCCTTTTCACTTCAAGGTTCAACCCAAACATGGTGTTATCCCTCTTTTATAGAATATATTTTTAAAATGTGTGAGCGTGCTTGGTTCAAGAGTGTTAGAGTCAATTCCTAGAACTCAATATTTTCTTAGTGAAAATGTGTCTTGGTCCTAAAGATAACTTGACATGCATTGGAGGTTGTGAGAAACATTAAGAGTGGCTGAGTGATCGATAAAACCAAGGAATTATGGAAATATGATTTGTAAATTACAATTGGACATTATGGAATTGTGCAATTAAATGAATAATGGTTTGAAGGTGCCCTTGATTAAGGCAAAAAAACTATATTGGACCAATCATTTTCTAAAATGAATAAATGATCCCTAAAATGTGTGAAGATGGTTGTGAATGTATTGTATGAAATAATTTTTTTGAAATGAAATGTGTGCAATGCAATATGTGAAATGCAAAGTATAAAATGTAATGTGTAAAATGCAATGTGGCAAAATGTAATGTATGAAATGCAATTTGTTTTTGTGTATTAGCCATGTATATATGCATATATAAATCACATTAAGCATTGAATGCTTTCAAGTGGATGATGTTAAGTGGTTCAAGCTCTTCCTATCCCTCTAGATTGGCAACCCTATAAGTTTCTTTAGCCACTTTTTGAATGATAATGTATGAACCTAACCAATTAGCCATGAATTTATCATGAAGATGCGGCAAGGCATTGATTTTTTGTTTATTCTCCTTAAGAAAAATATCTCCTACTTGGAATTCATATAGATAAACTTTGGTATTGTAAGTACACTTTAGGTGGTCTTGATAAACTTGTAAATTGTCTAAAGTATTAACCTACCTTTCATCAAGAAATGTGATTTGGTCAAAATGTTATTGTCTAGTAGTGTTGTCATCTATGAATTCCTGTAGTAAAATTTTCAATGAAAGGATCTCAAGCTCAAGAGGCATAATTGCTTCGTATCCATAGACCAATGAAAATTGTGTTGCCCCAGTAGGCATGTGGATCATTTTTTGATAAGCCCATAATTACAAGGGGATTTGAGTATGCCAATATTGATGATTTTATTTGACTAGTTTCTTGAGAATAGCAATTAAGGTCTTGTTGGTAGCCTCAGCTTATCCATTTACTTGTGGGTAATAAGGAGTTGAGAAACTATGTTGGATATTATATTTATTACAAAGTGCTTGAACATCATTGTTTTTTAAAGACTTTTCATTGTCAGAGATGATTTATGGGGGGATGCCAAACTTATAGATGATATGGTGAAGTATAAACTCCATATTTTTAGGTCCTATCGTACTAGTTAGAGGAATTGCCTCAACCCACTTTGAGAAGCATTTTGTTGTTGTGATGATGAATGTATGTTGTCTCGATGAAGGAGGAAATATTTTTCCAATCAAATATAGACCCCATTAGAAAAAGGACCAAAGGATTTAAATAGGCTATAATTATTGTGATGGTACATGAGTTAAATTAGCATTCTATTGACATTGCTTGCAATGCTTTATGTAAGTGCAATAGTCGCATTCCATGGTGGGCCAATAGTAACCCATGTCTAATCTATATGCTTTGCAATGACCATTGCACTAAAATGACTACCACAAGAACCATCGTGAGCTTCAATTATGACTTTTTATGCCTCTGCAGGCTCGATACAATGAAGGATGACTCCATCATAACCATGTCTATACAATATGTCCCCCAAGAGAGTAAAATGAGCTACCTTTTTCTTGAAATTTTGTTTAGAAATTCATGACATGTCTAATGGGAGTGATCCAAATTTGAGGAAGGCTATTATTTGGTTTGACCAAGGATCATATGGCTTCGAATGGATAAAGCAAACATCCTTTTCATCCTTAGATTTGACATGAACAACTGTATATTTAGATATCGTTGTAACAATAAGTGATTACACTTCTCCTACATATTTATTTGGAATCAATGATCCTAGAGAGGCCATTACATCTGTAAATATATTAGTTGAACATGGAAAACTATCGATTTCATACCAATTAAAATTAGATAGCAATGACATTGCTACTTCATGATAAAGCTTTATGGTAGGTTCTTTGCATTGGTATTCTTTGTTTATTTTTTAAATGACAAGTTGAGGATCACCAAATATCCTGATATGCTTTATACCCATAGCTATAGCTATTTGAAGACCTAATATTAAGGCTTCATACTCTACGTTGTTGTTTGTGAATTGGAAGTCAAGTTTGAATGATAAGAAAATAGGTATCCCTTGGGGTGTATGAAACATGACTCCAACACCTTGGCCTTTTTCACACTTAGAACCATAAAGGAAGAGAGTGATATTGATGTCTTCCTTTGGAATAATATCTTCTTCTTTTTCAGTGATAGTGAATACCAAATCATCTGAAAGCTCAATAATCAAGGGTTGGTCACTAGGAAGTGGAGCTTCCGCAATTTGATTGTCTATGAATTGACATTTAATGGATTTTGACTAATGAACTCAAGATCAAATTTAGTGAGAAGCATTATCCATTCTGCATTGTGGGTGTTATTGTAAGTGTGAGATATCATATAACGTAGAGGATATTTTTGAGCTATGACATATATGGTATGACTAAGCATGTAATTTCAAAGTTTCTTAGTGTAAAAAACCACTTCTAAGCATAATTTTTCCACGTAAGCATATCTTGTTTCATAGCTTACCAATGTTCAACTAATGTAATAGATAGCTTGCTCTCAATTATTTTCACTCTTTTTTTCAAGCATTTTACCTAAAGAAAAGGTTATTGCTGAAACATAAAGATGGAAGGGGAACCCCGAATGAGAAGGAGTTAAGATTGACGTAGAAGCTAGGTATTTATTGATATCATCAAAAGATTTTTGACATTCATCTATCCATGAAAATTTTATCCCCTTTTGTAGCAGGTTATTGAATGGACTGCATTTGCCAAAAATTTATGCAATGCAATGTCAGATTGATTGAATATTTTCTTGTAAACTATGCAACTCCTTCAAGTTTTTTGGGGGAGGCATCTCCATTATGAGCTTGACTTTTTTTGGGTCCATCTCAATGCCTCTTTTGGAGATAATAAATCCTAATAATTTTCCAAAGGTAACACCAAATACACAATTTTTTGGGTTCAACCATATATTATGCTCTAGAAGTCGATTAAAGACATTTTTCAAGACACAAATGTGCTCTTTTAAAGTTTTGGATTTTACCAAGAGATCATCCACATAATATTTTATGATTTTATGCATGTAATCATGGAAGATGTATGTCATGGGATGTTGATAAGTAGAACCTACCTTTTTTAAGTTCAAAGAGTATAACCTTGTAATAAGAAGTCCCTCAAGGTGTAGTAAATGTTGTTTTGTGTTGGTCATCAAGATTTATTCAAATCTAGTTGTATCCTAAAAAATCATCAATGAGACAAAGTATTTCATGGCAAATGCAAGTGTTGACATGAGTATTGATGTTTGGTAGAGAAAATTCATCCTTAGGATATGCTTTGTTAAGGTCTTGAAAGTCAATGCAAATGTGTATTGCCCTATGAGCATTACGAATGGGTACCATGTTTGAAAGCCACTCAGGATAGCCAATGGGGACAATAAAACCCACATCTAATAGCTTTTGAAGCTCTTCTTTTACCATGAGGGAAATGGTAGGATGCATCCTTCTTAGTTTTTGTTTGACTAGATTAGAATCAAGGTGCAAGGTGAGAGTGTGGACAACCAAGTTAAGGTCAAGACTAGGCATATCTTTGTAGGACCATGCAAAATTTCCCTTCTTTAGGAGATCAATTAATTGCTCTTGTTCATCTATGGATAAAATTTTACCAAGTTTTACAATTTGAGAATTTTTTGCATTTGAACTAAGTTAAATATCAATGGTATCTTCAATAGACATATGGGAACCTTCCTCAAGCTAATGGGGTGTTAGGATCAGATGAATGTCATCCATGATATTATCAAAATATTCTAACTCAACCTCTTCTATATTTTCTTGGAAAACCTCAGGATCTAAAGGTGAAGACAAATGTGGAGGTGATAGTGGAATGTAGTTGGCTGAAGCCCTTAAAAATTCCTCAGAAAGGAAAAATTCAAAAAAATATGGGGGTGAGGAAATCTATCCATATCAATAAGGCTCATTTCAATTGGAATTGGCTTTGCCAAATTGTATGGATTATGGATTCGGGTGAATAAGCCAAAAGAATTCGTGTTGACTTAAAAGGGAAAATGGTGGTTAGCAAAGTGGAGTATGGATGGATTATATTTGCTAGAACTTTGGGAACCTAAACAATAGTAAGGAACACAAATAAATGCAACATGCAAAAAACCATGTACATGCAAATGCAATGACTTTTTTTTTATTTTTTGTTTTTGATGAATTTTTTTTATGTTATGTACATGTATTACAAGAAAAATGTCCAATAAAATGAATTAATGAAATGGATATGGTTTATCAGTTGGTTCAACTTGCTCTTGTGGAAGAAGCAAGCAAAAAATGGGTTGATGGATGGAGAACATTCTAAGGTAATACTCATCCTATTTGGTGAAAGGAATGATGGGAAATGATTTCTTATAAGATTCATCTGAAGCTATCGATATGACATCATATTATTCATAGATGTAATATTTAGAGTCATTAGGGTGATGGGTTTCTTCTTTTGAATTCAAATTAAGACTTTGAAAATCTTGTTCAAAAGAAGAGGTGAAGGAATAAGGATGATAACTTAGACTTGAATGGTCATGTGCTTCTCGATATGGAGTATCAATGAGCTATTGCATTTTCTTTTCATGTCACCCGAGACCATAACCTTACCAATAACCATAATATACCACTCCACAACATCTCCTCCCAATGTCTAAGGAAAGGTTTTAAGCATTAGGGCATCTTTATTTTGAATTTTGAAACATGAATGGATGAATGTGATCACATGCTCTCTAGGGTCCTCAGTCCTATTGAATTTGTCAAATTTTGGTATTGTAAAATATGCAAGATATGGTGGTGATGGTACATAAAAGTGAATTGGTTTATTGATAAGTTGTCTTGAAGTTGGCTTCTAGTTCATCATACCAGGAGTATGTTGCATCAGGCTATCAATATGTTGTTACATTGCTTTAATTTGTGGATATTTCCCAGGTATGTGAATTCCCTTAATCACTTGATGATTTTGTGGAGATGAAGTGGTGAAATATTGAGGTGTGATGATATTTTGATGATTTGATGGGTTGTATTTGGTGATATTGATAATTGAATGATTGTAAATTATGGAATGGAGATGATGTTTGAGGACTATGAATGAGTTAACTTTTTGGAATGGAATGGGTGTGGATTGATGAGGTGTGGGAATAGAAACTATAGAAGTTTGATATATCCATGATGGATTTGATGAAAATAATGTAGGCTGAGTGGAAGTGGGCTGGGGCTTAATATTTTCCACTTGTTCTTGTTTTTGGATACAAGAATGATCATTTTGTCACTCCTTGAGAAATTTATTAAGGTGTTGCCATGCCTATTGTATGGCCATATCTAAATCATATGGTGTGGATGTGGTTGTAATGGATGAAGTGGGTGGAGGATAAGTTGTAATAGGAATTGCAACTAAATGTGGGGTAGTGGATGCAATGAAATTTGGTATTTGTAAAGCAACATTGACATGTGCTTCATACAATCGATTGCCATAGGTGGTGGTGTATGAAAATGGAATGGAAGTTCTTTGAGTACATGACTATTATGGAATGGACCAATGCTAGGAAGGTGTATATGACACCTCAAAAAGAGGGTTAGTATACACCTTGGTAAAGCTGGAAGGCGAGGAATGGGTAAGTTCCTACTAAAAATAAGTATCAAGCCTAGGTGGACCATGGATTTGCTCTAGAATAGGGTTGACAAATCTTATAAAAGATCTAATTTTACCCATATCTATGTGGGTGATGTTATGATCAATGGGAGATTATGATTCAATTTTTAGAATGGGGATGTTGGTGGCTTTGTGTAACACATAAATAGTTGAAGTATACATAGTGTGTGATGGATCCATAGACAAACTAGAATAGCTTGTTTGTATCACATTGATAGGGTTAACCATATAAGTGGTAGGTGAAGAAGTGGAACACTCTATGGATGAAGTGATTTGGCTATAAATGGCTTGACTCAAAATATTTGCTTGGCTTTGGGTTGACACCATAAGCTAAAGAGTCATATGAATTTGGTGAAGTGTGTGGAATGTGCAGAAAGAAAATGTAAATGGAGAACACACAAAATCAAACAAGCAATTTAACCCTATGTTTTGCAACATATTTTTATTTTTGATTTTTTTATCTCTTATATGTATATATATATATATTTAGTTTGTGTGTTGTAGATATCCTAAACTAAACTATTATCCAACGTAAGATCTAAGGTTGGATGTCAAATGGGATTCTTCGTAGTGATGACGTCAAAAATTTTTGCTCGTGGGTGACTATGGTTGCTAAGGGCAGATTTTGATGGATGGAGATGAATCCCACCATTGCAAAATCTCAAACAATGGTTGGTGATGAAATCCAACTCACAATTGTTTATTGTGAAACATGCAATTTGTGTGATTTATTTTAATATATGTGTTATCTATTGTGTTCACTCAATGTTGAAAATATACCTATTTCATTTGTATAAGATAGAATCCAATAACATGAACACTAAGCTCCTCAAATTTAGGGGTACACCACTTACAACCCACCTTGAATCATCAAGCGATTTTTACTGTAGAGGGTTGGCCTAGTTATTCTTATCTAAATCATTAAGTGATTCCAATAGTAGCAGTATGCTTAAGTATTGTGATATTGTTCCAAATTAGAAAAGTAAAAACAAAAATTTCAAGTCTATTATGCAGCTATTTTATACTTTTGAAAAATCAAACACAAACAAGATACAAGATACAAATATAGTGGATGAATACACCAGAAAATAATAGAAATCTAAAATAAATGTGATTTACTGTGAATGCAATTTATATGATGATGTAAATGCCTAAGATGCAAATAAAAAATGTAAATGCTTTAAACATAAAAATAAATGATTTTCTTTTTGTTGATTTTACTATAACAAAATATGAAAATGAACACGGAAATGGGTTAGGTTTTGAAGAAATATTACTAGCAAGCCTACGTATTTCTTCCCCACTCTATGAAATGCACCCTAGAGTCTTTGGAATATTGTAAGGAATTTTGTAAATGCTATAGGGAATCCCTCAAATGATATAGGGCATCCATGTGACCTTTGATACATTTATGCAACCTCTAAAAACCCTAGTATTTTGCGATTTTTACATGATCAAATTTTTTGGAACCTACAATATGAAAATAGAAATAGAAATTAGT